>VDFB02000007.1:98302497-98371210 GCA_007258455.2 Sequoia sempervirens | reverse complement strand
CAACCTAGCACCCTTCATGCATTTTTATTCTCCTCTTAACAAATTTTTCTTTAAATCTATTCTCTCCCGTGATGAAAATTGAAACAAATCCCTTCACTAATGCATAAGGTATGCATGTTCACTATCCCTGGCTATGAGAAAGAACACTGATGAACTGAATTTCGCATGACATATGATCACTATAAACAAATAACACTGTAGCTTAAGAATGTGAACCATTCAGCAATGTTTGACATAATGGTACTCAATTAAGTGATTGAGTTAATTAAGCTCATTGTTCACCTGTAGCTTTCAGAAAGCATTAACCTGATTGTTATGAATGCACAGTTGGTTTAATAGCTCAATAGATAACTATGCTTATCTTTTTCAATTGTATATCATTTGCTCTGATGAAATATGATGATGTAATATTTAAATCATCCCATTTATAATGAATAGGGCAGCATGTTGAGCTCTACCCTTGTGGGAGCCCATTTTTCTCCACATGCTTGGTCTTCGAATAATGATCAGCTTCATGACTTTCCTTATACTTGCACAAGTAAACAAACAATGTTAGCATAAAAAAAAGATCTGATGATCATATTGATGTTTCTCTTTTAGCTCATTTCTTTTGTACTTTTCTTGATTGTTCTGATGTATGATTAATAGCAGGTTACATTATTGTTGTTGACTCATATAGGTGTCTTCATAATCAAAGCCTCTAACATCTCCCTCTTCCTCTTACAGGTCAATTGGAGCTCGAGCAGACAAAGGTGCACCACTCAGCATCGACCATCAATAATCAGGGAATGATGATTATGTCATTACTTATGTGATTTATTCTTTCACATCTTCCATAGTGTAGTGTACTATTAATGATGCACTATGACAATCACATCCACGGCTTGTGTGGATATTTGATTTCATCTTTATGCTTTTCATTTGGAAAGAAAATGCATTTCAATGCAATGTTGTAATATCGTTTGAGTTCTTGCAATCAAATGAAGCTATGTAAATATGGATCTTTTCATGAAATAAATGAAAGCATTTAAAATGCTTTGTTTCTTCTATGCTCAATTATGTACTTCATTTAATTTTGGAACATTTGAATAGCAATTTGAAACTCTATTTCTTATTTTAAATGCACAACTGTCACTTGATGAATAATGATAAAAGATGCAAACAACACTTAAACACGATCTATAATTTCACCTTAAGATAAAAACAATGTTCAGTCAACTCCACCAATTGAGTTGTGGCAAAAAATTGGTAGCAGTTATCAAAATCAAAACAATACGGTTCCAAACCAAAATGTGATTCAAAATCAAAATGGAGTACCAAATCGAAACAATATGGGTCAAAATCAAGGTTACTCAAATCAAAAGAATATGGTTCCAAACCAAAAAAATGTGATTCCAAATCAAAGTTACCCAAATCAAAATAATGTGGTTCCAAACCAAAATGTGGATCAAGATCAAGGTTGCTCAAATCCAAATCAGAAGAATGTGATTCCAAATAAAAGTTACCCAAATCAAAACTGTGTGGTTCCAAACCAAAATGTGGGTCAAAATGAAAATGGAGTACCAAATCAAAATCACCACATAATGCAAAATTAGAATGCCATCCCAAATCAACATATTATCTCAAATCAAGATGGTGTGCATAACCAAAACATGAATCAATATCAAGTATTTTCTCATGACCCAACACAAGCATAATAAATGTATACACAACATATGCTTGCTCAACAACAAGGTCAGCAATATATCGGGTCCCAAAATCATTAATATGTTAATTCCCAAGGACAACAATACATTCAACCTCAAGGAAATGCTACACCACAATATCAATATGGTGGAACATACAACATACCTCCAACACCCCCATCAAATTCACAATATCATTCATATAACACACCACCATATCAAGATCATGTGTATGTTCCACCATTGATGAATACAAACATGGAAATTTCCTCACAAATACAAACATTGTCACAAAGGATACAAGATATTCAAGCAAAAAGGCTTAAAAAGGAATATTTAGTTCAAGACTTATGCCCCTATCCATTTGATAGGAGCATCATGATGATACCTTTCCCCCAAAACTTCAAGATCTCAAAATTTGATAAGCACAAAGGAAGAGGAAATCCCAAAGAACACATAAGGTACTTTTATGTTGCTTGTATGGAGGTCTCGTAAAACAATTCGTATCTTATGAGACTACTCCTAAGAAGCTTGGGTGGGCTAGCAATGAAATGGTTTTCGCATTTACCTCCAAGAATTTCAACATTCCAAGAAATTATTGATCAATTTGTTGCACATTTCTCATATAATATTGATGTTGTCATTACAATGGAGGACCTTTACACATTGAAACAAAATGTATGAGAACCTTTTGCTACCTTTTTACAATGTTAGAGACACAAAGCTAGCATGTGCAAGTGGCCAATTCCTAAAAAACAAGCAAAAATATTTGCTGGAAATCTAGGAACTGATTTGGATTTTCAACTACATATGTAATGTGTCTCAAACTTTGAAGAGCTAATTTCAAAAGAGATTATGATTGAAAAATATCTAATTGCAAAAGGAGTCATCCAACTATCAACTGATAAAACATCATCAAGTAATAGACAAACCTCAATTTTGGGCTAAAAATAAGAACATGCCACAAATTATAGTCTTCATGGCCAACTCAAAAAGACACCAACCCAAATCTCTATTCTAGAATTGTTAAAGATATCACCAGCTCATAAGGATATTTTAGAGAAAGTCTTATCCTCATCAAGTGTACCTAATGACATTGAAATTGAACAATTTCAATTCATGGTAGGTCATATTTCATCCACTCACTGACTATTATTCATAGAAAATGATTTACCAACCCAAATATTTGACAATTGTGCACTCCATCTTGAGGCGTATGTGAACAAGAACAATGTGAAGAGATTTTTAATATATGGAGGTGTTGGTTTAAACACGTATTCCCTTCAGCTCATTAAACACTTGGGCCATTCAGAATAGGTAATAGAAAGAAGTAGACGAGCAACAATCAAAGGTTATGATGATGAAGAAAGAGATTCTAAAGGTACCATAACATTACCTATCCAAGTGGGTCTCACCATAGAAAATTTTTATGTCAAGAATTGAATCTTGACCTACCATACACCATATTACTTGGGTAACATTGGATTCATGCTATGCAGGCAGTTGCTCTTACATACCATCAATGTATCAAATTCCCCTATAATGACAAAGAAATCATTATTTATGGGGATCCAGAGCCATTATTTTATTGTAGAGGACTAGAGGGAAAGTATGAAAAGGTGTTGCAAGTCCCTAAAAATGATGAGGTTCTAATACCTTCTTCCTTTGTTGATCCAACCACATTACCATATACTTATAGTACTACACTAGCACCTAAAGAGGAAATAAAGGATATCAAAATCAAAACCAAGGATGCGGGTTGTGGAGAATATTGTTCAAATGATTTTTTGGGACAACTAAGTTCCAACCCAGAGGCTCATGGTGAACCACAACACATTGAGAAAGTAACCAAGAAGATCAAACAAACCAAATCTCAAAAATGGGGGGACCTAAATATTGAAATCATAGATGATGGAGATGTGTCACAATGGATATATGAAGAAAAGAATGAGGAATTACCATTAGCAATAGACACAATCATAAAGGGATTTAAGCTAATGAAGAATATGGGTTACATAGGAATTGGTGGCCTTGGTCTAAATCAACAAGGAATAGGGGAACCAATAATTTGTGTATAATGCATAAAATATCGGTCTTCGTTACACCTCGACCAAATATGTGGTCCCTAGCATCAACGATATTTCAAACAAAGAGGAAAAAGCTTCCTTATGGTTAAATGCATCTAAGTGAAAATTTATTGACGATGAACCAATGTGTATCACAGACATATTTGAACATGCATTGATATACATGATTACCACTATCTCCTTCACTTCACCAACCCAAGCCAATGAGATAACCCTTATTTACCCTCAATTATTCGACTAGGACCAACAACACACACTAGTTCTAGATTCATTCAAAAATGATGAGGTGATTGTAGAATTCATGGGAGCTAGACATTCTATCTTTGGAGATCACAAGGCCGGTTTTAACACTGAATTAGACACAAATTTCTATTTTAGGGAGATGATTGAATCCTTTAGTCCAAAAAGAGAAAATTTGAAAATTAAAACATGATCCTTAAGTGAAAACCACAAAGTGGTACTTTCCAATCACAAAATAGTAAAAATAAATGACATGTCCAAGGGTGAAAACCTTTAAGGATGGAGGATTTAATCTCCCCCATTTAGAGCAAGAAAAGACAATAGTTATAGTATAGCCATCCAAGCCAATCAATGTGGGATCAGAAGAAGCTCCATAGACATACTATACCTCACTCTTTTGGAAGTGTTTTTAATATATTGTTTATGGCTAGCTTGGGCTTGAGTTGACTTGCTTGATGACAAATTTTGTAAAGTGTCAAAACCCTTTTTTCTTGCTTAATCTAATAAAAAAAATATTCAAACAAGAAACTTTGTCAAATTATTCGATGCCCTCAATGGTGTTCAAATAAGGCACCTGGAACTAACCTTTAAAATATTTAAACAAATGTTGAATTCCACCAGCAAAAAAATCTCCTTTCCAAAATAATATTATTAGGAGATAAAATTCAAAAATATTTGGGTTATATTTCTAAGAAAGTTCAAATATTCCATAATTATCAAGCTAAAGGATATTAAAGAGTTTATGGATACAATCAAGTTACATTGTAACTTAATTACTATTATCAGAATACTTAAAAAACAAACAAGCCAAATCTTATAAAAATAAAATAAAATAAATAAAAAATACACTAATCAAGTTTTATAAAATTACATTTAATTCAAAATTAAACTTTAAAAAATTGATCATCTCCAAAAAAAAAAAAAAAAAACTGATTTCAAATGTACAAGAACTTCAATATTTAATATTAAATATTGCTTATCACTTTCTATATATAGTTATTAGGTTTAATAGGTTGAACAAAGACATAAAAGTGATAATATTGTTTAAAAATCATTATCAAAATAGTTTTTTCCTAGTTTATGATATAATTGTTGAGTTGTACTAAAAAGAAATGAGTTAGAGATTAAAGAGTTTGACTATGTTATTTGTTGGAGTATTATACACTATGATTGTTTACATTAATATTTAAAACAAGAGATTAACAGATATCACTAGCCCCTACAAAATTAACCTCAAGAGTTAAAAGGTTTTCAAATATTATCCTTGCAACATATATTATTTTTTATTCATAGTGGTTATTATCCTATATTAGAGATAGTCGATATTTCTTGATCAAAAATGATTTTGGTGAACAAGAGGAACAAAAAATGAACTATGATCCCTAAATTTAACCTAGTCGTAGTTTACCATCACTTTTGCTAAATCCACCGCCATAGTGCTTCAAGGTGAGATTAAAAATAGAAGAAAGGAATGTTGGAGGGGACCTAAGAAAGATAGAAGGTGTGGAGCACATTTTTTATGCAAAAAATAGAGAATGGCTTAAAGAATGGAGATTTGGCGGTAAAGAATACTTCCAACCCAACAAAAGAAAATGGTGGCAAGGAGGTTAGTCCAATGGAAGAAGATGGTGGTGAGGAAACAACTAAAACATTATAATTTATGCTCCTTAATAATTTTATGGATTGTATTGTTGAGTGCCAACACAAATCTATTTTTTTTTCTTTTTGAGGGGTATTCCTTTTGAATTAGACTTTTACAAATGGGAAAAGTTAAACTAGGAAAATAGGGATTGGGAAATTGAAGCTTTAAGGGGGTTTTCCAAAGGATATATGTCTTGCAAATTAAATTAGGTAAGCATGCTCAAGTAGTTCTCCAATATGGTACTTGGGCTATTTATGGGGCCAGGTTTGATATTTACAAGCTTGGACCTTAGATTTCACCCTAAAGGCCCTTCTAGGTCTTGTTATCCCATGTGGGTGGAGCTTCCATTTTTAAACCTTACTTCCAGGCCTTTCCTAAGGAAATTTATCTCATAGCTTGGGAGGGTTATTTGGTGCAAGAATAACTTAGACAAATTTTACAATTTAAGGGTGCATCCTCGAGTTTGTGTGGAAATGGATTTAAACCACCATCTTCTTGAAAATATTAAACTTACTGGACCTAGATTTGATTTTTTACCAACCAATTTTATATTTGAACAAACCTAATGCCTATTTTTACTACCAATAAGATGTCCATTTGATTAGATATTTGTCTTTCTAGAAGGAACAACTTAGTGTAGTCTCAAGTTTTAACACCCTCTAGCCAACAACAAACTAATAGCCAGAAGCTTTCTTCTGCATTGCCTAAGGGTTCTTCCCATTCACATAAAATGATAAAACTCCATTCTGAAACGCAAAAAATATTAACCCTCTGGTAATAACTGATTCATCCTTCAAAGATGTTATGATGATGAATGGATGAAAAAAATATTAGAAAGAGAAAATAATCTTCAAGTTTTGTTGTAAGTCATAATGGTTGTATGTTACCCCAAGGTTTTCATCAATCCTCTTCATATTAAAACTTTAACTCTAAGGGTTGTGCTTCAAATTTTCCTCCCACAATGATATGGGAACCTTTGATCAATCTATCACATTAGTTAACCAATTTGTAGTCTTGTCACAAGAGGAGGATCTTTTTATCTATTCTCTACCATGAATTACAATTTTTTTTCATGGAATGTGAGAGGGATGTCTCTCCCTCGCCAAGATTATGGAATAAAGGAATCTATTGTTAAGTGGAAGTTGATATCATTTTTCTCTAGGAATTTAAACTCAATTATCTTTGTCTTGTTTCTTCTCTATCTATCGTATGGCGGGATGCCTCTTTTCTCCATACATCTCATAGAGAAGGTAGAGAGGTAGTCATTGGTTTTTATCCTTGGTTCTATAAGTCTTTTATTGATAAAAGTGAGGACTAGTCACACAGTTGTGTGTGGCCCTTGGTTTTTATCAATAGACAACCTATGGGATTTTCTTAGTATATGCTTCATTTTTTGCTAAAGACGTGTTAATTATGGGACTAGATATCTAAAAACCTTCCCAATGTTGATTGGGTTATAGAAGGATATTTTAATAAGGTGGAACATCATAATGATCATAGTTGGCCTAGCCATATCAATTTGAATAATGTCTAATTTTATAGATGGTTGTTTTGTCATAATACAATGGGTGTTATTTGTGAGATGGGGTTAGATAATCAAATAGCATAGATAAAGTGACAGCCAACACTACTAAACTATTAAACCACATCCAACAAGAGAAAACAAATAATGAAGATAATAAAAAATGCAAAACATAAAATAAATCACTCCCCATTATGGTTGATTCTTTCTCTTGCTCTCCTTCATCTTGTTATGCAACTATTCCCTTAGATTTTTTGAAACACTTGTGCAAAACCTGCAAATGGTAGCAAGAGAGTTGGAGATAATTAGTTGTTAAGCTGAAAATGGAGAAGAAAGGTTGCTTTTATAGACAATCATTCGAATGGACAGTTGAGATTAATCTTCTAGAAAGATTCCAAGATCAATGGATGAGAATGCATGAGAGAGATGTTACGAAATGGATGGTTGAGATTAAGTCTCAGAAAAGATACCAAGATCAATGGTCTAGAATTGATGCACCAAGAATATGCCATGCATGGAAAAGCTATGATGTTGACGGCTATGATGCCTGACAGGTATGACAGACATGCAAGACATGCAGGCTATGACAGAAATGAATGTTATGACAGGGGATTATGACAGAGCATCTTTGACTAGGTGGAGGTGCATAAATAATTTATTCAAAATGGAGGAAAATGACAAGTGGAAAATAAATAATTTATCCAATTTATTTATTTAGAGAAAATGAAAAGAGGAGCATTTAATTAAATTTATCAATTTAATTAAATGGAGAGATGGAAATTAGACATGGATAATTAATTTGAATTATTTATCCAAAAGAGTGGAATGAAACACAATTAAATAATTTTGACAATTATTTAATTATAGAAGAATAAAAGGTCAAATAATGATTATTATTATTATTTGACTATAGATGAAAGATAAATAATTAAATAAAAAATGATTTATTTAATTATTGAAGAAAGGGATATATTAGTGACGCAATTAAATAATTTTAATTGATCAAGATAGAATAAAGATGAGAAGGTGAATTAATTAAATAATTAAAAACTATTTAATTAATAGAGGAATGTGGTCACACCTAATTGAATAATTAAAGTTATTCAATTATCGAAGAACAACGACCAAGAAAAATGACGCTTGCGGACTTAGGACATTTTTTAGTGTCTACATTTTGCCCCTCTTTGAGACAATGCGGCTTGTTGCATTGTTTCAAAGAAAAAGATTGATCAACTGATACATGCCCCAAAGATATCTTAGTAAGGATTATGATAAGAATGATATACCCCCTCGAGAGATTGATCGAATAGATTGTAAGAAGATTAATCTCTTGATAGATGTCTAGAAAGTGATTAGATACTTGATATTGCGCAAGTGATAAAATAGTGATGTACGTTTTGATGAAAATGCACAGTTGATGGGCGTAACTGAACAATTGATAGAAATGAACAGTATAGCCAGGTTGATGAATTCATGAAGTTGATTGAGCTAATTAAGCTGATTGAGAATTATGCTTACGCAAGACAAGGTGTTGTAATGATGGATTGATTGATTGATTAAGGGGACATGAAATTTCAAGAGGCAGTTTGATTGATTTGAGATTTAATTCAAGAGACATATATCAGTGAGTTAAGCAATTAATTGATTTCTCCGCGACAAGAAAGATGAAGAAAATGAAATGCAAGATGGAAGATAATGAAGCTTCTCGTACCATTTAAGTGTTTTTATCATCATCGACCTTATTATGTCGCAAATTAGTATAAGCGTCTAGATAACATGAACATCTAGATGACCTGAATATTGTTTGCATTTTTATTTAGTAATGAAGTATAAGCATCTAGTTATAAGAACCTTAGATGACCTGAATACTTATTGCATAGAAGAGACTATCAGACAAGGAATGCTCTCATCCACATTAGACTCATAGGTCCTTGATGGTTTTAGACAACCATGTCCTAAAACGAGTCATCATGTGAATAAGAAACAATCCGTAAACAATAAACAAGTGAACATGCCCCATCCCTGCCTCTCTAGTCAAAGACATCCTAAAGAAGCTAAAAGACATGTCACCAAAGATAAAACCATAAAATAAGAAAATATCAACAAACAAATAGGAGTCCTACTTCGATGTAAAAAAAGATTCTCGTTACAATTTATGTGTTTGGTTGGATTTGAAAGGTGGGTTGATATATATGTTATAATGTTTGTTTGATTGTCAACACTTGCATGTTTTGATTTTGTTGAAGTTCAAAGCTGTGTGGTTATCTAAAAGTGTCACTGTTTTTTGGAATTTTTTATTTTTTTGGATTTCTTTAGGACTTTTTATGATTTTTTTGAATTTTTTAAGGACATTTTATGATTTTTTTGGAGTTTTTTTTAGGACATTTTATGATTTTTTTGGATTATTTCAAGACATTTTATGATTTTTTTAGATTATTTCAGAATATTTTATGATTTTTTGGATTACTTCAGGACATTTTATGATTTTTTTGGAATTTTTTTAGGACATTTTATGATTTTTTTATTTTTTTTGGAGTTTTTTCAGGACATTTTATGATTTTTTTGGATTACTTCAGGACATTTTATGATTTTTTTTGGAATTATTTTAGGACATTTTATGATTTTTTTGGATTACTTCAAGACATTTTATGATTTTTTTGGATTACTTCAGGACATTTTATGATTTTTTTTGGAATTATTTCAAGACATTTTATGACGGAAATAGACGAGTAGATAGACAAAGAAGGTAGTTTCTTTGACCGCGAGATGCTCATTATCTTAACCCATAGCTAAGGTTAAGGAAATGCCCCAGTGAGGGATAGGACCAACCTAGTATGTGTGGCAAAGCGAGCAAGTGAGGGAAATGTCAAACAATTCACAAGCCATGGTGAGTGTGAAAAGGTCATTATGAAGTGGAGGATGAATGAAAAGGGAATGAAAAGATCAAGTAGAGCTCCAAAGGAAAGAGGAGCAAAGCCTCTACACATGGTGCCGATTTCTCGGTTTTCACCATGGTACTTGCTCAAGGCGCCACTGAAGTGGTTCTCACCATTGAACGAATGGATTTCTCTTCTTTTTTTTTTAGGACTTTTTTCCTTTTTTGTATTTTTTCAGGACTTTTTTTTTCTTTTTTTGTATTTTTTTAGGACTTTTTTCCCGCTTTTTTTTGTATTTTTTCAGGACTTTGAAAATATTGTACCCTCTAAAGCATTTAGGTATAAAACTTGCGAATGTGCATACTATTGATGGGATCACTAAGAAATTCACCTTCTGAAGTAGATAACTGGTATGCTCCAGATCCATACATAGCAGTGATAACGTATGGACCCAACCAGTTAGGCTCAAATTTACCCTTCTTTTCTCTGTCTTATTGAGTGCAAGGATTTTCATGAAGAACAAGATCCCCAACCTCAAATGTATGTGGTTTCACTTTCTGATTATAACTTCGACACATCCATTGCTGGTATGCTCTAAGATGATTGAAAGCAGTTTGTATTCATTCATCCAATTGTAGAGCCATAAAAATGCATGATTCTACGGAGTAAGAACCACCATTTCAGCCCACATCAATAGAGCTATTCTAATTAAAAGCAAAACCAGAAATGTAAATCTAAACTATAGAAAACAAATAATTCTTTTAAAAGAAATCAATCTCCATTGTCTCCCTATCACCAAGATCTTTGTTTATGTGTTTGCTCTTAGATTTTTTATGAGCACAAAATACAATAAAGAGGCTATGGTGAATGAGAAATGTAAGCAAGATGCAAAGATGATATGAGTATGTAATTTTGTGAGCAAAATTTGTGAGAGCAAATGAGAGGGAAATCCCATTTTAAATAGGAGTCCCTTGAGGATGGAGAGGGGTTGAAGATGAAATGTGGGATAAAAGATGTGAGAGAAGGAAATGCCATTATCCCACATTGTTGGGTTAAATGTTGTGCATGAGAATGAAAGTGATAAAAGGGATATTAGATTAAAATGTACCTAGATGATTAAATATGAATAAAATGATTTAAAGATGCTTTTCAAAAATGCAATATTTCATGAATGATTTATGCAAATGATATGATTAATATGCAAGTTATGATAATTAGTTTATTATGAAATAATAATAAATGACTATGATAATTGATTTATTAATGGAGATGAATATGAAACAATTATGGATGATAATGATAATTAATTTAATATGGAAATGATGTTTATGAATTATTATGCAAATGGATTATGAATGATTATGTTTTATTATGCAAATGACTATGAACAATAGTGCAAATGGACATGAACGTTAATGCAACAGATATTGAACAAGCATGAGATGGTTCAATGATTTGATGAAATGCATGAATAGAAGAAAGTATTGAATGAATTGATTAAGTAAATAGTAATATCTATTTAATCAATACACGAATATTGTTACGATTGTGAGGACAAATTTGAGTGTCTACATTTTTCCCATCTTTGAGACAATGCAGCTTGTTGCATTGTTTCAAAGAAAAAGATTGATCAACTGATACATGCCCCAAAGATATCTTGGTAAGGATTATGATAAGAATGATATGCCCCCTCGAGAGATTGATCAAACAGATTGTAAGAAGATTAATCTCTCGATAGATGTCTAGAAAGTGATTAGATACTTGATATTGCGCAAGTGATAAAACAGTGATGTACATTTTGATGAAAATGCACAGTTGATGGGCGTAACTAAACAATTGATGGAAATGAATAGTATAGCTAGGTTGATGAGCTGATGAAGCTAATTGAGAATGATGCTTACGCAAGACAAGGCACTACAATGATGGATTGACTGATGGGTTAAAGGACATAAATTTTGAGAAGCAGGTTGATTGATTTGAGATTTGATTCAAGAGACATATATCAGTGAGTTAAGCAATTGATTGATTTCTTTGCGACAAGAAAGATGAAGAAAATGAAATGCAAGATGGAAGAGGATGAAGGTGATGAAGCCTCTTGTGCCTTTTAAGTGCTTTTATCATCATTGAGCTTATTATATTGCAAAATAGTATAAGCATCTAGATAACATGAACATCTAGACGACCTGAATATTGTTTGCATTTTTATTTAGTAATGAAGTATAAGCATCTAGTTATAAGAACCTTAGATGACCTGAATACTTATTGCATGGAAGACACTATCAGACAAGGAATGCTCTCATCCACATTAGACTCATAGGTCCTTGATGGTTTTAGACAGCCATGTCCTAAGACAAGTCATCCTATGAATGAGAAACAATCCACAAACAACAAACAAATGAACATGCCCCATCCTTGCCTCTCTAGTCAAAGACATCTTGAAGAAGCTAAAAGACATGTCACCATAGATAAAATCATAAAATAAGAAAAGATCAACAAACAAACAGGGGTTTTGCTTCGATGTAAAAATGATTCTCATTACAGTTTATGTGTTTTGGTTGGATTTGAAAGGTGGATTGATATATATGTTATAATTTTTGCTTGATTGTCAACACTCGCATGTTTTGATTTTGTTGAAGTTCAAAGCTGTGTGGTGATCTAAAAGTGTCACTGTTTTTTTGAAATTTTTGATGTTTTTGGGATTTTTGGAATATTTGATTTTTTTGGTTTTCTTTAGGACATTTTATGATTTTCTTTTTAGATTATTTCAGGACATTTTATGATTTTTTGGGATTTTGGAATATTTGATTTTTGGATTTCTTTAGGACATTTTATGATTTTTGGATTATTGACATTTTATGATTTTTTTGGGATTATTTCAGGACATTTTATGTTTTTTTTTGGATTTTTTCAGGACATTTTATGATTGATTTTTTTTTGGATTTTTTGAAGTTTTAAAGATGGAGTGAAATGAAATGTGATATGACTGATTGAAGGAATAAGATCTTCCATAGTAGAGGTAATGCAACCATAGATAAATGATAGATCAAAATGAAAGAGTCACTGCAAAACATGTCACACAAGCAACATATCCTTTGTCAAAAGATGATAATGGTTCATTGATTGGATGCCAGGAATGATCGATTCCATAAGGCATGATGATGATAAGTACTTAGGATCACGGATTCCTCTAAGTACGATAAGATTGATGATTGTTTAGGATTGATAGACAAAAAAAATATGAGGATTGGATAATTTTTTATAGCTAGGCTCAAATATGATTCACATGATAAGATTCAAGGTTGCAAAGGGACATGATGACCAACATTGGAGGTAATTTAATCATGGATAAATGATAAGGATGTGAACTAAGATCAAATGGTAACACATAAGGATATGAAAGGGAATCCAAAGCATGTGTTTGTAATTTTTCCCCTAATATCATCAAGAACAAAGCAAGGAAATGGGACATGGATTTTGATAAGCTAGGAGATATGGAATGGAAGAATGTAAAGATAAGGACAATAAATAGGATGATAAAGATCAAATAGATAAGATATGGACACAATGCCTAAGTATTTTGCTCCTATTCCTCATCAAGACCAAGCAAGGGAAGAAAGGATGCATTAAGATAGGATGGTGGAATATGGATACGGTGAAGGATATGGTACAAAAGATATGTATAAAGTGTATAGGATAAGATATATGATGTTTAAGAAGATTCTTAACCTTATCAAGATCAAAGGTGGAAAGGTAAAGGATGAGCGTAAAGAGGATCATGAATATGCATGATAAGAGGGACGAAACTTGCCCCCAAGTGTAGAGTACAAGAGGAATATGGAAGATAGGATATGGATAGGGATAAATGAATATGGAAGATAATATATGCATGATAGGAAGATGGAGGGAGGAATCAAACATCAAGTTTCACAACTAATATCCCTTGAATATGTGCTCTAATAAACCATGGCAAGAAGGATTAGACTCATAAACATTGGTATATTAATGGTGTGATGGAAGAAGCTAAGGACTTATGAAAATGTTTGGATTAAAGGAGGATAATAGGGGATGAATGTTGGATAATGGATAGGAGGTTGGAAGGCTTGTTGATGGATAGATGGAAATGATGGAAAGATCAACATTCGCACACACCTTGAAGGGTGGTGGAGTGATGGAGGAAAAATGAATTTGGAAGGTGATAGGTTTTTAGATGGATGATAGGAGCAAGCTTTTGGATTAGCAAATTTGGATGCCAATTTAGATTTTATTGCTTCTATGAAAATTTTAGGAATCCACATAGCTTTTGAGTTTGATTTTTTATTCATGGGCCTTTGTGGCCTTTGAGATTCTTCTTTTTGCTTTATGGGCCTTTGTGGCCTTTGAAATTTTTCTTCTTGATTTATGGGCCTTTGTGGCCTTTGAAATTTTTCTTCCATATTTATGGGCCTTTGTGGCCTTTGAATTTTTTGCTTTTGACTTGATGGGCCTTTGTGGCCTTTTGGATTCTTCTTTTGACTTGATGGGCCTTTGTGGCCTTTTGGATTTTTATTTTGACTCGAGATCAAATTTTCCTTTATTTTTGCATGGCTTTTCAAGGAGACATGTTGATCCTTTGATACATATGAATTTTGATATGGAAGCTTTTGACATTTGGCACCCAAATTGCTTCCAAGAGAAATGGGATGGGTGGATGCAGATGAATGATATGGAGGTCTTATTGATGGGTTAATGTAGGTAGAATTTTGAGAGGGAATCAAGGATGTGTGCCTTTGTTGTTCTTGATGAATAGGAGATGAAGAGATGTAGGGCCCCAATATGGATGGAAGGGTTGATGAACTAGGGTTTGGATCATAAGGACCAAGGATAGACAAAAGGTTTGATGAACTAGGATAAGGACCTAGGATAGCTGGAAAGTTTGATGGACTAGTATAAGGGCCTAGGATAGATGGAAGGTTTGATGTACTAGGATAAGTAGGTTTATTTTGATGGAATTTAGGCTTACGATGAGTACAAATGTCTTGAACATGAGGTGTATAACCAAGGCCATGATAGTATGTATTTTCTTGGATATAAAGGGGTTCTAGGATACCTTGTTCATGAAGGCCTAATCCTTTTCCTTTGTAGTTCATAGTTTGACACATTTGTTTTCCAATTGGATATGTATTATTTATGAAACAAGATGCATGTCTATTGTGAGGTGGATGTGATATGGAAGGAATAACAAGATCTTTGAGTAAACCACCTTGGATAAAAGTGAGAGAACCCATTTGATAGGCAAGGGGCTCATGGATAGCTTGAATAGGGGTGACAGAATCTTCTAGAGGATTGTGATCATGAGGGGAATTAGGATGGGTGATAGGATCTTGACATGGGGATGATGGGGTACTTTGATTTTGACTTGGGAAAGGATCATGAGGTGTAGGAGATGAATTAGCTTGCTCTTTATTAGATATGGAATCATCATGAAGTGGTATGAAAGGCATGTCTTGATCATGAGAACGATGAAAATCATCATGGAATGAAAGGGTATCCTTGAATGAAGGTTTATCTTGATCTTGATGAGGAAGGGAATCCTAATATTTTGTGGAAAGCATATCTTGATCATTGGATATGATGGAATCATGAGATGGTATGGATTCATTAGATGAGGTGGAAGGAGGACTTGGAAGGATAATTTTTTCTTGATATGGAAGGGAATCATCTTGGATGAAACAAAAAGAGATAAGGGGATCATCATGAGGTTCTTGAGAGATGGGATCTTGGTCAAAGATTGGAAGGGGTTGCGGAATTTTGGTATCATTGGATGGAGTGGAAAGAATGCTTTGATCTTGATGTGCAAGGGAGTCTATGCTAGCATGCTTTAGACTAATAGATTGGCATGACTCATTGGATGGAGATGGTATGATGAGAGAGGATGGTTGGATGAAATCGTTAACTTGGGTGGAAGACTCATGAGTTTTATTTTGAATTATGGGAGATGAAGATAGATGCATGACATGGTAAGATTGCTCAAGATTATTTGTGTTTGAGGACATAGATTTAGGTTTCTCATTTAGCTTTTGCAGAAAATCATGGATATTGAACTTGGATGATGTAGTTTTGGGTAAGGATAAAGGCTTATGCGATGATTGCATCACTTCATTAAAATGTTGGGATTCAAGTTGTTTTTCAAGCTCTTTCAAATGATGGTCAAGATATTCAATCCTTTGGTTTCGTTCATAGGTTGAGGGTGAATATGGAGGATAGTAGTTAGACATGTTTGGTTGATGGTTTTGGAAATGTTTTGAGGTGTTGCAAGTTACTAGGTGTGATGCTTGTTTGAGGTCAATTGTTTGTGTTCAGATTTGTGAATGTGGTGAATACTGTTTGAAAATCCAGAAAACACTTGACAAGCATGATGTTTTGGTGTATGCAAATGCACGTGAAACAAGCACAATCCTAATAGGCTAAGGGTTTGTATACTTGATATAGCCCACCGATATACCCCGGATTGGTGCTAAACACCTTTCCTTCTCAAGAGCGGATAGCTTAGAAGTTTGGTGGCATTGGCTCCCCTCCACAGCTCATTAACGTCATTTGAGCATACCAACTTCGTATTCTTGGGTCATCACTTCCCAAGAACTACTATCTCTACTAAAGGGAGTCAGTAGTGAGTTTCTTTGGGCATGATATTGTACCCTACACTATACCAAGCAACGGTTGAAAATGGTTGGCTTCTAAAATAATAGGTGTTTAGCTAGGGCTTCCGTTCGAGTGGCCACACATGGGGCGAGAGATTAATCACCAATTAGGTGGCACTCCAGCCTGAAGAGGTTATGTTCAACAGGTTTTATGGGAGTACTACTCCATTCGTGTGATACATCCGCACTCGTGGTACTTGAACTTTCCTCAAGCACCCATTTTATATCCCGGCTGGAAGTGGCTTGGCTTTAGCCTGTTACCGGTCGGGTTGTCCCTTAAGGTGAGTACTTTTTCCCTTAAGGCAGGCCCATTTCTAGAAATAATAATCGTTTCTCTTACACCCAAGATCGCTCGAAAGCGCAAGGGGAGAGGATACTTCAATTATTAAGTCATGAAGGTAACAAAAAATAAGGTGGGTCTGGTTTTCTGATCACCTAGTTTTCACAAGGTGAGAGCATAATCACCTACCACCTTCAAGCACAATTAGACAGAATCAAGCACATGTTCATTTTAATGCACCAAAAGAAGTGTTCCTACACTAGAAATCACAAACATATTGTTTAAAAAAATGAGTCTTCGACTAACGGAGCTGCAAAAACACAAATTAGTAGTTTTATAAATGTCTTGGACCAACGAGAAAGCTGCAAAAAACTAAGTTAGAGCAATAGATTAAAAACCAAACTAAAAGTTAGTAAATAACTAAACTAGAAAATGAAAAGACTAAACTAAACTACGAAAAAAAAATCAAAGAAAACTAAAAACTAAGAGCTCAATTTTTTTGTTGCTCCAAAAAAAATAATTTTTGGAAGTCCCATGCCAAAGACACATGTGACAAACAAAGATTAGTAAACCAAAAAAAATTGAATGAAAACAACAAACTAAAATAGTGATAATTTTTACAAAACTAAACAAAATTTTAAATCGTAAATATCTATGGAAAGCTAAGACATAGACCTTCAAAACCTAGAAAATGTTTTGCAAAATCCTACACAACAAAAGTATTATAAACAAAAGGAAAATTGGATTTTAACAACTAAATCTTAAAAAACTTTGATCACTAAAATAGCCATAACTTTCTCAAATCATAATGAAATTTCAAACCGTTTAATGTTCTGGAAAGCTGATAATAAGACCTACAAAACCTAGAAAATGTTTTAAAATATTTTATATGTCCATTTTTCTATCATCAAATGAAGATGACGGGATTTCATATGCATTCTTGACTGTAATCTGCAAAACAACAAAAATAAACAAGAACACACAAATTTCTCTACTTCACGTCAAGTTCACCAAATGTGAGATGGGGTTAGATAATCAAATAGCATAGATAAAGTGACAGGCAACACTACTAAACTATTAAACCACATCCAACAAGAGAAAACAAATAATGAAGATAATAAAAAATGCAAAACATAAAAGAAATCACTCCCCATTATGGTTGATTCTTTCTCTTGCTCTCCTTCTTCTTGTTATGTAACTTTGCCCTCAGATTTGTTGAAACACTGGTGCAAAACCTGCAAATGGTAGCAAGAGAGTTGGAGATAATTAGTTGTTAAGTTGAAAATGGAGAAGGAAGGTTGCTTTTATAGACAACCATTCGAATGGACAGTTGAGATTAATCTTCTAGAAAGATTCCAAGATCAATGAATGAAAATGCATGAAAGAGATGTTACAAAATGGATGGTTGAGATTAAGTCTTAGAAAGGATGTCAAGATCAACGGTCTAGAATTGATGCACCAAGAATATGCCATGCATGGAAAAGCTATGATGTTGATAGCTATGACGCTTGACAGCTATGACAGACATGCAAGACATGCAGGCTATGATAGAAATGAATGTTATGACAAGGGATTATGACAGAGCATCTTTGACTAGGTGGAGGTGCTTAAATTATTTATTCAAAATGGAGGAAAATGACAAGTGGAAAATAAATAATTTATCCAATTTATTTATTTAGAGAAAATGAAAAGATGAGCATTTAATTAAATTGATAAATTTAATTAAATGGAGAGATGGAAATTAGACATGGATAATTAATTTGAATTATTTATCCAAAAGATTGGAATGAAACACAATTAAATAATTTTGACAATTATTTAATTATAGAAGAATAAAAGGTCAAATAATGATTATTATTATTATTTGACTATAGATAAAAGATAAATAATTAAATAAAAAATGATTTATTTAATTATTGAAGAAAGGGATATATTAGCGACGCAATTAAATAATTTTAATTGATCAAGATAGAATAAATATGAGAAGGTGAATTAATTAAATAATTAAAAATTATTTAATTAATAGAGGAATGCGGTCACACCTAATTGAATAATTAAAGTTATTCAATTATAGAAGAACAACGACCAAGAAAAATGACGCTCACGGACTTAGGACATTTTTTAGTGTCTACATTATTAATCTAGTTTATAACAAAAGGGATTGTCATGATAGTAATTGGTACACTTGGTCTAACTGCAGATTTGGGGTTGAAAGAAAGCTTAATAAAATTGATAGATTCTATATATTCCCTAATCTTTATGTTGTGCAAGATCCCTTCGGTCTTTATGCCAAATTTGATTATTCTTCCGCTCTTTCATATCACTTCCCTATCAATTGCTATATTTTAGGGGATGAAAACAATAGGGAGGTTTCTAAGTTGTCTTACAAGCTTAATATTTCTCATTTAAAAAATATCTTCTCTATGGAAGCCTTTGTTGGCCTATGGAATTATTTCCCCACAAATAAATGTGATCCTTACAAAGAATGGTGGCATTATTTTATTTCTCAATGTGTTGGTTTCTTATATGCATTTGGTAAGAGAATGGTGTAGCAGAAAAAATGTAAACAAAAATCCCTTCAAGGGAAGCTTGAACATACCAAAAAACTACTCAAAAGTCAATCCAAATAATATCAACTTACAAATTTTTCATGGTTACCTTAGAAGCTCAAATTTGTAAAATGGATAATTATAGGGGGAAAGGAGCTAAAATCAGGGCTAGATTACACTGGGTTAAGGAGGGAAATAGAGGATCCAAATACTTATTCAATTATCTTAACTATAAACACAAGAAGGAGTTTATCGGAGCTATTCAAGATGATATTGGGCTTGTTCATACCAATCTAGAAGAGATCAAAGTTTTTTTTCAAAACTATTATAAGGAATTTTTTATAGAAGATCCCCATTGGGAAGATGCTCAATAAGTTTTGGAGGATATGATTAAATATCTTATCCCTAAGAAATTTGATTTAGAGTATAGTCAATTTTTAGACCATGATCTTTCCATAGAAAACCTAGAACATGTTGTGTTTTTTATGTCCTCCAATAAAAGTTTAGGGATTGATGGGATTTTAGTGGAGTTCTATCAAACAATGTGGCAATATATTAAAGATTATTTCTGTATAGTTTACTTGGAGGATTTGGAGCAACATTATTTAGGGCCTAGTATCAATAAAGACTTAATAAAACTCCTTGCAAAAGGAAAAAATGAGGATAGTATTTATGGTTGGCATCTCATCACTTTACTCAATTCTTCTTCCAAAATCATTGCTAAAGCAATAGTTGGAAGGATTAAACCTATTACAAAAGGGATTGTAGGCCAAAACAAATTGGGTTTCTTGGCAGGAGATTTAGCCTTGATAACCACATCCTTGCTTGGGAAATAATAGAATGGGCACAATAATCAAGCCAAAATTCTCTCCTAATTAAGCTAGATTTTTATAAATCCTATGATAGAATGTATTGGAGCTTCATTCTCAACATGTTACAATGGTTGGGTTTCGGTCCTAAATTATGTAAACATGTTCAAGTTTTGTTCAAATATGTCAATTCTTGGTTGGTTATTAATAAAGAACTATTTGGTACTTTTCCCTTACAATGTTCAATTAGACAAGGTTACCCCTTGTCTCCTTTTCTCTATGTTCTTGTTGTAGAAGCTCTTGGGTACTTGCTATAAAAATATAATCAATTGAACCTGATTAGGGGTATTTCTATTCCCATTAACACTATGGTGATTAACTCACATTTTGATTATGATAGCATGCTCTTTATTCAAACTTTTGAAAAGGGGATCAATAATGTGATGAAAGTCCTTAATCTTTATTGTGAAGTGTCTGGCTCAAAGCTAGCTCACCAAAAAATTGAATGTTTGATGGTGCAATCAAATCCAGTTCCCAAGTGGATTCCTAAAGATCACAAACAAATTCAACATAGGAAAGTTACTTGGTACCTAGGAATTCCCTTTGGGTTGGGAATTTCTATTTTTGATATGTGGAAGTGGTAATTAAATAAATTGAAAATTAAGCTTTACACTTGGGGAACCAAATTTTTATCTTTAGCTAGAAAAATTCAAGTTGTGAATAGTATTTTCTTGGCATCTCATGTGTATTATTCCTCTTGTTAGATTCCTTCTAAAAATGCTATGATGATCTTAACAAATCATTCACAATTTTTTATGGGTTGATTGGAATGGTAATGTTGGATCTAAAGCCACTTCTTGGTTGCATTGCATCCAACCAAAAGCCAAAGGTGGATTGGGCATGTTGGACCCTAAAACTCAAGGGGCTTGTTTGGAAATGAAATGGGTAATTAGAGTAGTTATTGGAGAAGAGGCATGGGAAAACTTCATTCATTTTCATATTATCCATGCTACTGTTAAAAGGAAATGGCAATTTGTAAGTTGTGAAGATAAAATTCTTTTAAATCCTTTCTTTCATCTTAAAGTTACATTTCCTTACTTTCAATATGGAAGGCTCACAACAAGTTTGCAAATACTTAAATTGGAAAAATATTCTCTATACCACAAGTTCAACTTTGGATTACCATCTATTTGGTGGAATAAAATCGTGCAATATCTATTACTTATTCAATAAACGGATTCAACGGTTTGTGGACTTGTGGGATTTTAATTTCTTAGACTAGACTAGGATAATTGGAAAAATATTAAGAAGAACATTGGTCTAAACAATAGATATAAAGTGTTTAATATTGTTATTAAGTCATTGGTTCCTATAGACCTAGTTATGAAGCTATGTACACCCATGCAATGTAATCCCTTCAAGGATTGGTTGTGGTTGTCCAAGTACGAGTTTGCTTGCTTTCCTCTTAAAAAGGTTTACTTGAATCCCCTACCATCTTTGCCCTTATTGAATCAGAAATGGAAATGCAAGTTCCAATAAAAGACATAAAAAATTGAGTTCTGAAGTTTGGTGGTCTAAAATTGAGGCTCAAATTTTGGCTTAGAAATCATACATTTCAAGTTGTTTGTTGGTGATAGGTTGAGATGAATGATGGATTAACCACTTAAAACCCCGTTTTGTCAACACTTCAAAAGTTTAAACCACATCTTTTGGGACTATTCATGGACAAAAAGAAAATGGAAGGCTATTTTTACTTATCTTCCAACCATTTTTTATCTTGTTTTATGTTGGAAAAAAGTCATTCAGCCTAGATCTTCAAAAAAATATTGTTGATTCTATGAGGTAAACTATTTTGTTTAATATATGAAAAAGTAGATGCATGGCTATTTTTTCAAATCATAATTCTCATCAAGAAGCATAAATACTAAAGGGGGCAACCCTTTGGTGAAGTGGCAGGGCTTCTTGCCAGTAGGGCCAACAACCAAGGTTCAAACCTCACAGGGTTGTTCTCTACCGCGTCAACAAATGGAGACTATTTGACCTTGGTGTTAATGGGAGACCCTTTGGTGAAATGGTGGGGCTTCTTTCCTGTAGATCCAACAACCAAAGTCTCATACCCTTAATATCATTATTGATTTTTGGGGATCACCTATTAGTGTAACAGTGACATGGTTGCCCGTTTGTGGGGCAACTAAGGTTCAAATCCCCACTTGGACCGATAGCAGTGTTTACACTAGTTTGGTCCCACCTTGGTATTGAAGGTAATATAAAGTGGCAACTAATCTTGGAGGATGTGCAGGTGATCTCGGCAGACGTGGTGACTGATCATGCTCGACCCTATTGGGCTAGGTATGCTTGCAAACCTTGCAGGCATGTGATGCTCACGGATATAGTTTCTTATCGGTGTGTGTTGCTTGCAGACTAATGTTGGACCCACACGGGTCTTTCATTCCTAGTGGTTCTCTATCGAACCCTCGTGAGTCTTTCACTCCTTCCTTAGGGTCCCTGTTGGGCTTTCAAGCTTGTGGTTCTGCATGGTTGGTCTTGGAGAGATAAGGTTGCAGATAGCACACAGAGATATAAGGGTGTTACTTGAGTGCCAAACATATTTGAGGATGAGGCCCCTCAACAATGTGGTATTGTTGGTTCTCTGCTCTAGTTAAAAGCACCTCGACTTTGACCCATTACCAATTAAGAAATAAAAAAGAAGCATAAATGCTAAGGATTTACTTTGATATCATTTTTCAAATTGCTTCTTTGTGTTCTCAACTAGAGGGAGTTCCCAAAGAAAATGTGACAATCAATTATCACTTGGACAAGATCAAATGGAGAAAAAAATAGTTGCTTAAAGAAGATACTATATGTTCCAAACATCTTCAACATATGATGTTTAGAACTTAATTCTATCTTGTTCTTTTAGTGTTGTCAGTCCAATGTTTTTTCTTTATTTTTTTGGACCGTTGTTTTGTTATTGTTGTATATTCTTGACACCTTGATTGTTGCCTTCCCCTTGTAATATCATTTTCTTTGATTCAATATATATTAGAAATAACCATTACAAAAATATTATAATGACTCCAATAAATATTACTTGATAAATAGATCTATAATGTTAAAATCATATTTAATTTTATATATATTAACAATCATATTATATCATTATACCTTTAATGTCTTCAAAATGAATAATTATTTCACTAGTTTTTAATTTTTTTTATAAAGATCAATGTATCTTCAATTTTATATTTGCTTATTATATGGTCACTACCTTCTTAATTTTAAAAAAAAAAAAGCTCATAAAATTTTAGTTTTCAATAATTTAATTTTTTCTCATCTTATAGTTGATATATTTAAAATTAGGATGTACATTTGTTTTAAAACTTATAAAGTGGTATAGCTCTTTTTCAGTTTTTTTATTTATTGATATGGTTTTTTTTATCTTAAAATAAATACTAAATGTAATCTTCTTAAAATAATTTAAATTTAAATATTTAAATATTTTTTTTTATCGATAAGATTATATTGATATTAAAAAAAAAGATACATCGTTCAGGCCTAAACTAGGCATCCACCATGACTACACCAAAACTAACCAAAGTTGGACTCCAACCAAAAAACGTAGATTGATTGGACGCAGCCACCATTTGACCAACATTTACACCAAAAAGCCATTACACCTGACATTTACAGAACCAAAAAAATAAGAGCTCCATTCATACTACCAAACCCTAGAAACAAAAAGCCCAAATACCAACACATAACCCAACCAAACCCTTCTTGCCATACATTTTGTTGAGCAAAAACTCAGAATTCTCTCTTCCAGGCCGAATCTTCTATAGGCACCAAATGAAATTTCCTTTTTCAGAAACTCTACCCCTACAATGGCCAAATGTCTATACTCCATGAGAGCCAAGCCGTTAACATCCAGAATGAAAGGATAGTAGCTTACCAAGGTGTCTGGATCATCCAGGAGATGCAGGTCCCATGCGCATGAGATGCCTTTGTCGAGTCAAGCTACAGTCAGCGCTCTATCCAAGCTAACCAACATGTCCTAATGAAAGAGGCCTCGCATGATCACACATGCATCCATTTTAGAAACCCCAACGTCGAGCAAACCAGCCAACACCCTAGAGGAAATGTTTGAATCCAAATGATACCCTTTGGCATCCTCCATAAAAGCTTTCCCTTCCAGGAATTTGATAGTTGCAAATGTCAAATAATCTAAGTGATGGATTATGTAATGCAGTCGAAGAGAGGAAATCGGGCCTTCAAAAGAAATTTTCCTTTTGGAGCTTTTTAATTGCATTGGTGTCACCATCCCACCCATTTCCAATTCCTTTGCAAAGACCAGAAGAATAAACCCGGTCATCACACACATAGAGCACAAGAAACCAAACCACCAAAAGCTATAGGAATAAAACGATGCCACCCAACAGAGAAAAAGACCTTGGCGAACGTGCTTGGCCACCAACCATTGCAACCTGGTAGACATCCTTGAAAGGACAAGCAATTCTCGAGGAGTTGGTGGAGCATGATTAATTTTACTTCGCCTAGAAAGTTCTACAAGTAGCCAATACACATATTCCACCCGACCACACCACATCAACAATCATGGGATGGGGTGACACCCTCCCTTCCTCCCACTTTAAAAATTTATTAAAAATATATCTTAATTTATATTTTTCAACACATGTATGTGTTTTTTAACTTAAATATTTTTATATCATTTTAAATTATTCTTTAAATTATATTTAATTTTTAATTGAAAAATAAAATTATGTTAAGAAATATATAGAATATAGATTTTATTAATCTAAAAAGACAATAATTTTGTTGTCTCAATTTTTCCTTCAATTTTCTAAGTTCAGTTGAGTAGTTTGTCAATTGACAACTCCTCATTGTTCTTCAGATTGTGTAGCGTCCTTAGATGGGCCCTCTAAGGAGGTTTATTACCCCTCTTCTCTTAAGTCTATAGATTTGGTTGTCAACTCTTCATGGACAATTGTACAAAGGAGGAAGAAAGGTCTTCCTATCCACACACCAAGACTTTGGATGCAAAGATGTATAGGTTTGGATCTCTTCGTGCAAAGATACATAGGTTTGGATCAAGCACTAGTTAGGTTTGATCTTGTTATTTTATTCTTAAACAACTCATTTGATATCTTTTGTGTTTTAGTTATTTTGCTATTGTGAGAAGGTTTGAGACCTATCAAAAACCCAACTTAGTTAAAAATTAATAATAATACTATGCATTGATTGTGACCAAGCTAACCATTTTTTAGATTATTTTCATGTATCGAATTTCCAAATTTAAAATAGATAACATCTATTATATAACATACATTGTTGCCCACCAAGGATTGTGGACTTGTTTCTACAATGGTCTTAACAAAGTAAGGTTTTTTAGAGTTTATACTAATATGCATGTGGACCATGCTTCCTATTTTGTTCCTTCACAAAAAGTTTTGGATCCATGATACATAAAAAAATAATTTGGTACTATAATTCCATACCAATTGTGTATGGCTTGTGATCTTGTCACCCAAAAACAATAAGTGTTCTAGAATACCTATTATATTTTTTTATTAAAATTTTGAGAAATCAAGACTTCAAAGACGCAAGTGAACAATACCAAAGGTGCAAAATTACATCTCAAATATGTTGAATCCTTGGTCGATTGACCTTCGATCAGCAGGGGCCAAAAATTGCAACATACATATAAGGAAAAAGAAAGGTCGGATCTAATGAAAGGATTCCTCCAATCTAATAGAATGAGGTTTTGTTGTCAAGACAAATTGACCACCAAAAGTTGGACCTAAGTGTGATCAGTTCCTCTTTATTTCTTAAAAGGAAATAGAAAAGAACAATGGAAAGAACTAATAAATGAGCAATTGTTTGAAAGAAAGATATTACCAAATAGATTGAAGTAGTAAAACCAAGCACTACCAAAGCAAGAGAAACACAAGAATTTGATAAGGGGAAAAAACAAGAAAAAACCCCAATATTATGAATGGAGACAAAATTTCTAAAGAATAATACAAAGAGAGAGAGAGAGAGAGAGAGAGTTGCAGCCTTAGGCTTGCTTGCTTGAGACTTGAAGAATGAGAGGAGAGGCACCTCAATAAGTAGAGGTGAGAAGGAGTTAGAATGTAACTCCCAACTCAATGAATGCCACGATTCAGCTATGTGTGTGTAAAGTGTCACCTCTTAAGGAGGTAGTTACAAATATTCCTTACTAAAGGAATTAAAAGCCATCCTCACATATGTGTGAGATGACAAGAAAAGATAAAAGACTTGTAGGGATTCCTTTGGAATATTCCTACAAGTTAATAAATAATTACAATTAAAGAATAACCTTTACCAAGTAAAGATTAATCTTCTAACATTTCTTAATAAATTGGAGCACTTTTTGATAGGTGTCAAAGGATCAAGCAATAGGTTATTGCCATTGGTTCCATTGAGACTAGTTTTTCCTTACGTGTTTGTTGAAAACATTTGTCCATGCAACCATATCTTATTGAAAGCATGAATTCAAGATCAATTTGTCTATTTAGTGCCCTTACACAAGACATATATACTAAATATTAGTTATTTCATATTTGTTAATTTAAACATAAAGACTTACTTTATTAGTCAATAGGTTACATATAGTGTGAGCTTTCAGCTGAAACAAGTCTCACGCTTGAAAACTTCCTCCCAGAAACAAGTTACCACTCACAATTTGCCAGAATTTATTCACTAAAAAACTTTGAGTTCTTTACCATAAATGTGGCTGCAAAAATCTTGTCTCTAGCTCTTGAACCCCGATATTTTGCACCTACTTTTCATTTAATAGCTGGTTGTTTTCAGGTAAATTGTAATTTTTCTGTGAGAAACTCAATCCTGCATTGAATGTAGTGTTGTGTTTTTACCAACACATAAGGCCATAACTAATGCAGTTATTATTAAGAGATCAGATTTACACCTGCCCGACCTAGCTTCTAAAATCAAATCAGATTGTATCTATATCAAATCAGATAGTGCTCAGTATTTTTTTCTATAAATCAGATTGAATTCCACATAAAATTTCAAATCGCTTCTCAATGATAGGCCTCTCATAAAAAATCCATCACAGAGAAGGTATTCTTCTCTTCTTGAATCCATTTGAAAATGAGGTTTACGTCTACCGTTTCTTGGAGAAAGTTGTTCAATTGTTATGTCTGTATTTTTTGACTAAAATTTTATGCAAGGTTTAATCTTATTATTTGCAAATGTGGTTTGGTAGTGGGGCTACAATATCATACAAGAAAGAACAAAGATGGAGTTAGTTTTAATCGAGCTAATCTTTGCACAGCTCCATGTTGGTTTTATTCTTTTTTAAAACATATGGGTTGGTAGCAGAGCTCTTATCATGGTTTTTTCTTTGCATAAATATTTTTTTCACTGTCGACCTGCGACTTGCATAAAGCAAGATATAAGACAGACAAAGATGTAATCTTTAATGCCATATTAGGAAACATATAGAAATTCATTGGAGCAGTTTGATACTGAATGCATACTATGAAGCAATCCATCTTCCTACGCTAACCAACATAATGTTAAGCTCGGGCTGGGTTTTGGTTTCAATATGAGATGCCATTCACTTTTTCACTTCTAATTTTTACCTTTACAGCTGCAAAAAAACTCAGAAAATTAGATAACACCATTAAAGAACTGAACAACTGTAAATAACATTGGCAATTTTCATTTGATGTGGGAATCATAACGAGACTCATAAACATTAAACACATTCTTAGGAACCAAAAGTAGCAATTTTTCAACATAGATAAACAGCCTTTTTAAGTTCTCTCTCACCAATGTTGTCATATCCACTAGACCTCTCCACTATCTGTGAATATGCAAAAAAAACCGTTGATTTTTTCTCTTTTCAAATTCAATTACCCTTTAAAATGAAGCAGGCAAGCATGTGGAAGATAAAAGGCAATTTCTTACCATTGTCGGTAGCCTGTCACGCACATGGCATGGCTGCAATTAGGGAAGTCAATCTTACTATTGGTCTCCATGCATATTCCACATTCTTCCTCCCTTCTCTTCATCAACCTTTTTCTTGTATCAGACTATCAAACGATGCTGAGTGTCCATTCTTTTAACACTATAACTACTCCAGCTTACAAAGAAATCATTCATTCAATCGAAACAAAAAACCCAGAGACATATCCGGCATATTCCAAAATGCTGCAATAATAGCTGATCATATGTTTCAAGATAAATATATAACAGAGAAGAGAATTCTAAGAGTATACTTGGAGTTCTTCATACTCTGACCCTGCAATTGTAGAAAACAGTGCCTCGAAAAACATGAATATGAATTTAGGCAAATCATAATCTTTCTTAATATGTTTGTATTTTGAAATTAAGAGTTGACTGTATGGTATTAAGTCCTATCTTTTGTTAAAGAATAGTGTAATGTGGACAAGCTATGAAAAATAGGTAACAAACTCGAAAAAAATTTAAAACAGCAATACGCAGGAGGACGAAATGTTTACGCATCCAAGATTTTGCAAAATAGATTTTCATAAATTTAAGTTTTAAGCCATATAAGATTTTCCCTTTGTACATATTCTTCTTTTTCCTCCCTCCTGCTTCTTCCCACTTCTTTGACACTGGAACTTGGGCCTGCAAAACAAATAACACCCACATCAAGAAAACCAGGTAAAAACATATCCTAACTTTGAAATACTATAGAAGGGCGTATTTACTTGGCGGTGCTGAAGTTTCCTTCTTTGGGGGAGTCCCATAGTTTTTAGTGAAATTAATGTCATGGGTGTTAGCAAAGATGGCCCAGAAATCCTTTGCCTTCATTCCCCTATTGGGTATAAACTCCGAGACAACAGATCACACATATTCTTCAAGTATTCTTTTCACACACAATATAGTTTCAAGATTGTTCACGATGAATCCTCTTCTTCACAAATAGTTTCTGGAATGTTAATAGTAGACTTCCCCTTGATTACCCTCTATACTAACCCTCTATGCTAGTATTCCACGGGGTTTCGGGGTCGGGGATGGGGATGGCAGCAGCGTGCTTTGGGGATGTGAGGACGGGGTGTCTAAGTTGGGGGAGGGGGGAAGTCGAGGCAGGGTGCTGAAATACATATAATACTTGAAAAAATAGTTATAAAATATTTAAGTATAAGAATATACATCTTTGAGACAATTAGGAGTCCCCTAGACGTGTTGAGGACACCTCAACATCCTCGAAGTCCCAGCGGCTTCTTGCAGACAGCAACACTGATGGTGGGATGGTGGTGCTGGTGGGCTAGTGGGGGGACATCCCCCAAGTCCCCAAATCTCTGAGACATCTCTGTGTAAGAAACGCAGGGTTTTTTGGGGAGGTGGGGGGGGACGTGTCCCCATGGAACACTGGATGCTGATGGGTCCTTCTGAAGTCTAAATCCCAAAATGTTGATTTGCTGATGGGTAGCTGAAATGATGAACTGCACTACTCTGTCAAACATACATTAAAAAATTTACAAAGTTTGGAAACTTAGTGTCAAGAGCAAAATACAGGTCGTAATCCTTTAGAAAGGAGCCCAACCAAACATGTTATACCTGGAAGACATGCAGCTCCAAACGTGGCAGCCATGCAGTCCGTTTAAGGATGTGGTAATAGAATGCTGGAAGATTGCTTGTCGAATGACCTCCCTACTAATGTCGATTTCTTTAATGAAATGAATGGGATATAAAATAATAAAGACATCTTGTGAGATAAAAAAGCAGTAAACAAGATAGGAATAGGGCGAAGCAAACGAATGTTATAAACTGGTATTTAGGCAATAGTCAACGTAGGTATTAACGCGCACTAACTAGACAATAGTCAGCTTCGGCAGTAACGCAATAGGAACACTAACTTGTCATTAGGAAATAGTCACGTTAGGCATTAACACACCCTACCATAACTTGTCATTAGAATAAAGTACATTTGAAGTGATAGATCTTAAAAATCATCTTTCATAAACAGAGTTACAGAATAGCATGGAGAACAATGAGTTTAAAGTTCAAGGAGAATACAATTCTTCAAAATGTTTTTCATTTGGGAAAATGGCTTGACATGGTCAAGAAATGTGAATAATCATGGGCTAATTATGGTACATTGGTTGAAGGATCCGAGAGGGTGTACAAGTTAAAGTGCTTGGAAATTGGATTTGAAAGGAAAAATTCATAGGGAAAACAACATGGTGGTTCAGTTTGAAGCTATATAGATTGCAAAATGAGCTTGAGAAGGAGATATGAAAATGTTGAAATATCGACCAACAAATTGACGAATATGACAAATGCAACAATTATTTTGTTTGGTGAACTACAAATGGAAAACTTAATGGTGAGGTGGTGAAATGAAAAGTCACTTTGCTCTTAAATTTTATAATTGTAATGTATGGTATTCTCAAACCCCATAAAGGATGATTCCAATGGGTCTTCAAACTCTATGGAGATTTGTGAAGTAATCGATGTCTTCCAATCATTTCAAGGAGAGTCAACCATCCACAAGGAGTAAATTTTAATTTTAAAAAAACCAAGAATAATAGTTAAAACATTTTTTATGTTTTTTCCCATAAGCTAGAAAAGAAATACACCATTTACATAAAATCAATTATGCATTTATGACATATGTCTAGTACATGGAATCATCAACTACACACTCGCCACAAAAAAAATAAGTAACAAATATTTCACTCACGTTGCTATCACCAAATATGTATTACAAACATATAAATTTTACAAACAAGACTACATATATTTCAAACTACACCTCTTACCATATTTACTTTACATAATATTCCATCGACATAACCCTTGCACCCCCTTGATGCAAGTGCTTTTTCCCACTCAAGTAGTCTTGGTGAAGAGCTTGTTTATGTACCCCAAAGCTATGATTTTCCCTAATACTTTGCTTTTCGTCACAAAGCCCACAACATGTGGCTGAATGGTTTATGTCAATAACTTGCATACCGTTTACTCTTTCACTTACCCAAGCTAAAGTTAGCACATTTAGTAGAATGTCGAGCGATATTTAGAAACAATCAGTGAGATTCCAAAATCTTATTTATTTTGTAGTAACATGATAAGGTTAATACAAAAAGATAACGTATGTGAATGGAATGTAAACTGTTGATCCTAGAATATCTTTGGTATTAATATCATAATATGCTATCACAAATTTCAAAAGCACCAAACCTATAACATAGGGAGCTCCCTAAAACAGATTGTACACCACAAACAATGCCTTGCTACCAGTCATAATATATCTGTTATGAAAACTATTCTGCCCATCACTGAATTCTGTTATTTACCGTTAATAAAGTGCACTAAGAATTGGAATATTCCACATATTGAAACAAAAAATCAAGTTGCCCATATAGAAGTAACATTTTCCATCATCAAAGCATATTAGACCGATATGAAAGGGAGTGAAAATTCAATCATCTCCACTAGTGCTTACTGCTGAAATACGAAATTCATATGTAGACCACATTATGTTGGGTATGAAGATCTTCCAATATTAGCTACAGCACCTATTCTGCTCCATAGTTATTTTATGACAATCTTCAAAGATACTCGAGAAGATTCTAAGAAAAACCATAGTGATATGTGGTGACTAACTAGGGCAGGAAACAGCATATCAATCGTTCACAATTATAAACATGATAAGCATTTCGGAAACCCTGTGTATCTCAACCAAATGTTTCCAACAAACCAAAACAAAAAACATTGCTTGCTCAAGAGCCTTCCCGTGACTGAAAAATAAATTTTATAAATAAAAAATTTCTAGACAACATTTTTACAGTTATTTTTTATCAAATCTAAGATTTAAAAGATTCGATTACAATGATATATTGGAATAAATATCATGACCAATTTGTTGCAAAGAAAAAAGAAAACCAGCTCGATTAGCTTCAACGCTTTAGGGCAGTATAGATAAGGACCCAAGTGAAACAATTGCAGTTGATACAAGTTTATAGCCCATCGAAATTCAATAACAGTAACTACTGTTATTTTATTTTCTAATTTTACCTTACTATAAGGAGGAGGAAATTGAGGAAAATGAAAGGAATTACATAATCTATTATTTGTGGCAAGTTGCTTCTATGGTAGTGGGCATCACTGCTTTAAAAAAGCGTGTATAAATCTGTAACTCCTGCAATCATCTGTAGAAAATCTGATGACTCCAACCACTCAAGCACATAAATACTCCCATTGACACCGGTTTAAAATAAAGATTAATGCCTTTTCAGAAAAGGAAAAGGAAAATATTATTTTCATATAAAATGCAGTTCATGTTCAATAATTCTTTACCGTGGATTTCTCTGTACATAAAATGCAGTTCCATTCAAAACATTCATATAAATACAGTTTCCATTCAAACATTCAATTCCATGCATTTCTCTCACTTGCATGCCGCTGAGGTCTATTAGATCTCAAAAACTATTCTTACAAAACAAGCCAATAATATGTAACAAATATACGCATTTGTTAACACTAGTATGCTTTACAAACTATTCATCTTCTCTTCCTTGTTACTACAAAATCGTCCCCTTTCTTCAAAATGTTAATGGTGCAGGAAAACAATTATTCGGCCATTGCATCCTCTTCATAAACCTCACCTGGAACCTCATTGAACATGAATTGCTCCTGATATTCCATGAGAAATTGTGTTGACCTCTTAACATCTATAAATAATGAGTACACCCGACTGACATCCTCGAGCTCAACATATTTTCCTTTCCGCTTAAGGCAAGCTAGAGAAGCTGCTGTAATTAAATGAATACCATAACGCAGAGATGTCTCAACTGCTATTTTCGTTAGAAGTTCCTTGGCATCATCTGTCATCTCGACATCTTCCTCTTCACACCTTATATCAAGAATTTTCCTCAGTTCATCTTCTTCATATGGTTGCGTTGAAATGATTAGCAAGCGATCCAAGAAATCAATGGGGATACCATGTGGGGACTTATAATTTGTCCCACGGATTTTTGTGATGCCCCGATTTGTTGCAACAACCAATATTGGTGCCATCTCATTCTCCAAAGCACGATTTAAAAATGAGAAGCATTCAATGTCAAGCATATGAACTTCATCAATAAAAAGAACACCTGGTACTATTTCAGCTTTGCCTTCTTCTCTCCATTCAGCTACTTTACCATCAATCTGTTCTCTAACTTCAGCACGGATTTCTCCTGTATCACCTGTAAAAAGGGCCAAAAACCCTTGTGTCCTGAGAAAAAAAACAAAGAAAACATGATTATTACAAAAGTTATGCACTAAAATAAACTGTTTGTTTCCGGTAATAAAAGTAAGATCAATCCATGCCTTCCGAAAATATAATGACATCTCATATTTCATGACAACCACAATATCTAGGAATAAAAGTTATGTGGACTTTGATAAAGTCCTTTGGCACCAACAGCCCTCCCGTTTGCCTGTTTTGTGCTAAACAAATTCAAGTATAGCATCCATTGCAAAACCATGTGCAGATATACAATCATATTTTCCCAAGATTCAATCAAATAATAATTGTGAAGATAATCAATCATATTCAGGTTTCTAAACTCCATTTCAGTAAGATCATCCTAATAATAAGAACAACCCAATCACATGCATTATAGTTTGAGTCCATACTTTGGCATCAGGACAAGATTGCTTGATTTCTGCTCACTAAAACTACTAACTCAAGAAAAAAATGGCTGGTTTGTTATAATGCTGTTTTTTCTTTTCTTTTTAAGTTGTATCTTTTTTATGTTTTGTTATATTGATACAAAATTGCTGGTGACTCTAGTTTACTAGTTGCCCCACCTACAGAGAGCTCGTTTAAAATTGACACGTCACCTCTTTGGTGACATACAACCATGATTGAACAATTTCCCATGTTGAAGGTGTTGCCCGCATTTTAAGTATATGGCAAAATTTGAAAATTTCTCCTGTCAAGATGCCAGTTCAGTCTACGGTGGTTGGCCAAATGCGATTCCTTATTACCTGTAGGTTTCAAATTTCCAGAAATGTTCCTTTCGCAGTTGGATCCTCAAGATGCTGCACCTCATATTCTTAAAAAAGCAATTATGCAAATTAAGTAATCGTGGTCAGGGAGCACAAGCATGTGGTGTGAATATTTACAATCGAGATGCTCGAAGGACAAATGTAAAGGAAGTTTATCATTGCTCGAGCTAGAATTTAATTTCAACTTATGACGTTTCAGAACGTTGCCCTCAACATTAATTTCTTTTAATGGTCATGTTCACTTCATCAAGACTACCTGGCATATGATGGGAATGGAATATCAATTCAAAACTAGTTTTGATTGTTGGAAATATTGTTATTGATGTCAAAGGCGCTTAGTCCAGATTATTGGAAGTGGTCATTGATGTCAAAGATGCATACACATGTTGTAAATAAGACGAAGAAGATGGTCATAAACAAGAAGATATCATGTTCCATGGGGTTTTTGGGAGGGGACAGGGGACAGCAAGGGACGTAGTTTCGGGGACGCGGGGACAGGGGGTCTAAATTTGGGGGCGGCAGGGTGCTGAAATACATATAGTACTTGAAAAAATAGTTATAAAAAGATGTATAAGTATAAGATTTATACATATTGGAGACAACTAGGAGTCCCCTAGACGTCTTGAGGACACCCCAGCATCCTCAAAGTCTTAGCAGCGTCTTGGAGACAGCGACACTAGTGGTGGGATGGTGGTGCTGGCGGTGGGCTGGTGGGGGGACATCCCCCCAAGTCTCCAAGTCTCCGAGAGGTCCCCGTCTAGGAAACGAGAATTTTTTTTGGGGGGGGGGACGCATCCCCGTGGAACACTGCGTTATGAGAACATTCAATAAAGAATCTATGGGCAGCTTTTGTGAACAGACTTGTACAGATTTAAAGAAAGCAACATGAACAAGTGGATCACAATGATGTATGGATGGCTGTGGGTGAAAATAAAGTGGGCAATAGCCTACACAAGGGGCAGCATTCCAAGGAGTATTAAACATACTAAAATACTTTTGAAAGTCCTTTAGGATGCTGCGAATATGATGGAATAGAGAAGACAGATTCTACAATAGTTCTTACTCTGCAATAGGAATAATGCAAGAGTGGTTCAAGTTCAGGCTCAGAGAACTCCTTCAGCTAATCCAAAAGGGAGTCTATGTTGACAACACTCAACATTGCCTCTGAAGAAGTACCTGGCAGACACAGGTTCAGTTGCAGGGAATGGAGTGGGCATTGGATCTACTATTTTACCAACTTGTTCCTCACAGTGTGTGAAGCATCAACAGAGGTTCTTTATGATTGCTAATACAAATTCGTTGCAACAGATTGCTAATACAAATGAGCAGTGAATACATACACAAAAATCTGATCATCATCGACTTTATGTTATACGATTTCATTAACAAATTACTAAAAATCGATTACTCATAATCAATTTTGTTTAGTAATAAAAAAAGAATGAAGAGATGCGAATTAAAAAGATTAATTTATGAAAGCAAATGGAAAGATCAATTCCTTTTTGAAATGAGGCGATCTATCTCTTGAAAGAGTGCGATTTTATTAAGACTTGTTCACAATGCATATAAACTAAAAGACACGATTCTTTCTTGAGGTGGTGCGATTTGTTATTCAACTTCAGACTATCAAACAAGTTGACTTAATATGATATGATGCGATTTATTTATGAAGAGGTGTGATTTTTCTTTAGTGGTGTGATTATGTTTTAGGCAAACTAAATCATAATTCTACAATCAATATAAGAGCAGATCTCAGGGGTATGATTTTTCTGGAGTGGTGCGATTATGTTTTAGGCAAACTAAATCATAATTCTAAAATCAATATAAGAGCAGATTTTAAGGTTAAGAAAATCTGCCTTTAGAGGTGTTGAAAGGACGTTTGGGTGCACAGGATTGCTGGAGTTTTGAAGGCCCTTTGTTGGAGTTGATACAAGCATTTTCTGAATGTGATTATCTGCTGTTAAGTCTTCATTTCCAGGTCTGAAACAATTATTTTCTGAGTCTGATTTACTTATTTGTGAAGTCTGAAATACCTGGTAAAACTCAGAGTATTTCTGCTATGTAATTCTGAGCTTTCTAAGTCTGAAAATGTTCATTTCCAAGCAAGTTTCAAGTCTTACTATTTGCATATATGATATCTATTATTTGGCATGTTAAAACTATGCATGGCATGTGAAAATTACAAGCAAAGCAGTCTCATAAAACTCTCAAACAGCAAACAGAAACTCAGAAAAAATTTGGGGTCATTCATTACAAAATTATCCCTTTTATAGCTGAAATTTTGCTAACCTGCTATTGATGACATCAATTTCATGCAGTGTAACAGAATGCACCACCTCCTTACGTTTCTGCAGCTCCCCATCAGGGCACTGTACAAACTTGGTCTGCGGCCCCATGGCATCATAGTCCCTAGACCTAGCAAAAGACCGCCCCAGCTTAGTGATCTTCCCAGAAGCCTTATCAATTGCTACAACATCCCCACTCTGGACTTTCTCCTTGTTCAAACCCTCAATCATCTTGCTTCCCAATTCATACATAGTCTCCATCTCCGTTGTTTTCAGCGTTAACTTCCCAGTCTTTGATGCAGCACCTGCAGCAGCTGGCCGATCTATCTGAATCTCAACTACCTCTCCTTCAATAATCTCTGTTTCTTCCTTAATTCTGACACCTATTGCTTTCCTGAAAGGAGGAATGATTTTAGAAGCCAATATTCACCAATTGGTCATTCTTGACACTTTTCTAAAAAAAAACTGTCATTTAAAAATGAATATTTGACTCAAATTCAACAAAATAATGTTTCTTTAAAATACTATAAGCTTTTAAGAGTCCACAGTGTTGAAGAAGAAAAACTTACTAGAAAAAAATTGTGAGAAAAGATATCAATAAACAGTAATTCCAGATCACACTTCGTTTGAATCCTGAAGCTCTTCTTCTATTACTTCTCGTTTATTTATAAAATACTAATCTTCGGTATCATTCATTTACTTTAAGGTAGCAACTTTTTTTGTAGAGCACATAAGATCTTATGGAATTTGGAAAAAAAAACAGATTTTCACAAAAAGAAAAGAATAGAGAGGATTTCTAAAACTTCAAACATAAGAAAATTCGGAATTCCTTATTGAAAATGATTTGTCTAGTTCTCCAAATTTTAGACATTGTGAAATTCAAAATTCAAAATGATTCCTAGGATTTCTAAATGTTAAAAATAAGAAACCTAGAATCTGATTTTGAAAACTATTGAGCCCCAAATATTTAAACTTCAGAAATAAGGAAATTCAGAATTCATGTTGCAAATGTGGATCAGACTTCTAAACTTCGAGCAATAAGAAATTCAGAATTCAATATTGAAAAAGCTTCACCTAAATTTCTGATCTTCACAAAAAGGAAATTTAAAATTCAATATTAAAATATATTCACCCAGATTTGTGAACTGCAAAAATAAGAAATCCAGAATATTCAAAAAGATTTACCAGGATTTATAAAACTTCAATCATAAGAAATTCAAAATTGAATATTGAAAACTATTTGCCGGGATTTCGAAATCTCAACCATAAAAAATTCAAATTTTAATATTAAAAAAAAATTACTAGTGTTCAGAAACTGCAATGATAAGAAATCCAAAATTAAATATTGAAGAAGATTTGCCGGGATTTCTGAAACTTCAACCATGAAAAATTCAAAACTGAATATCGAAAAATATTGCCATCCAAATTTCAACCATATGAAATTCAGAACTGAACGTTGAACGTTGAAAAGGATTCACCGGGGCTTCTAAACTTGTAAAGACATAAACTGCCTTAAAATTAAGCTGACTTGAAAGCCTGTGTCAAGGCCTCTGTCTTGTTCATCTCTAGCGAAAATATCTCGCTACCAGCCATCATTGCGAAGGGAGTTTCTTCGCCTAAGGCTTTAGCCATGCCCATGGCGATAGCGGTTTTCCCGGTGCCAGGCTGGCCGGCTAGCAGAACCGCGCGGCCTGCAATTTTCCCTTCCTTGATCATCTCGAGAATGACACCTGCCGCTTTTCTAGCGGATTTCTGCCCTACCATGCCCTGCGAGACGCCGCGGGCTTCGAGGGCGTCGTCCAAGCCCAGCCCTCTTATGTGCGAATGGGCGCCTATGCGCTCAATGCGCGTCAAGTCCCTGCTTTCCGATATCTTTAACTCTGCCATTAAAATAGCTTCGCACCCTCACCGATAAATAAGTAAACAGAAAATAAATCCCCAGAGTTCTTGGAGCTGTTTCTGTAACCTATGTATTTATCACAGATACCTCGACAAAGTTTGATTCTATGCTATATTTTGGCTGAACCGGCAAAAACTTCCAACAAAATTCAAAAGGAGCAGAAGACACAGAGTTTGGTTAGTGTTTGTGAGGGTTTAGCCCTATATACTAGCTTAGCCATTTTTTCGGCCGTATCCAGCCGTGTCTTTTAGCAGCTTTCCCCGCCGCTATTGGTTTCCGTTCCTCCAAACTCTTCCTGGCTGGTATCGACCTTTCACTTCTCCAATTTGGCGAACTACAGCCTGAAAATAAGGTTTCGACGAGTGTTTTAGAGTATGTTTATTAAAATGAAAATTACGGCCAAGATCCTAATAGGCCCAATGAGCACATTTAGGTTTTAACATTACGGCACAATTAAGTATATATTAGCATAATTAATATATAATCTATATTTTATATAATAAAAAATAGATTATAAATAATATAATTATAATACTTATTATTTTTATTTATTATATTCTTTAACAAAACTAGTAAATACATATATAAAATTATTATAATTATTAATAATTAATATTTTATACAATATAGTTAAATCATATATAATATAATATAATTATATTTATTATTATATATAATAGTATATATAGATTATATTATTTGTAATGACGGAAATAGGGTGCTCCACCTTTTGAGAGATGGAGCACGGGGATAGGGTTCCTATTTCACTTTTGTTACATTCAAGGAAACTTTAGAGATCTTAATCCAAGGATGAAGTGGGGGAGGAGATCTTGCAATAAGGTACCCTAGGGTGTGATTAAGGATTAAAGGAGGGTTCACCACCAAACTAGGGTTTGGAAAGATGGGTAACATGCAAGACCTAATAATCAAACCTAATGATATGCAAGGCTTGAATAGATGACCTAGAAATGAGTGCAAAATAGAACAAAAAATTGGAAAAGTATATAGGTGCACCTAAAAACTTGTAGAAGCTAGGAACAAGGTCTAAAATGCTAAAAATGTTGAACTTAATGCACACTGGGACTCATACGCTAGGCTGGGCCATTTAATCCTAGATTAGGGTTTCTGGCAGGAACAAAAATCGAGCAGTGACAGGTCTGGAACTCCTTAAATCTAGAAATTTGATTGTAATCGGACTCATATGCCAGAAGTGGCATATCAATCCTGCTTGGCTTTTTTGGAGGATCAAGATTTGAATTTGCTCTTCAATCTCTGCTCTGCCTTCTCAACCTGATTTCTAGATCTAAAATGTTGAATTTTGCTTTGTAGATGTCTTTTAGTGTTCTTCTAAACAAGGTGACAACTTGGACAACTTTGCAACCTTGACAACTTCTTCCAATCTTTCTCTTCAATGTGTCCTCAACCTGGGTCTACAAATCGCACGCTAAAGAGGGGAAAATGTTGATTTGTTAGTAGTAAGGGGTTTGTCTTGGTTAAGCCCCGCTTTAGTAATCAAACCTTGTAATGAAATCAAATGTAAAGGATGAATGATGAATGAACAAAATAATATGTTGCAACTCACCAAACCCTAAGAATAAAGTACTGCAAACATATATGAGATGGCTCTAATGGATGTAGATCTTGACTCTTGCTTGAATGATATGGATCTTGACTTGAATGCTTGCTTGAATCATGAAATTTTGCATCACAAATGTTAACTCAAAAACAAACATGATGCATAATGACTTTGACATGATGCTTGATACTTGAATAATGCTCTAAAACACTTGATAATCAGCATTTGAATGCTCTTGTAAACTCTTGAATTGCTAAAATGCTTGAATGCTTAGGTCACACTTGCTCATGAAGATTGCTAGGTGAAAATGAGTGAAATAACCTTGTATTTATACTTGTTTATGCCAAATTTCCCAAAATTACAACACTACAAGCCAACATCAGATCTAGGAGAATGAAATCCCACCAAGAATTTGAATTTAATTTAGGTTTAAGCCACATGGGACTCATACACCCAAGGTGGCGTATGAGTCCCATTAGGCTAATCTTTGAGACATATTTTTCAAGAAGGCTTAGATTGATGTGAAATCCAGATCAGGGCCCCAAAACTTAGGTGGGACCCATACACCCAAGGTGGCGTATGAGTCCCCCAGATCACTAAATCTAGACCATACAATTCAAAAACACATGAATTATGATTGGTTGTTGATTTATGTCAAGATTATCCTTGGAAAGATGCATTAATTAAGGCTTGTGGATGCAAAGTAGGACCAAATAAGGCATAAAGAAGCCCAATTTATTAATGAATCCCTAGATTAGTGTGAAAGTGTAAAGTACACTTTACAACATCCTAAATAAGGCATGATTAAGTTCATTTAGTTTATAAGGGTCCAAGACCCAACGTGGATGTGTTAAACACATTACAACACTAAATCAAGGCAACATTATGCTCAATTCAATAGGGAGGGCCTAAAAAAATGTGAAAATGTAAGGGGATACATTTTTTGTCATTACATTATTATTACTATATATTATATTATATAATATATAATTATTAAATATAAACATGAAATTATTATTCTTAATAATTAATATTTTTATATAGAACAAATAAATTTAATATATAAAAACATTGATAGTTTAATTGATCTTTGGATAGATTGGAAAAAAGAAAGAGACATAGAGGGGGAGACAATTCTATAGAGAGAGATATATATACTAGCGCTTGCACCTAAAGGAGGTTCAAGGATTACACTGATAGAAAACTATATGTATGTTAATATGTTAGAGAGTATGTGTTTATGCATGGATGAGATGCAAATTCTTGTTGCATGTGGCTAGATTAAACAATTAATAATAAGTGTTAAATAATGGAATGAAATAAATTTAAACAAATCTAGATTTTTTCTTTAAAGAAATTAAGTATTATCTGATTATGAAATATTTGCATACAAATTTAAAACATAAACCAATGCAAATGAATGTTCCCATCCAGATGTCAAATCAATATTTATCTAGCTTAAATTATGTGCTAAGTGAGATTTTGGATGCTTTTACCTAATATTTTAGAGGATTTTACCATTACACTGCAATTGGTTTACCATTAAATGGCAACTGAAACTTGTTTTCCAATGAATCAATAGTGGTTTGCAGGTGTGAGACTTGTTTCAGGCTCAAATCTCACACTATATGTAGCCTATCAGCTAATACAAAGAGAAAAACTCAAAAGATAGAGAATGAGAGAAAGAGATGAAATTAGATAGATAGATATCAAGAGAGAGAGAGAGATGGAGATAGATAATGAAAGAGAGGAATAAACAAAGAGAGATAGACCATGAGAGAGAAATATAAGAGATACAAAGGAAAAGAGATTAAATTTTGATTGATTGTTTTATGTCAACAATCCAAGGATGGCATGTGTCCTTGGGGAGTTATGCTCAAGGTAGCATTTCATTTTATTAAAGATATGATAATTCACCTTTAGGACCTCTTCAATATACCCATTGCATACTTTAAGAGACAACACACACACACACACACATATATATATAGAGAGAGAGGAAGAGAAAAGGGAGCAAAATCAGACAAAGGAGAAAGAGACAAAGATAGATAAAGAGAGAGGAACAAATATATAAATAAAGGGATAAAAAGATATATATATCTTTCTCTCTCTATCTCTATCTCTATCTTCTCTCTTTCCTATTTATATATATATAAATAAAAAGAGAAAAGAGAGAAGATAGAGATAGAGATAGAGAGAGAGAGAGAGAGAGAGATAAAGAGGGAGACAAAGAGATATAGAGATAGGTAGATATGTAGAGGAATAAAGAGGGACAAAGAAAGAGGTATAAATAGTGAGGCAAATAGAGAAAAAAAGATAAATAAAAATAGAAAGAGAGAAGAGGAGAGAGACATAAATAGTCACATAAAGAGATAGGGAGATAAAGATAAATAAAGGGAAGAAAATATATATAGAGAGAGAGAGGGAGGGAAATAATGAGAAACATATAGATAGAGAGAGAGACAGAGGTAGAGAGAGGTAGAGAGATAAAGAGATAAAATGAATAGATAGAGATATAAGGAGGGTGATTGATATATCTCTCTCTGTCGCTCTCTATCTCTCTATATCTCCCACTATCTATGTCACTCCCTCTTCCCATCTCTATCTATTGAGTTATCTCTCCCTCTCCCCTCTCTCTGTCATTCACTCCTCTCTCCATCTCTCCTAATCTATATCTCTATCTCTATTTCTCTCTTTATCTCCCTCCCACTCCTCTATCCATATCTTTCTCTACCTCTATCACTATCTCTATATCTCTTTCACTACCCCACTCTATCTCTCTAATCACCCCCTTTCTGTGTCTCTCCATCTCCCTCTATACATATTAAGCTATCTCTCCCTCTCTCCCCCATCTTCTTCTCTCTCTCCCTCTCTCCCCCTCTTCTTTCTCTCCCTTTTCTACCTATCTCTCTCCCCCTCTTCTCTCTCTTCCTCTTTAACCTATCTCTCTTCCTCTCTCCCCTCTTCTCTATCTCTCCTCTGCCTATCTCTCTCCCTTTCTCTCCCTTCTTCTCTCTATCTCCCCCTCTCTAACTCTCCCCATCTCTCCCTCCCTCACTCCCTCCATATCCCCCTATCTCTCTATCTCTACCTCTCTATCCCTTTCTCTTCACATATCTCTATATCTCTCTTTCTCTTCCCATATCTCTCTCTCTCCTTCTCTTCCCATATATCTCTGTCTCCCCCTACTTTTTTCTCCCTTTCTCTCTCTCTCCTTATTTCTCTATCCCTCTCTCTATCTCTTTTTCTCTCTCTCCCACTCCTCCCCTCTCTATATCCCCTTATATCTCTATCTCTCTGTCACGCTATCTCACCATATATATCTCTTTATCTCTCCCTCTCCCTCTTCCTCTATACCTCTCTATCTCTCCCTCTCTATCTCCCTATCTCTCTTTGTATTTATCTCTCACTCTACCTATATCTCTCTATCTATTTCTCTCCCTCTTCCTCTCTCGCTCTATCTTCATCTCTACCTCTATTTTCCTCTCTCCTCCTTTATCTCTAGACATGTCTCCCTCTCTCTATCCATCCATGTATCTCCCTCTCTATCCCACTCTAGATATTTATCTCTTCCATCTTTATCTATCCCTCTCTCCTCTATCTCTATATCTCTCCCTCTCTATCCATCTCTCTATATATTTATCTCTTCCATCTCTATCTATCCCTCTCTCCTCTATCTCTTTATCTCTCCCTCTCCTTATCTCTTTCTCTCCATATCCCTCTCCTTCTCCTTCTTCATCTCCATCTCCATCTCTATCTTCATCTTCCTCTCTATCTCTATCTCCTTACCCCTCTATCTCTCCCTCTTTCTTCCCTACCCCTCCCTCTCTCTCCCCCTATCTCCTTATTACAAACATAACATAAGCATAAATTAATTGAAATTGAAATTATAGAAAATAATGAAAGATGAGAATTGAAAATAATCAAAAGATAAAAAATTTGTTTATTTTTGACATATTAAAATGTTTAAACTAAGAAAACATGTGAATATGTCTGTATTATTTAAAATATTATATTAATTATATTTTTTGAAATATATTATAAAACTAAATTATTATCTTATATTATTATTAATCATACTTTACTCATGCTTTATATTATTAATCATAATTATAGAGTTTGTAAGCTGCGAATACCCAATAAGTAGTATTATATTAGTAGACTTTGAAACAAAATTTAAAAAGTATGTGATAATCAGATATACCAAGGAGGAAACAAAAATATGACATTTAAGGAAGATAATGTATAGTTTTCCAACTCTAAATGAAGTCTCGAAAAAAATTGCATAATTTAAAAAACAAAATGTATGCATATGTAGCTCTTAAAAAAACAAAGTCATATGATGCACACACACGTAGCTTGCTTGGGAGGGTCTGAAAGGCCTTTAACACTAAATTTATAGGCATATAGCTTACATAATCTTCTTAAAAGTGCAACAAAATTGAAATGAATAATAAATGACTGAGAAACTAAGATCTACCTTAGCAGGGGTTAGACTGCAAAACCCCTTTCTTCAGCTATTACACATGCTGACGATTTAAGAAGCTAAGTTTAGAATAGATGTGGGAAATGACCAAGAATGAGTGTTGATAATTATAATGGTCTTGATGATTTGACTGTATAGAAGATTACAAGGAATTATGAAAGATAGTTACATCAATTCCTGGATTTTTGAAACAACTTTCCACATTGTCAGTTGTGACATAGACCCTCTAACATGTATTCATTGTATTCAGGTTTAGGGGAGATGATCCAATAGTTGTGCATCCTAACTTCACGCTTCTAATTATTCTACGTGGAAATCTCAAATCACTTCCAATTTTTTATAGAAACTTACATGGAAAGTCCTCTGCTTATAACTTTCGTTTCAGGGCCACATCATCAAATATTATGCCACATCAACATGCTTTTTGTCAAGGTGTCCAAAAAGGCCCAAAAAAAGTGAGACCAATACTTGTGCATTCACATCATGGGTAGTTGAGCACTGATGTGGCATCACATGATTGGTTGCTTTTTAGATCAAAGGAATACATTTTGTTTAATTATGGATAGTCAAGTCACAACTATTGGGCATTATATAAACAACTCCCATCACATCTATTGAGCATTATATAAACAATTACTATCACAACTATTGAAACATGCTCAACTATCAGGTCCTCTCCCCTATCTACCTTTTATTTTCCAATAATTGTGTGTATTCACGTTTATTCGCCATCTATTTGGCTATAATCGTGGAAGTGATTGGAAGACAATTTTCACTCAGAATGTGTCTTATATACGGTGACAATTATATGTTAAAGCTATGATATAAGGATCAACTTCACTATAGGAAAAAAGAACACCATCGAAGTAATATCTTATCTATTTATTGGTGCAAAAGGTTGCAAATATTTTCACGATAAAGATTTATTATGAATTTGAGATTTAATCTTGAGTTTTTGTGTATACGAAATTTTTCAGCTAATGTTATGTTGTGACTATAGCAAATGCTTCTCAGCGTAATAAAGTATAGCAACCACTGTACAAGGGTTTTACTTGGACCAAATTTGTGTCACTTTAGCAAACTTTAGTGAACGTCTTGGATTAATTAGCTGGAGTTAATACTTTTTAATGTTCGTGGTACTACTTTACTTTAATGAACGTCTTGGATTACTTAGCTGGAGTTAATATTTTTTAATGTGGGTGGTACTACTTTGTGCCTAAAATGTTCAAAATATCTTAATTTAACTACTCATTATTAATTGTATCTCTATAATTATGTTTGAATTTTTAATGTAAAGTAAATATTTATTTTTAAAAATAAGTAAACAGAAAATAAATTCCCGAGTTTCTGGAGTTGTTTATGTGGATACCTGTCTATTTATCACAAATACCTTCACAAAGTTATGATTCTATGCTATATTTTGGTTGAATTGGGAAAAACTTTCAATAGAATTCAAAAGGAGCAGAGGACAAATTTTGGTTAGGGTTTATGAGGGTTTAGCCCTAGACAAGCACAAAAGTTTGTATACAAAGTATAGCAACCATTTTACAAGGGTTTTACTTGGAATGCTACGTCAATTGACCAGAATTTATGCCACATTAGCAAACTTTAGTGAACGCCTTTTCATTCTAGGATTAATTAGCTAAAGTTCATATTTTTTTAATGTGGGTGGTACTACTTTGTGTCTAAAATGTTCAAAATATTTTAATTTAACTACTCATTATTAATTGTATCTCTATAATTGATTCATTATTAATTGGATGGCGAATGCATGGGCTTTGGCATAGGTGCTCATGGTCATCTCAGCCCGAGCTACATTCTAAGGATGAAGAGTGCATGTTCGTTTTGACTGCAGATTCATGCTCTCTACATTTTCTTCTACCTAGGGGGACTTTCTCTACATTTTCAGGGGGTGATTTTCTTTTTCAGAGAATTTGGGTACACGGCCTATAGCAAGTCGTTGCTTATAGGCTGCGTCCTCTCTTTGCATGTTGTTGAATCTTGTGGTGTTGTTTCTGTAGGTGTTGATCTCAATGTGGGTGGGTTTTGTCTTGCATTCAAGGGTTGTTGTGTGGGTGTTTTGGGGGAGTTTGTGTGTGGCTTGATCGAGGTGTTGTGTTCTTGGCTAGGACGTGGGGTGTTCTTTTTTCTGTGATTTTTTTCTTCTTTGGTGTGGTGAGGTTGTGGTTTCCCCTTTGGGGTTTTCTGTTTGGGGCCTTGCATGGCTCTATGAGGAGTTTCATCTGGCGGGATGGGTTTGTCTTTTAAGGATATGGTGGCGGGAAGCAGTCCATCAGTACTTTTGCATGAGAATCTGATTTTTGGTGAGAATGGTTCTAGAATGGGAGAGCCTTCATCTTTTTCGGGAGGTTTCAGACCTTCAAAGGTGAATGGATGTCTTTCCAAGAGCGATAATAGGTTTATCGTTGAGATCCAACCTAAGTCTATTGTGGATGATATCAATTATCTGTCAAAACATGCTTTGATCTATAAGTTTCTAGGGATCTAGGTGTCTTTTCCCTTTCTAGAATTGTGGGCTCAATGTACATGGTGTCTAAAGGGGGATATGGATGTAATGTTGGTAGCCAATGGCTATTTTCAGGTGGTTTTTACTTGCATGTCAGATAGAAATAAATTATTTGAAGGGGGGGCCCTATTTCTACAATCAAGTTGGCCTTTTCATCAAGCCTTGGCATGTTGGATTTAATCCTATAGAATATCTTCCTTCATGGGTTTCGGTTTGGGTGAGGTTACCGTGGCTTCCATTGGAATTTTGGAGAGAGGAATTTTTAGCTTAGTAGCAAGCCAGCTTGGAAAACTAGTCGGTCCTTCAAGACAAACTATGGAAAAAAAGGTAATTACTTATGCTTGGGTATGTGTAGAAATTGATTTAAATAAGCCCTTGCCTGACTCCATGGAAATTCGGTTGGGATTGATCTCATGGATTCAATAACTTGATTATGAAATGTCATTGTTTCATTGTCGATTTTGTCATGAATATGGGAATTTGCAGAGGATGTGTCCTAAATCTAAACCTGCAGGGGATTCAAAAATGGGGTCAACCAGTGCACCTCCTAATCAAGATAAAGGGAAAGCTCCCATGAGGGAGGATAAGGAGGGCTTCATTCTTGTTAAAGCTCGTAATAAGGGTCGGGGCCAAAAGAGGACCTTTATGGACAAATGGGTGGATGAGGTGTTCAATAGGTTTGATGATCTAGTTGATTTGGAACAGTTTGATGGAACCATTGCTAATATTCTTGTTGGCCAAGTTCTTTTGGAGGCAGGGGAAATAGGTGGGGATGAGAACAATTCCATTCAGTCGGATCCATGGGAGGAGGTGGTAGGGGTGCAAATGGACATAGATACCTTCACGGGGCCTATGGATGAGTTGGGAGCAAGTGAGTGCAAAGAAATGCAAGAGAGTTAAGTTCCTATCTATTTTATGTCTTGCGCTAGGAAGGATCAAAAAGAGGGGAGAAAAGGAAAGGGTACCTCTCATGTTTTAGGCATTCATCAAAAAGCTTTTAGAAAAGATGTTTCGAATAAGCCTCTTAAGGTGGGAAGGAAGAAAGACCAGGAAAAGGTGAAGTTAGTTGGAGAGACTTTAGTGGAGTCTGGTTCTGTGAAGACCATTGATTCTGACTTTTCTCTATCTTATAAATGATTATTCTTTCATGGAATGTAAGGGGGTTGAATAGCATCCCTAGACAAAAGGCTATTAGGGAATTGATTAAGTCTTATTCTCCTGATGTGGTTTTTATTCAGGAAACTAAGTTATCTACTGATAGGATGTTCAACAAGTCTACTAAGATTTGGTCTAGATGTCTCTATCAATGCATTGGAGCTCAAGGATGTTCTAGAGGCTTAAATTTTTTATGGGATCCTCGCAAGCGAGTTCCACTTTGGTGGATCTCTAGCAGGTCTTCTATTTCCTTGTTGGCCACTTGTTGCGAGACTGGTGAGAATCTCCTCTTCACTAATGTTTATGCTCCAATTGATTTCATGGGAAAATTCTTGCTTTGGTCACATATAGGATATGTTCGTTCTCTTGCCCCTTTGTTCCCCTAGATTCTAGTAGGATATTTTAATATAATCTTAAGTTTGGAAGGGAAGTGAGGAGGTAATCCCAGGCTCGACCCTTCTGCAGGACTTTTGAGGAGTAATATTGAAATTTTGAAGGTTGTGGATGTTATACCTTTCAATGGTTTGTTCACCTAGAACAAGAGAAGATTGTAGGAAAAGGCTATAGAAAAAATATTGGACAGGTTTCTAGTGTCTTTCTTCTAGATGGCGGATAGTTGGAATACCAGGTCAAAGATTTTGGACTGGAGAGGTTCAGATCATTGGCCAATCATTTTTTCTGCTACTAAGTTTTGAATGAGAAAAAATCCCTCTTTTAAGTTTCAGCTTGTGTGACTGAGAGATGCTTCTCTTCAGGATCATATGCTTGCTTGGTGGAGGGAAGGGAAGCCTACTTATGGCACCGCTATGTTTTCCTTTGTCAAGCAATTGCAGTATGTTAATTTTAAGTTGAAAAGGTGGAACAGGATGTGCTTTGGAAATATCTTCGCAGCTAAAAGAAATGCTTAGCTGAGGGTGGACACCATTACTTATCAAATTAGAGAGTAGGGTTTGTCTAATGTTCTATATAGAGAAGAAGTTGTTGCGTTGAGAGAATTAGAGGAATGGGAGCTTCGGGAGGAGATATATTGGAAGCAAAAGGCTTAGATTGATTGGCTCCAGGAAGGGGATAGAAACACTAAATTCTTCCACAATACGGTTAAGGATAGAAGACATGGGAGTGTTCTCAATTCTCTCATGATGACTGAAGGGAATTTGGTTTCCTCTCATAGGGAGATTGCTCATGAGAGATTTTTTGGGAGTATGTTTTCAGAAGATTCTGATCTCGCTAGGGTTGAGTAGGATTTGGTGCTTCATTGTATTCCTTCCACTATCACACCTGAAATGAATGAGGCTCTCTTTAAGCCCGTTTCACTATCTGAGATTGAAGCAGTGGTGTTTGGAATGAAAAAGGATAAAGCCCCAGGGCTAGATGGTTTTCCTATAGAATTCTTTCAAGCATTCTGGGACATAGTCAAGATGGATCTCTTTGAAGTGGTGCAGGAGTCATTCAGAAATAAGCAAATGCTTCAGGCTTTGAATGCAACCTTCCTTGCCCTCATTCCAAAAAAGGAAGGAGCTAACTCTCTTAACTTTTTTATACCTATTGCTTTGTGCAATGTAACGTACAAAATAATCACAAAATTGATTGTTGAATGGTTAAAGTCATGGCTCAGTAAATTAATCTTTGAGGAGCAAGGGGGATTTGTTACTAGAAGACAGATTTTGGATGGGATTATCATAGCTACTGAAGTTGTGTATTCTATGGCTACCTCTAAGGAGAAAGATATGTTCATAAAGCTAGATATGGCCAAGGCTTATGATAGGGTCATATGGAGTTTCCTGCAAAAAATTCTCAAGGCCTTTGGTTTTGGGAGTGAGTGGATTAGCTAGGTAATGAGTTGTATTACCTCACCTTATTTTGTTGTTCTGATTAATGGTGAGCCTACAGACTTATTTGATGCGGCTAGAGGCCTTAGGAAAGGGGATCCTCTCTCCCCTTACCTATTCATTCTAATGGTTGAAGGTTTGGGGAGATTTCCCAAGTCTCAAGTTAGGCAAGGTTTGATTCAGGGTTGGAAGTGGGGGCATGGAATTCCCCCTTCTTCCCACCTCCAATTTGTGGATGACACTACTTTGATGGGTGTGGCTAGAATTTAGGAGGTAGTTAGTTTCTAGAGAGCTTTGGATATTTATGTGAAAGCGTCAAGATAGAAGATTAATGAAGAAAAGTCCCATATTTTTTTCTTCAATACCCCTACTCTTATTTAAACTCGGATTTTCTGGATCTTGAGGTTTCAAATTGGAACTCTTCCTATTGTATACCTTGGAATTCCTCTTTCAAACCATAACTTGCCAGGAAATTTTGGACAAGTTTCGGAGTAAGGTGAGTCATTGAACCCATAGGTGGTTTTCAACTGTTGGTAGAATGACTCTTTTGAAGTTCATGGTCCAGGAACTTCCTATCTATAGGTGTTTTGTTCAGACTGCCTCAGTCGGCTTCATTAAGGACTTTGATGCTCTTTCCAGGCAGTTTTTATGGACAAGTAACTTGCTCTCCTCTAAGTGGAGTCTAGTCAAAGCAGGATGGTGGCCTTGGTTTGCAAAAAATGAGCTTGAATGGTAGTGCTCTAGCTGCTAAGCTCTTTTGGAGATGGTGCATAAGCTAGGATCAAGGATGGGCCAAAATACTTAATGCTAAGTATCTTGGTGGATTGGAAAGGAAAGATGTACCAAGATACAATTTGACAGGAAAGGGATCCATGATTTGGAATACTTTGAAGAGAGGAGTGCAGTTAGTTAAAAAGGGTTTTTTTGGATTTTTAATAGGGGCTCTGAAGCTTTGTTCTAGGAGGATTCTTGGGATGGGTTCCCTCCTATCTTGTCTCAGTACCCTCACCTTCAACCTCTTTGTGATAGCTTTCTTGCAGTAGGCTAGAGTAAAGTTGAGGATTTTAAGGTGATTATAAGGGTGGGTTGTGGCAAGGTAGCTAGATGGAAAGAACCCAGGGAATGGCCTCCAAGGGGTTCTGAGGAAGAGAGGGAGGCTCTTGGTAGGTTATTTGTAGGTAGAGTGTGTAACTCTCTAAGAGGAGCTGATATCCTTGCTTGGGGACCTAATCCAAAGGGAAATTTTTTTGTGGCCTCTGGTTATCAAGAGATGGAAAGACAGACTTTTGATAAGATGAACATTTCTTGGTGGAAGCATGTTTGGAATAATTCGGCTTGGCCCAAATGTAATTTTTTCTTGTGGCTTATGGTGCAAAATAAATGTCTTACCTGGGATAATCTTCAGAAGAGGGGCTTTCATGGGCCTTCTATCTATGTTTTATGTAATAAAAGTGAAGAAAATAGCTCACACCTCTTTTTCCAATGCTCTTTCACCAGAGTTATTTGGAATTGGTGGTGGGGAGCTTGGAAGCATGCATGTGTTCATGCTAGCTCTCTGGTTGAGTTCTAGAATAGTCTTGGTAGACCTCCTTCTAAGATTCCCTTTCTTGATGTGGCTTGGGATATTGGTCCAAGTTTTATTATCTGGTAGGTGTGGTTGGAAAGGAACCACAGGATATTTCAGGATAAGTCAAAGATGGTGCAACAGGTGTGGTTGTAAGTAATAAATATGCTTTAGGAGACCCTAGTTGTGAAGTGTGATCTCTCTGAGGATATTGATCCTAGAGATGTGCAAGTGGTTCAAAATTTGAACATTTTTTTGTGCAGACTTTAGTGATGCTCTTTGTAAGAAACAACAAATTAGAAGTAGGAAAGCTAAAAGGAAGGTTTGTAGGGTGGGAAAGTGGTCCCCCCCACCTATGGGGACTCTTAAGATCAATACCGATGGGTCTTCTAGCAGAAATCTCGGGCATGTTGGGGTTGGAGGAATTGGCAGGGATAGCTCTGGTAAGGTTATTTTCTTCTTTTCAGAATATAAGGGGCTACAAACCAATAACTACATGGAAGCTCTTGCTATCCTCTTGGTTCTTGAAAGAGGATGTTCTCTTCGATGGAGCAAGATTATCTGTGAGTCTAATTCTCAGGTTGTGGTGGATATGTTGAATTTGTAATAGATAGAGGGTGTGGATTGGCATTTGGCAGTGGTGGTTAGACATATTCTTAGTCTGAGTGCTTCTTTGGATGCAGTCTCTTTCTGCTATGTTCCTTGTGAGTGGAATAGGACTGCTAATTGCCTGGCTAAGTGGGATTTTGATTGCTTGGAGGGATGGAAGGCTAGATATTGGGTTCATCTACCTCTAGAATGTGTTCATGATCTTGAGAGTCTGGTCAAGAAAGATATGGATGATTAGTTGTGACCCTTTCGGGGGCTTCTTTTTGTTGGTTTTCGGGTTTTGTTTTCTTTTCCGAGCTTGTGGCCCCTACTCATTGTACTTTGTTGGATGATTTAATAAATTTTTACCCCTTTCCTTAAAAAAAAATTGTATCTCTACAATTATGTTTGAATTTTTAATGTAAAGTAAACATTTTTTTAAAAAAAATGTATGTAAATTTTCTTACAATATTTTAAAAATAAATTATCAAAAATTTAATCTAGATAATTCTTATTATAATATTTTATTTTTTAAAGTATATAATAATTAAATTTGTACTTAGTGTTTGGTATAATATAAATTTTAAAATAATAAAGAACAATAATATTATTATTAATTTGCACTATAATTAAACCATCATGTCGAAATAGGATGCAACTAATCTCCCGACAAAACAAACCTCCCATAGGCATGTAACATACAAAAAGTGCATAAAAATATACATAGAAACATATATAACATGATGGGATGGCATAGTGCAAGGCCCACCAAACATGGGATAAAAGCGACGAAACCGACAGATGGGAGCAAACTTTATGGCAAGGGAAGCGAGGAGATAATGGCATTGTCAGGTCATTTTTACTGCCTTTTGTCGGTCATGATGCCAAGGTGAGAGTTGGACCATAAAACTCGCAGGCCCTATGACTATCATTTTCAATGAATTATGTGCATCCACAAGAATCAGAGGTGGATTGATGTGAGTAAGACCTGCATTGAAAATTGTAAGAATTGTTTTTCAAGAAGGCAGAAACCACTCGGTGTTGTGAGTGTTATCAGTCTACATGTTGAAAATTGAAGGTTGGAGTGCACAGGGAGGATTTGGAGGAGAAAACCAACCAAATCAAGGTGAGGGGTGACTAACCAATTTAGTTGTTACGTGTACAGGGTTTTACAACACTATGTATATTGCTTGTTTCTTAACACCTAGGTTTTGTAACATGGAATTTTATAAAACAATATGAATGTCTTGAAAACATTTTGTTGTTTAGACACTACAAATGTAGTGAAAGACCCCTTCAAAATTTATAACGACTCTTAATTAGAGTATAAATTGCATTGAAATTTCCATTTAAATGATTGAAAAACATGCACAAAATAATTGCAAATTGGAAAACCCAATGTGGGTTGTCAGTTATTTGATTCTCCATGTTTAAATGTAAAGGACTATCTCACGAGGAGGAGTTGCGGGTGGCAGATACATAAAACTAATCAAATTGAGTTGAGGGGTGACTAACCAATTGGGTTGTTACATCTAGAGGGTTTTACAACACTGTGTAGGTTGCAGGTTTTTTAACACCTATAGTTTTGCAACATGGAATTTTACAAAATGGTATGAATGTCTTGGAACCTTTTGTTGTTTAGATAGTATGAATGTAAAGAAAGGCCCCTTCAAAATTTATAACCATTCTTAATTAGAGTAAATTTGCGGGTGGCAGATACATAAAACTAAACAAATTGAGTTGAGGGGTGACTAACCAATTGGGTTGTTACATCTAGAGGGTTTTACAACACTATGTAGGTTGCAGGTTTTTTAACACCTATAGTTTTGCAACATGGAATTTTACAAAATGGTATGAATGTCTTGGAACCTTTTGTTGTTTAGATAGTACGAATGTAAAGAAAGGCCCCTTCAAAATTTATAACCATTCTTAACTAGAGTAAAAATCACATTTAAATTTCTTCATATGATTGAAAAAAACTGCACAAAATAATTGCAAATTGGAAAACACAATGTGTGTTGTTAGTCATATGATTTTGCTTGTCAAGGCATCTTTATCTTTTATAAGTTTTGCAACCACACCTTTGAATTTTGATCTATCAAAATGCTTTACACAATCATTATAGGTAAATTGAACATTTTCTAATTGAGCCTCGAGGTGTTTGATATCAGCCTTCAACTTTTACATTGCCTCATATTCTTACAAACACTCATTTTGTAATGTGTCCATGTGCCCTTCTTCATAAGCAACACCTCCCATTGTTGTCTTTATTTTTCCAAATTCATATCTTTTAGATTACAACTATTTGTCAACAACATTAATTAAATTCCTTTTCTTTCAACGATAAAATCTTCTTTTAATCTTTTAATTCCTTTTATAAGTGGTTAATTGTAGTGTTTCTATTATTTTACTTTAGTTTCAACACTTCTAACTATTGCCTCTAGATTTGCAAGTTGACTAGTCACACATTTTTCCTCATCCCCACTGTTGTTACCTGTTCACCCCCTTGGTATTCCTTTTCATGAGCTTCTAACTTCTTTTTTCATATCTTTTACTTTAAGCTTTGGAGTAGTCACTCCCTCATAAGCCCTTAGGACAACACCATCCATTTCTTGGATAGAGTTTTCAATATCTTGAATAATTTTATGTAGCTTTGTAACCACTTTTTGCTAAGCTTTGAGAGTGTCTTTCTAATTAGAGAATGCATATGTTTTCTTTTTAACAAGTTGTTTACAAAACTTCTCTACCCTTTCACATAGGAATTTCATGTCTCCAGCCAACTGATTCTCTTTTTCTACACTAAGATATGTTTTTGTCTTTTCCTTATCATTTATTTTCAATTGTATTTGTTCCATGGAATTCTTAAGTTCAAGAATCTTTGACTTCATTTGTTCAACTCCACTTATAGAATCATTTCTCACTTTCTTTTCTTGCACAATTCATATTCAATACAAAACCTCATGACTTTATCCACTTTTGCATTGGCATTTTCCCATTGCACATACTGCATAACACTCCTTCATCAACTTCTCAAGAGCAGGAACAATCTCTTCAATCAATACATTATCTATCTCATTCATTTTGGTCTGCTTCTTTTCAAGTGTTTTTAGAGCAGATTCCATTTTCATTACATACCAAGAACTACTACTTGCTACTTGAGTTTTGTATTTCCATTTCCCATTGCACATACTGCACACACACCTTCTTCAACTTCTCAACAACAGGGAGTCTCTTCAGTCAATACACTAGTTGTCTCATTCACTTAGGTTTGCTTCTTTTCAAGTATTTCTACAACATATTCCTTTGTCATTTCATACATTCTAGTACCTGTTGCCTCCAATTTTGCATTGTCATTTTCCCATTGCACATACTTCACATGCTCCTTCCTCAACTTCTTAAGAGCAGGAAGAATCTCTTCAACCAATACATTATTTATCTTACACTTTGGTCTACTTCTTTTCAAGTGTTTTTACAGTTGTTTCCTTATTCATTTCATACATTGTAGTACTCGTTGCCTCCTGAATCATTGACAAGATCTCAAGTTCGTTAACACCCAATTTTTTCCAGCCTTGAATTATAAATAGACAAAATTATTGTACTAAAAACTTTTGTTGCTAAGACAATACGAATGTAAGAAAAGGAACCTTCAAAATTTACCAAAACTATTACTTATAGTATGAATTGTGTTTGGATTTCCTCATATCATTAAAACATAGGTGGTTAGGAAAACACAATGGGTTGTGAGTTAGTTTGTTCTACTTATTCAAAGCTCGAGGGTGGAGAGTTCAGGGAGGAGTTGTAGCTGGGGGATACATAAAACTAACCAGATTTAGCTGAGGGATGACCAACCAATTGGGTTGTTATATATAGAGGGTTTTACAACACTATGCAGGTTGTAGGTATCTTAACACCCTATGTTTTCCAACCTTCGATTATACAGACAATATGATTGTAATGAAAACCTTTATTGTTTAGACAATATGAATGTAATGAAAGGAACCTTCAAAATATATAACAAATCTTAGATAGACTAAATTTTTTGTTTCAATTTCCTCATATCATTAAACTGAAGGCAAGTTGGAAAACACTATGGGTTGTGATTTATATAATTCTACTTGTTCTAAACTCAAGGATGGAGAGTTCGGGGAGGAGTTGCAACTGGGGGAATTCATAAAACTAACTAGATTTAGCTGAGGGGTGACCAACCAATTGGGTGTTTATGTTTAGAGGATTTTACAACACTATGTGGACCTCCGATTATACATAAACAATATGATTGTAATAATTTTTTGTTGTTGTTTAGACAATATGAATGTAAGAAAAGGAACCTTTAAAATTTACCAAAATTGTTACTTATTGTATGAATTGTGTTTGGATTTCCTAATATCATTAAAATATAGGCAAATAGGAAAACACAATAGGTTGTGAGTTAGTTCATTATGCTTGTTCAAAGCTCAAGGATGGAGATTTCAGGGTGGTGCATCAGTTTTATGTTCAAGAATGTTTGACTTCATTAGTTAAAATCCACTTATAGCATAATCTCTCACTTTCTTTGCTCACATAATTCATATGCAATACAAAATCTTTTGAGTTTATCCACTTATGCATTGCCATTTTCCCATTGCACTGTAACAACCCCAATGTTCTACTTAGTAAAATTTTCAAAGCTTTCACCTCAAGTGAATAATCCATGATGCCATAACATAGTAAAAATAAAATAAAAAATCCATAATGTAAATTACATGCACATTTGAAATAAGCACTATTCCAAACTTCCATTGCATTTCACTATAAACTCACAAATATTTCCATGGCATAGATTTCATTTGAATAAAATCAAGTTTATCATTACATCCTTCCATATAAATGGGTACATGATACATACATAACTCTTTCAAGATTCATTTGGCAATAGATATACAAACTAGTCATGATGCCCCTGCGATGGTGCATACATTTTGGATGTCCTTGCTCACTGGTGCATACACTCCAATTGTCCCCAATGTTGACGCAAACATCCACAAACCTTGGCAGCCATTAGATGAGGATAAGCATCACTCAAGCGCTTTTCCGCCAACCACAGACTCAAATGCGGTCCCCCACACATCTGTCACATATGGCAAGATGGCCCTACCCTTCGATGAAGAGATTGGTTGGTAAACCTCATAACAATAGCCTATCTACGCTTAGTGTTGTGTCCTACATAACTAGAACCTAATCATATAGTAGCTACACTTATGAGTATGAAAATCCTGAACTAGAATGCATAAAAGGAACACAATGAACTAACAGTGTAAATAGTGGCGACTTATACTACTTTGGCCAAAGTATTCTCACCTAGTACTTCAAGTGATAGTCATCTGATTCACATACACTTTTATAGCTCGGTTTGGATTGTGACCATTCATATACTATGCTTAGGTAATTTTCTTCCATAGGTAGTCCCTAACCTTAGAAATAACCTATTCCCTTTTTTCCAAAAATACAATGGTATTTCTACCAATGAAGTTCAAGCATAAGTTACCCCTTCAATGGATATTCCAATCCCAGGTATAACATATGAGTTTTTCTAGTCTACAAATTAACTTTGCATAGACAAGCTATTCGCTTCAAAAGACAATCTAGTCTCAAGTATAACTTTGTAAGCTAAAGTTTAGCTACATAAGCTTCATCTAATCATAGATTACATATTCATAATTAACTGACTCCATTCAACAATATATCAAATTAATAGGTGGATCTCATCAAGAGAATATCCACATCAATGAATGACCTCAATCAAAGAATAATCATATCAATAGATGATTCCATTTGAGAGTGTAATCTCCTTAATAAAAAGAGTTATTCAAAAGAGTAGAATTTGGTCAATAATATGACTTCATCTCAAGAGTGTAAAGCAACTAACTCAAGTAGAAACTCCAACTCAATAGGTAATTCCACTTATGTATTAAACCAATAGTATCCATAAACTCGAGTGATCAACTCAATCACATAGGTCAATTTCAACCTTGATATATCCTAATCCTAGGATAAAGACATCAACCAATGTCTAGTATAATCACATAGGTTAATCTAACCCTATATGTTCCAATCAAGACCAGAGGAACAACCCAAGCAAGTAAGTTATTTCCAACAGGTATAGGTTCCAATGGGTAGTTAAGTACATTTCCCAACCCAGTAGATAAATCTTAACCTAGAGTTTCCTCAAATAAAATTCTCGACTCATTAGGTTATTCTAAACCTAGGATTTCATTTGAGAGTGACGTATGATCAAGTGACCATTCCAGTAAAGATAATTGATGTGGTTTACATAACGTCACATCATATCTTTCATACCCTCACTTTTGTAATGCTAACCCTATCATTCCCAAGGTTCCCTATCATAGCTATAGTTTCAAGTCACTCAAGTCACTTCATGGCATTGATACATTTCACATTATACACGTAGTCTCAACTATCTATGTATAGAACATTAATATCTAATTCCCGTATAGGGTATATAGGAGTATTAAGACACTTCCTTTAAGCTAATCATATTTCATCATTTTGGGTTTGTAATACCAATGACAAACAAACACTCCTATTATGGAGTATATACAAACACTTTCATACAAAAGCATAAAATAACTTCTTTTCCTTTCCAAAGAAAATGCTTTGATTTCCTAATACATGTATTCTAAAGAAATTACAAAAAAAACAATCAAGACTCTTTCTTTCATAAATAAATACAAATAAGAGAAGACTAGATCCTCATGCCTGTAATATGCTTGACCCAATTGACTAATTTGTGCACAACCTTCTATTGACAGCTTGCTAGCCTTCACTTTTCCACTCAAAGAAATACTTCACTAAGTCCTCTTTCACAAGATAACTCAATGCTACCACAAGTAACTCTAAGCTCTCATAAAATAAGTATAAGCTCTCACAAAATATAACTCTCAGAATATTTGCAGCAAAATAGATTTGCAGAATAAGTGTGTCCCAAATGAGAGAACTATCCCATCTATTTATACAAAAAAATGAGACATTGCAGGGAAAAGAAATGGCGTGTTAGTCGACACCTCTCCACATGCAGATCAAGTAGCCTCACATAGTAAAAAGGTGGCAGAAATCTAAGTAAAAACTTAGCTTGGCATTCTACAGATCGACCCCTATGGCTTGACAACAGCTCAAGACCAGTTCAATATGCACATGCCTAAAAGATGAGAATTGACTTGCAACCAAAATAGACTTCTATAGAAACCAAGTTTTCATATATTGGAGTTGTGTATCTACCAACTTTCCTATCTTTTAGGTACAATTTATTATCATGAAATAGTCCACAATTTTTAGGCAACACCTATCTTATGTTGACTTGGTCACAGTATGTTCTATTGTCAAGGAAAAGATGAGTCAACTTCCCCCAAAACAGTGTTCAAGCTTGTGCTTTGACTAAGCATGTATTTGTTAATTTTACCTTTTCTCATGCATTAAAATAACTTGCACAACAAACATGTTTGTTTAATGTTTCCATCGCTTCTATCTTTTGATAAATATGCTCCAAGTTTAATGTATATTGCTACTATAAAACAATGATGCAATTTAAGCGATAATGATTATGGTTTACTTCATATTGACCTTTATCATTTGCATATTACTTGTATATAGATCGATCTTTGATGTTTTGCATAACATATATACAAATCAGCCTCTATTATTCATATAAATAAATTGGCTTTCATTATTCATGCATATATATAAATCTGTATTTATATATATACATGTACATATATATATATAAGTCTACGAATAGTCTCAACGCTATGTCTTATATATATTTATGTATATGTATATATATACTAATATATATATATATATATATTCCATGTTAGTCAAGTATATATATATATATACATACATTTGATATTCAAATGAATACAATCAAGTTAACATTCACATAATAGTCATATCAACTGTATATATATATATATATATATATATATATATATATATATATATATATATATATATATATATATATATATTCCTCTATGTACATGTATATGTACGTATTCATATATTGATATATCCATATGGACATTTTCGCTTGTCACACATACGTATGTATCAACACATGTATGTACATATGTATATATGTATATATCCTATATATATACATTTGATTGCACCATTAAGCATATACATAATTACTATCTTATTGATAGGAAATATATGTGTGATGTATATATATACATATATACTTACATGTCACATTGTCCCTTTGATAACATCATGCTCATAATCAACCCTTCATAATCATGCATAGGTACATTTACATATGTACTCTCATGTACATGCTCTTACATGAGTATGGTCTATCATTGACATGCATATGCATACATATATATACATTTAACATATGTTCACCTCACCAACAAGAATAGTAACATAAGGAAGAACTCATAAGCTCCAACATACAAACATCATCCAAGAATGAACTCAATAGTAATCAAGACCCTTACAAATGCAAATACATCATACTAAAGGATGACTTACCAATTCCCAACACTATGACTAGACTCAACCATTCTATTGTGAGTGTGTGTTTAAGCTCAGATAGGTTTCATAAAGGTTACTCGACTAGTCACTTCTCCTTAGTGATACTTCCCCTCCCTTCTGGAGGATTGAACCTGTCCCTACAACCAACTTAGCCCATTTGCAATGGTAGTTAGACATTAATAATAAATCCACATGCATCATAAAACTTTAGCATATTCATATGGCAATACATGCTCATCATCAATGTAAACATAATTACTCTTCCAAGGCAATAATACCTTAATACCTATTTTAGTATTGCATTTATTTAAAAACCATATCAAAATCATGATTGCATTTACCATCTTATTTACTCATGAAGGTAAAAGTAAATCAATAACAATAAGACAGGATGTGACATACTTCCCCCCTTGTGAATCATCGTCCCCGATGATTTTTTACATATAGTCAAAATAAAGGTTTTACTTACCTTTTCTAATTCATGTAAGAATTATAAAATAATCTTCCCTCGTAACTTCACTCCTTGAAATCTTGTCCTTCTTGGACCTTGCATTGGGTGTCCTCATTAATGCATAGGGAGAAATTGTTGGCCTTACACATACTTTCTCTCTTAAAGAGCTTTATACATTATAATCTTATTACCTCATATGTACATCCTACATACAATAATCATTATATTCCACATGAAACCTATACCACAGTGATTGGAAGACATGTTCAGATTGGCTAATGAATTTATCCTTAGTATAATCCAAATAGAAAAGGAATGTGCATTACGCACTACACCGTGGGTCCCATCCTTCTCTTTGGTATTTACACCTTTAGACAACTCAAAAGTTGAGTTCGTCCATCCCTTACACATCCATTTTCCTTAATCATAAAGTAATGCTCTTGACTACTGTCCATCTTGAGCATAACATTTCTCTTGGATACTTATCAATTTTGAGCATAATGATATTGTTTCATATTTCAAGCTTTGTATCAACAAAGTTTATTCGATCATCTCGATCTATTATTCCTTTTTGGAAAACCTTTCAAGTCTAAGGTTGACCCCATTTCTTAGCTTATTTCAACTTAATAAAGTTTTCAACCTTCCTTTCCATATAATGGATCAAACCTCAATGATAGAAGTTTATAATTTTTCTACAAATAATTCAAGCTTTGGTTTTCCACTTTTTCCTACCCAGCTATAATAATATATTGAGCATTCATTCAATCGAATTTCCCATAATATGATCATGATTTACAAAACCTTATCATTATTTGCTTGCTCTCAATTGAGATATCCTTCTCAGGAATACTAAGCAATTGCTTTACGCAATATGTTGTTTAGGACCGAAATCCTATAAATCAAGTTTTCCAACTGGCGTTGGTTAATTTGGTGAGTATGTTCACCATAACATTATGTCAGTTCCATCGACATAGAAAAATTAACTAGTCCAATGGTCTACCACTTCCCCACTAGATTCTTAAGAGAGTATACACATCATGTCGATGACGACATTTTGTCTTCATCTCCTCGCACATTGGACAATAACTTGCTACATACCTTGCAACATCTTATTCTATCTTTTCCAAATTATAGTGGTTCCTCATCTGACAAATAATTTTTCCATTCCAATATCCGAAGAATGACATCAATTCCTTCATTTCATTCCTTAATCTCCCAAAATTTTGGGTACATAGGTTCTTTTTCATCCCATAATAGTCTATTTCAAGTAAGTGAAAACCTATTTCGTGGACTCATGCCACATAAGTATAATGGTTAGAAATTTTTCCGGAGATGAATCTCCTTTCTCTTAGGACATTCATACCTTGGATTTATTATGTCCCTAAATTCTTTCCAAGTTTGTGATCCAATTTTCAAATCAATCTAACTTTCCTAATGAGTGTCAGTACTAATTTCAAGTAATAATCCTTGTTCAATCATGTTGGTTGCTAAAAGATATCAAATTTAACTGCATACCTAATTACCATGCATGAATGTTTCTTAAAAACTTCAAATCATGAGTAATTTAGATATTTCCTCGCCTATTCCATAGACAATGATCTTGCCTTTTATGATCAAGCATACTACTTATCCTTTTCTAAGGCATCAATGATAATAAAAATTGATCTTTTAATCAAGCATACATATAAAGTATTGAGTGATAATATTTCTATCTCATTTGTCATAATCCTTGACCTTTTCATTATCTTTCAATAATTCCAATACTTTATTGGTGTGGTCATGAAATATATGACTTAATTGACATCTTGACTTACAAAGAAGTCAAAATTTCTTCCAAATCAAAAATATATTCACATTTTTTGTTGGGTGGGGTACTTTATCTGAGTCAATCCACTCTCTTCCTTCCCCCCTTAGTGTTTCCATTACATTCAATCAACTCAAATTTGAACTCCTAGAAAACATTTGCTTTCTCAAATGATTTATCATCCCTTGTTGTTGGCTTTCTATTGCCTTTTTCTTGCCTCCATGGTATACCTTGAATATACTTATTCCCAAAGTTAGATTCATCACTAATCTCTAATCCCATAGATTCAACATTTTAGATTGTCAAATAAGAGATCTAATGAATAATCAACAACTTTACAAGCTAAGAGGCACTCTAATATTCCAATTCTCTTTTCCATGTATACTAATATGCTTTTTGTGGAGGAATTTCCATATCCACAAAGCCTCTTTTATTGATGTGTCATCAACTTAGAGCATTGTTTCCTTACTAATTCTATTGATTTGACACATAGTATCACACTATGTCCCATTTCCTTTTGGAACCTCTAAACATAAGTTTATTTTCGTTGACAGATTGGTGTGTTTATTCCACACTTCTACCAAACTTAGTACTAATTGAACCTTTGTTGGACCAATCCTATTTAGCTTTTTCAGGTTTTTTACTCATAATCACCTTTCCAAGTGACTTTATCCCAATTCTTGGGATCTTCATAACCTTAAGCACCCTAGGTGGCGTGGTTTCTTTTTCTCATCTTAATCAGAACTCCAAATTGATCTCGTCAATTTTGGTTGGCAGGACCATGTCCACTTCATTGATTACATCATTTCTGACCATTATAGTCTTTGATGAGGTATAAATAACCTCATCAGTATAATGGGGTCATTATGTAAATCTAAACCCTTCAGCCTTAATAACCTTTCCAATTGATTACATTTAGGAAAAATAATTGCTCTCCTTTTTATGAATAAGCATACAAGCTTTATTTCTTGGATTTGATCAAATTAAACTAACTTATGTTGATTTAATGGTTTAGTTTTGAGTATTTTGCAGGTCAATTCCACTTCCAATCATCACTCTAGTCAAAAGGGAAAATGAATGTGGATCTTCATACTTTTGAAAATGACCAAGCAGGCACCGGAATTCCAGGAGCACACGTTTTGGCCAAGTCTTTATAATTCTATTATCTTTCAATTTCAAAAAATTTAATAGCTCATGGAATCCTCTTTAATAATGTATATCATGGGCTTTAAAGTCCTTCTGCTATTGTAAATCTGTTAAAAAGACTCTGTCGACTGGAAAATAGGATTTTTGTTAGTCATTTTTCATATAAATATGTAACTATTACACATAATGAATAACAAGAGAGAAAAAGATTAACGTTATGCTGCCAATTTGTCTTTGAGTAACTACCATATGAATATGGGTTTTCCCGCCATTCTTTAAATCATTGTGTAATATGGATGCATTTGTGGAATGAAGTAACAGAGAGATTTTTCCAGTGCATGTGATCTGAAGTAGTTGTAGTCTCACCCGAGAGTTGGCCACTCGAGGGTTATAGATAGATAGATAGATAAGTATTTTGTTTCCTATTTTGTATTTCCTTTTAGTTGATAATAGTTGACTTTGCATTTCATTTTCATGAGTATATGTTATACTGTTAGTTTCAAGCCTACATGTTGTAACTGAGTGTTTCTGAGCTTAACATTTAAATGTCTGAAGCACCTTTCTTTAGTTGATTCTGATTAACAGTCTTATGAATAGCAGTTGGCTTGTTATCTTTTGCATTAGATAGATGTTTCCTAATTTATTTACATGTTTTACTTCTTCAACAATTTATGCATTCTTTAGATTAATTGTTTCCATGCTTTCTAGTTTAATGGTGATGCTTTTTAGATTCTTAGTTTTTTGTTTCCTGATTTGAGTTATTTTCCCACTTTCTAGATAGATGATTTGTTGCTTTTAAGATTAAAGGCCCCTTAGCTTAGAACATCTATTTAGTTGGTTAGTGCTTAAGAGAGAAGTCGAGATGTCCTCTATTGCATATAGCCTTTGGACACTACCCGGTCGATATATTGATGTGTTTATTCACTAAAGTGTTAGGACCTAATGACAACCTGTCACTTTTTGGCACCGTTGTTGGGGATTGAAACCGAGTCACCCATGTGACAAGCAGGAATACTTGTCACTTTTTGGTGCCATTTTCAAGGAAGCCCTTCTTCTATTGTTAGTAGGAGATATCTTGAATACCTCTCTTAGGGATAGGAATAGTTCTTTGGCTTCTTTTCTACATGGTCAGGAAACGAGGCCCCCATGGAAGATTCATACCAAAAAACCCCCACTCGATGTACCAACAAGAAGTAGGGAGGAAGGAAACTCAGACCAAGAACTTATAGAGGAATTGACCGAAGGTGGTCAACCTGAGACCTTCCCATATACCCCAAAAAGAGAACAAATAGTGGTTGAGGAGCATATTCTCTCGCAAACTCTTGAACCTCCTACCACTAAGCAAGTTGTGGAAGAGGATCACATCCCTTTCAACACCATGGGTGACCGTAGAAATGCTAAAAATAACCACAACAATGATGACCCCCCACCACGTACATTCACTTATTTGATTACTATTGATGCAGATGATGAAATGACTATGAAAAATATCTCACCGGCCTTCTTACCAAACTTTTGAGGTATGTCTATTGAGGACCCTGATTAGTTCCTATTTGAATTCAAAGTCTTGTGTCAAACATATGACTACAAGAATGATAATTAGAAACTAAAACTTTTCCCTTCCACTCTGAAAGACTCAGATATGTGTTGGTTTATGGGGCTACCTTCTCAATCGATAACCTCTTGGGATGAAATGGAGTTTTTTTTTTTGCAGAAATACCAAAGTTACTGCAGGGTGAGTGATAGAAAAGAAGAACTGTTCAAAATAAGGCAAAATGAGGATGAAATTTTAGAAGATTACCTAGATAGGTTTATCTTCTTGTCCAAACGCTGTGGTGGAGAAGTCATAAGTCTCAATATTTTAAAGACCTTATTCCTCAAAGGTCTTGATGATGAAGCTCAGAGGAGTTTAGACTTAATGGGAAAAGGAGACGTGTCCCAACTGAGACTGGAAGAAATAAGAGAATTGTGTCGAAAATTCTCTCGTAATCGTGGAGGTATTAGGAAGTCCACCCCCTTACGTGGTTCTAATGACAAATAGACTTCATAAGGAATTGGCCAATTTCAAGACTGACATTCTTGTCCAACTAAACACCACCTTAGATGGCATACAAGCTAAAACCAAAACTCTTGAGACCTTGTCTGTTTATTCCCCTAGGTGTTGAAACAAACATTTTCTCAAAGAGTGACCCTTGGACAAAGCTGACAACATTGACATTTGTCAAGTATGTGACAAGAACCACCCCACTGATCAATGCAAGCTATTGAATGCCATCAAAAATTCCAAGAAAAGAACAACACCAGTCGATGATGAGGTGAACGTTGTCAACCAAAGAACTGAAGGTAAGTTTTCCTATGGCGAGAATTATAATCCTAGTTAGTGGCTCCAATCAAATTGGAACGATAATCAATGGGCAACGCCCTGGCCTCAGGCACCATCGCCAATACCCTCTAATTGGGGAACCTATCCTTAAGGACCATCGGACTAGACAAACCAATCTTGGGGTAACCCTCAATGGCCCCACCAGCCTCAACAGTAGTGGTGCCCTCAAAATCCCTTTCCTCAATGGAATCAACCCCAACATTAGTTTTATTCTAGTCCCAGGAGGATGCCTACTTAACACACTCTCTTACCACATCCCTAGAACACTTGAAAAACTGAACAAGTTAACCAACCAACACTTCCGGTGCAACCAATCCGTAATCCAAAGAACAATCGTCCAAATAACTAATGTATTCCACTGAACAAGACAATGTCATCGGACTCAATGCAATACACTATGGAAACCTACAGTTGAGGTCTGGTAAAACACTTTCACAACTGACTATTGAAGAAATCATAGATGGACCTATCACGAAGTATGTTGAGGAAACAACAATAACACCCGCACCTGTAGAATAAACCCTAGACACTACGCAACATGAGCCCAACCTACCATCATTAGCAAGAGCTACCGACCTACCTCTGGAGGAGGAGGGTTAGTCTCCAATTGAATTTTTGAAAAATCCCACGCTTAAAGAAAAAACCAAATCCCCTTTTCCAGAGTGATTGAAACCAATTTATGTGAGAGATGCTCTAGAAACAACTTCACCTATGGAAATTTCACTAATACAAGAAATTAAATGACTGCATATTGAATTTCCCTTGTTACAAGCGATTGAAGAGATCCTTGAGTTAAACCAGTTGATTAAACAATTGTGCATCAAAACTCCAGGGAGGAAGCCAAAACAAATCAATACTGTTCATATCAATGGATACCTAGTCGATTTGTTAGCTAGAACAATAATTGCTCTGAAATATGATGACCCAAGGAGTCCACTCATAACAGTAATAGTTAATGAGGTAGCAATACCCAACGCTTTAGTGGACCTTGGAGTAGCCATTAACGTAATGACTATTGATGTGATGGAAAAATTAGGACTCACTGATCTACGCCCCACAACTACAGTCCTACAAATGGAAAATCAATCCATAGCTATTCCCAAAGGCATCATTGAAAACGTTCTTGTCAAGGTGGATGGATGGGAATATTCAGTGGATTTCCAGATAATTGAATCCCTTACGCCCAAAGACAGTTATCCAATAATTTTGGGACGACCATGGCTAGCTACAGTTGCAGCCAAAATTGACTGCAAGGAGGGAGGAATGACCATATCCCATGGATCTAATAGCAAATAGTTGTTTTTGTATCCTCCTACCAAGCCTGCCAAACATAGAAAAGTATGGGTTGATGAACCAGAAAGTCCTACTGGACAAGAAAATTTGGCTTCGTTGGCCATGGTAGTCATCAAACAACATGGTGAAGAATTAGAGGATGAATTAGAGAATGACGTGGAAAGTATTGCAATAGACTCCAACAGTGAAGAGATGTCAGACGAAGAAGAAATCCCAGGACACCCAATCAACATAGATCAAGTAGAATTTGATTATGATAATTTTATTGGATTGCCTTGCCCTTTGATGAACTTAGTCCCAAAAACTTGTCATTTCTTTTTAGATGTTGCTCGGATTCATAAAACTATACTGCATAGCTATCCACTTAATACACTGACAAGGCCCATTCACACTGTCACATCCAATTACTCGGGAGTCAAAACTATTATGTTGCTACCATGAGAAACTTTGAACATCAATAGTTGGTTGAATGAGATAGAAGAACAAAGACTATTTGATACCCTGGTGAATAGATCTAAAGCATTCGCCTGGGACTATAAAGATATGAGAGGATTACACCCTAGTGTGTGCACACACCATATCTATATTGAGGATGTTCGATCTGTTCACCAACCACAATGGAGACTCAATTCTGCCCTCAAAGACATCATTAAAACTGAGATTGAGAAACTCTTATAGGTAGGATTTATCTGCCAAATTTCTGATAGCAAGTGGGTGTCACCCTTGGTTGTAGTTCCAAAGAAGAATGTGAAGTGGATGTTAGGGTTAGAGATGGCAGATATCTAACAAT
>VDFB02000007.1:98127868-98302397 GCA_007258455.2 Sequoia sempervirens | reverse complement strand
ATATAGGTTTCATAAAGGTTACCCAACCAATCACTTCTCTTGAGTCTAACTTCCCCTGCCTTCCGGAGGATTGAACCTATCCTTGCAACTAGCTTAGCACATTTGCAATGGTAGTTAGACGTTCATAATAAATCCATATACATCATAAAACTTTAGCATATTCATATAGCAATACAAGTTCATCATCAATGCAAACATAATTACTCTTCCAAGGAAATAACACCTTAATACCTATTTTAGTATTCCATTTATTTAACAACCATATCAAAGTCATGATTGCATTTACCATCTTATTTACTTGTGAAGGTAAAAGTAAATTAGTAACAACAAGACAGAGTGTGACATACACATATTGCACACACTCCTTCCTCAACTTCTCAAGAGTGGGAAGAATCTCTTCAGTTAAAACAATATCTATCTCATTAAGTATGATCTCCTTCTTTTCAAATTTTTTTAGAGAATATTCCTTTTCGATTTCATAAATTATAGTACCTGTTGCCTCCAATTTTGTATTGTCTCTTCGCCTTTTCACATACTACACATGCTCCTTCCTCAATTTATCAAGAGCAAGAAGAATATCTTAAGTCAACACATTATCTATCTCATTCACTATGGTTTTCAATACAAGTGACCTTCACAATTTATTACAAGTGTGGTTTACAATTAAAATTGCACATTTCAAATTCTTCATATGATTTGTAAATAAATGCACAAAAAATTAAAAATTTGCAGGTTGTATAACACAGTGGGTGTTTAGTTATTTCCTTCTACTTATTGAAAGGTAAAGGGTCGACAACTTGGGGGGGGGTGTTGCACATGGGAGACACATCAAACAAATAAAATCGAGGTGAGGGATGACTAACCAATTGGTTTTTTACATATTTAATGGCGTCTAAACAATGTGGGGCTTGCAGGTTTCATAACACCCAGTGTTTTTTAACTTACAATTTCATAGTGGCATACGAGAAATTTTAGAGTAGACACTACATAATGGACATGCTACTTGCTACAACAAATAGTTGGCAATAAGATATGATTTGTATTAAAATGGAAAGAGATAGTATGATTTCTAAGTTGCACATAATTTGTTAATTATTGTAATGTATTCAAAATTTCACTTGCTTTTTTCATCCATAATTTGTGATGAAATATGAAAAGAATAAGGAAATTAACCGAGATTTAGTGCAGTGATGAAACAAATGGTTGCAATTCAATTTATTATCTACAATATATCATTAGATTTATTACTTCTTTTGTTGGTGTAATCGAGCTATGATTACTCATGCATTATCCCCCCTCGAAAGAATGTTTCAACCTATGCAAGAAAAGTAAATTTGTTAAAGTTTTGTACTAGTCAAAGGATGAAGATAGAAGAAAAACATGACTGTAGACTTCAAAATTGTGAATGTTTGAATGAGATTTTTTCATAGTCCATAACAAAATATGGGTAAGAAGTTACCCACATATACACATGCACCACAACCAAATTTTTTTGCTATATTTTCCATTGTGTCGTTCATTTCTATAGGTAAATATATTTCATTTTTTGTGTTACCATTTTAGGCCACAGAAAAAGTTACAAGTTCAAATAAACATTATGTTATTGAAGCTACAAAATTAGTAGTTTTTCATGTGTAAGATCTGATTTTCATCCTCATTTAAAGTTACATTAAACTGATGGTTTGATTAGACAACCTTTGTCTGCACCTAAAAGATGTATTACCACCTACAACAAAGGGAACCTTTTTCATATTTTAGCCTATGTTCAGTCACTCCTTTACTAATTCATTATTTTATCAACAGATGTATAGAACATGTTTTTTATTTTTACATTGCTGGTATCCATAGAAGTAATTACATATTATGCATGTTACAATTATAGGCAACATACAAAATTGCAGGTTGGACTTCTCATCATGTTCAACTTGCACTTTTTTAGTTCATGCATTGTCATATACACTTTTGTTGGTCATGTTAAGTCACCCCAAACAAAAGGTTTGATATTACAACATGCCTGCTCAGGTAAAAGAGGTTTGTACACCCCATATACTTTGAGCTCTTAGTTTAACTTTCATGTGGGATTGCGATTTTACTTGTAGTATTTATGTTTGCTTAGAGGTTCAACTAGACACTATGTTTTCCAACTTGCATTGGCTTACATCATGGTTGATAAGAAATTTCACACTATTGATGCCAAAAATTGGCAAGGTAACAACCTTTATGGGAAACTCAGTTAATGGGGGGACCAATTGCGCTAAACTGAGTGACCTTCGAGTGTTTAAAGAAGTCGACTTCTTCTGTAATTAGGGTTTTGGAATGGGAAAAGGAAGCAAATATAAAAAATAAAGATCTAACTAAGGTGATGCACCAAGGAATATATATAGGCATGGTAAACCTATCTTTTGGGATTTGATTTAAGGGCCCGATCAATAATCTACTATGTTCTAGAAGAATAGAAATCAAAGATGAAAACCTGAGTATTTTATTCAATGACAAAACAATTCTCATACACATTCACTAAAAAAAGAGAGTCAAAGACATGATCTAAACCAACAAACTTGTATTAAAATCATAGAAGTTCTACAAATAAACAATTCAGGACAATAATGGCACAATATAATTTTTTATCAAATAGCTTAAGAAAAACAAAAAGACCGAACAATGGCACAGTCTAAGAGTCTCATACAATAATCTAAAATCAATACAAAAGGCCTGGTGTCTTTTCCCTAATTTTTCTGTATCTTTCGAACTCATTTCAGAAGGAAGAAGTAGTATATATAGATAAAAATCCCACCGCCTGGCAGGTCAGTAACAATAAAGATCCCATATCTTGAGCAATGATGCCTGCAACAATGATTTCCTTCAGTTGTTGCAATGAAAAGGATTTGGGCCATAGAACATGGTTGCTTCCTACCCAGATGCATCCCTTGCGCATGATGGTAGTGGTACTAGAAAAACCCTGTGCAGACAAGTGTCGTTCACCCACGAAGGTAGTTTAGAATACATGGCAATCTAGCGGGGCTCGCTGCTCGCTCTCGCCTTCTCTTAGAAGAAGTTCCCATAAAAGAGACACATGGAATAGGTCGGGTCCCACGTGTTGATTCCTCCTCCTTGCGTTGAGAGACTGTGTGGTGAAGACATGTGGAGGCGTTCTTTACTATCAGCGCCATTTGTGGGGTCTACCAAAAAGTGTAAGTGGATGAAAGCTACGTGGCACACGGACGGGGCCCATTTGAAAAGTAATGGGAAGCAGCCTTGAAGAGCCCACGGTGTTGACATGTGGAAGCATGGTGGGAGCCGGTAGGAGAGTGAAGGAAGGAACTTTTGCGAGGAGTGCCTGACGAACATGTGGCAACAATAGATGGAGTTCAAAAAGACAAGGTGTGGGCTGGTACTTAGAAAAAACAAAAACCACCCGTAGGGAGCTCGAGGAATTTAATATTCACAGCTTTTGGTGACTACTAGGGGCGTTTCGCCTATGAAACGAGGAACCCAAAAATTTCTTTGGCTTGTAGACCAAAGTCCCATCCACTAGGTGATACAATCAAAGCTTAGAGAGAGAAACATGTAGAGGGAGCCAATCAGCCTCATATGGTGTCGATATGTTTTGCAGATTCTCTTGCATTCCACTCATATCAATCGTTTCTTTGTAAGGTAGTGTCACGAATGTATCAGCTGTAGACTCAAGTTGGAAGAGCAGCCACACAATCTAATGAGTGACACTTTCAATATCCGCTGCAGTAGGGGGTTGGCTGAAGCTTTGGAAAGTGGATGTGTCCTACTGCTTCTCTATTTTTATCGCAATATGCTCCACAGTAGCCACCAAGTCATCGAAAAGAAATGAGGAGGGTAAACCCATCTGAGTTAGTTGGGAGAACCTAGCCCGCATGCTTTTCATGGTTCGGTCCAGCTTGGCAGCACATTCACTAGCATGGAGGATATCCAAGTGGCAGTGGATGAACCTATTCACTATTTTGGCAACAACCTTCTGATCCCTTATCACATCATTTTTTAAGACCTCATCTGAGACCATATATAGCTTATTCAGTAGCTTTTCCACCTCAGGAACCCTCTTTGTGATGATTTGTGGGAACCGCTCAATTGCTCCACGAACTTCCCTACCTAAATTTGTTGCCTCTGCCATAAATTAGAGTATTGGCTGAAATGTCAGGCAAAAGGCCTAACCTTATCCCAGTATGAAACATATAGTTATTGAGCCACTGGAAGGAGGTCCAACTGGGCAGTAGGGAGTTGGGGAAGACTCTTTAGAAGGGAAATATCTACATCCCTTGAGCTGACATTTTGTGTCAGTTCCATGATCCTTTGGTTTGTGGCCGCAAGCTGTCCTTAGATGTTTCTCAATTCTGTAGACCAATTTTCCTTGGCCCAATTTTTGTTCGCTAATTCTATCTCAAGGGAAAGCTTCATCTCTTGGAGTTCATTCTCCAATTAGGCCTTTTGGTTCTCAAAATCTACATCCCTTTGTTGCATTTGTTTCTCAAATTGAGCGCATTGTCGTTCAAACTCCTCACTCTTTTGTTGCATCCCCTACTCCGCTAGAGCCAACTAGTTCTGATATTCTTGGTTCCTCCACCACAACGCGACGACTAGATTGGGGTCGTAGGATTGGAACTTTGCAAATTCCTCTTGGAGTTTTTTTTGCTTTGCTTGCATTTCCTACGCTTTCTCCGATAAGTGCACAATTTTTTCTTCTCTCGCTTTTCCCTCACCAACAAGACCTCAACCCTTTCTTTTACAAGTTTTAGCTCCTCTTCCTTCTTCTTTAGCTAGCAACTAGACTTGAGGAAGTCAGTGGTCACCACCCATTGTGTTTCTTCTATGAGATCAACTTTGTCCTGCGATCGAGCTATGCTCAGATGGAGTCCCATGGAAAACATGTTGTAATCATTGGGTTGCATTTCCCCCTATGGTTTGATGACACTCGGGTACATGGTTGCAAAATGCAGCAATTTCTGAGCTTCGTTGAAAATAGTATACACCTTTGGCTTTGTTAGCTTCTTGGCATCCTTGGATTTTTGCTTCTGGATTCTGATAGCCCACACTTCCTTTGTTTTATCACCCTACACCATAAATTGGGTTGGTGACTAAACTAGCCTACCTGCAAAAGGTGCGCCAGGAGGAAGAGCGAAAGGGAACATGAGGGTAGTGGTTTCAGGTATTTTCTTTCTTGGAAGATCAACTGTAAGTACAGGGAGAATGGGGGAATATGCCAAAGCCCAGTTTATGACCCAACGAGAGGACTCATTAGGTGTTGTGGTGGTAATAGAGTCATGGCGGATTCCAACTGCTGGATGGACTGAGTTGGGATCAATATAGTAGTAGCTAGAGGGGTGTTAATGGTGGTTGCAGATGCAAAGGTGAAGAGATAGTGGATATGGACTAGGAAGTGACGACAGGTGTAACCTTTGCAGAGGAGTCAAGACAAATGGTCTCACCTGGGAGAACTAGGAGAAACCTCCCACAACCATTGCAACAAAAGTGGAAAAAGAAGGGCCAACACTTGTGGTTATGGGCGACGCAAAGACAACAAGGGACACTAAAGATTGTGAAACAAGAGAAGAGGGAGCAAAAGTTACTTGTTGTCTGGATGGTTGTGGTCCTTGGCTCATTGCTAGCTCCTCACTCATTGCGGGATCCAGGCTCATTACAAGCTCCTACAAACCTTCGCCCCCAGCTACATCCATGCACTTCCTCTTGTTGGGTGGAAAGTCTTCTACTTGTATAGTCTTTGACTATTGTTGTTAGGTTGTTCTTGACCTTCTTATGGTCCAGGTGCATGTACGCAAGGCTCCCGACTACGATATATTGAAACACACATTTGAAGAGACTTTTCTAGGCTCCATTGCCGCTTTCTCCTTTTGTTGTGCTAGGGCTGTCTATACTTCAATTCCCTTCTCCTTTCCTTTCTCTGTATGTGTTTTAAACTCCTCCAGGTCAACTTCTTCATCAACGCTTGCATCAAAATCTATATGCATGTCATCCCACAATTTATCAAATCTTTCATCCATCTCTACGCTTTGGTAAGGAGCATCAAGGCATTGGATTTCTTGTTGGTAGATCCAAAAATCCCTAATTCTTTCCTCGCTCTAGTTTTTTTTCTTAACAACTCATTGAAGAGGGTGGCCCATATTTTGTGCTTCTCATTATACTTTGCTAACCAGAGGTAGAATTGATGCCATGTTGGCCCACTATCATCGGTAGGAACATAGGCCAGGTCCACCAACAGATCGTCACACTCCTCCATCAGACTTCACCGCTTTTCCCAATATGACCGAAAGTTGTGGGTTACCTTGATGAACTTGTTACCTAAGTCATTGAAGGGATTGAAATTCCATTTTCCACAGATCATTACTAACCCTAGATGAGCCAAATTTTCTTCTAGCATCTTGTGTGACTACTTTTTTGCCATAACCACCCACTTGAAGGTTAGAGAACATTTGAAGAATCCTCTCTTGCCCCTTCCTCCGCAAAATTTATAATCAATAATGGGCATTTTCCTGAACAATTCAAGGGCCAATACCCTATGTGTGACATACTTTGGGAGCTTGAATGGCTCCTTGGTAAAGCCACACATAGGAATGAATGTAAAATCCCTCCTGAGGAACCAATCACATTTAGCAGTGAAGCTCTGCATCCACTCCGTCTGGTCGGCAGAAAGTCGATATATACAGTCATTCTTATCGAAGTCTTACAGAATCAGAGTTAAGACAAACTCTAAAAATGCATAATAGTCATGTGTTGTGGAAATGAGGGGAGTCTATACAGAAACTGGCTTTTTGACTCCCTTATCAGTAAAAATAGATAATGACATAATTTTATTGAAGAAGTCAGGATTCTAGTATAAGAACATATAAGCAAGTAAGGAAGGAAACCTAAACTTGCGCTGCATTTTGTATTCCCGTATTTGGCTCATCATTTCTCGGTAAATGACTCCTGTGAAGTCATACCAGAACAAGGACTTTTTCCTTTGCAGCTGAAAACCCAAATGCAATTGAAATTCTTGCACCCATTTGTCTTCGACCAAGCCAAAAACAAATTCCATCATGGAGAGTACATCTTGCATATCCTACTTGAAGGCGTTGTACGTAACTAGAATTTGTGGTGGCTTGTCACAAAATTCCTCAGGCCCCTATGTTTCCACATTATAAAAGTCCAAAGCTTTGTCTCTAACCTACCAAAAGATGCACCCACTTTTTGGAGTAAATATCTCCATTCTGCTCACTTTAGAGTGGCTCACTAGGATACACAACATGCTCCAAATAGCATCTTTGGTGATTTTGATGCTCAATGTCTAGCCTTCGATGGTGTTGGTATCTGGGTTGAAATGTCCAATGGCCTCGTGGACGAGCTCTGGGTAGTAATGCATAGAGGGGACCATATATTGTGGAAGATCACTGAACCATAGCTTATATGCCATTTTCCTTGCGCTTTCAGCCTTCTTCATTCTTTCACAAGCTCTTTCCCTAAGAGTCTTAGGGTTCTTCATGAGGATGGGGTCATGGATATTATCCCATTCCTCCTTTATTTGGCTTTGGTCCCTAGCAGTTTTGGGCTTGTCCAAAGCACGCATGTGAACCCATTCTAGTTTTTCCAACATCCCAGGCGACGCGTAAGAAGTTTCATCAAAAATATTAATGATTGGTACTGCTATCATGTCATCGTACAAGCTTTGGGTTGCCTCAGCCTGTGCCTCCATCTAAGAACTTCTGGCCATTTCAGGGTACTGTAACTTCAACTACGTTAAAATTTTGTGCTAAAAAATCCTTTGCCTTGGGTAGTGTGCTCAAAAAGCTCTCACAATGTTAGTTTCTTGCATGCAATACTTGGCTATTTATTTCTTGGGGTGTCCAAACACTCTCGCCTTTTAGCATTAAATTCGGCATGTACCGCCAACTCTTTTGCTTGCGTGAAATGAATTACTTGCCATTTTGAAATGACCATAATTCATAATGATGATTTGATAATCATGTTGTAAGACACGATTTCCTTGGAACTTGAGCAAAAAATTTGAAGACAGTATAGGCTTTCGCATGCCTGGGCAATTAATATCCCAAAGAGAATAATTAGGTGAAAGACGCAATAATTACTTGAAAATATTTGTGTTCCTCTTTGAAGTTTGAGAAGCGCACGTAGAATGACACATCAACATTCAACCATATATACGATCGCCGATGACTACCACTTGCTTATGCTAATTAATTAGCTCTTATTTATCTTGCATGCAACAAACCATACCTAGCAAACGTAACTAGGTGGTAAATTCGAGCAAGCCCTAGTGCAATATTCAAGTTGGTACTTGATTAGCATCATGCTTATGGTATGAAAATTACCATGCAAATCCTGGCTATTTCTATAAATAGGCACTTAGGAAATAGCAAAATCACACTTAGCAATTTGGGAAGAATTGGTAATAGGCAGTTGGCTTAGAATTTAGCATTAAAAGTTGCATAGAATTTGCATAGAGCTAGACTTAGGTAGCTTGTGTAGAGCTAGTATCAGATAGCTGCATATAATTTTCTACCATGAATACCCCTATTAGGTTAGTCTACAAGAAATCCTAGACAACCTTCCTTGATGAAATCTCGACTAGGCCTCTTAAAAGAATGACCAAGAATAAACATTCATTGGCCATTGTAGTGATGAAGTGGGTTCTGAGGAGGGACTGCATTGAATATGAAGACAAGTACAGAGTTAATAATAATGCATGCTCTTACTTCATCGCTTCTATGCTTGAGATCTAGGTTCCCAAACCATTGATTCTTCACCTGGTGCTTGAAATATTTCCAAAGAAGTACCTAGGCGGCCTCAAAGAGGTGGTGGCGAATGTTGTGTTTGGTCTGGGCTTGCTAACGACAAGTGGCCTTTAGAAGTATATTGAAGAAGATGTAGTAGTACCACGGGTACCATTCTTGAGCAGGTTCCACATCTAGTCACAAGAAGAGAATCGTCAAAGGGTAACACGTGCCTACCACTTCTTGTTTCACTTGTACAATGTGGTGCCTTGCTACGACATCAACTGGTACACCAACTTCAGGAACTTGGTGTTCCCTCCGCTGCTCACCATTGCTCCTACGGATGCTGCTACTATTCCTACTGATGAAGTAATTCCAGACACTATTTTCGATGCCTCCCTTGCCACTACTCATGATTAGAACTTTTATGCTTTGAGAAATCATCTTTTTGTTCTTCCATTTTGTATATACGCCTAAAAAAAGGCCTTACTGCACATATATATGAAGAAACCACAAAATATATATAGATATACTTTAAAAGTGTGGTCTCAGAACCATTTTGACAATTTACTTATCGAAGTATATAAATATAATGAAAATATAGCTTATATTAACATTTTGTCTCCTTTTCCTTTTGATTTTGCAATGTGGGTTCTCTTTTTCTTTTCCTGCATATATGTGTTCATTTCAATTTTGTATATGGGTGTTGCTTAAATTTTCCTCTCATATTTTAATTTTCCGCATATGAGAGCATTTATTTTTCTTTTCCCTTTGTAGTAATGGTTTTCATTTGTTTCTACTTCCTCGCACCGTGGAATGAAAATTGAAAGACTGGCCAACAAAAAAAATGAAAGAAAAATAATTACCCTACTTACACATTTACACTGGAAGAATAACTACGAAGCTTAATTGAATAATTTTAGGTGGATTTCGTTAACTGCAATACCCAGTGCTTCCTGCTCCATGTTTTCTAATTCAAATGCATTATGTTGCTTGCATTGAATTATTTTGAAAGGGCCTTCCCAGAGGTTGTCGAACTTTCCTTGTTGGCCTGGCTTTGCAACCCTTTCGTTGAATTTTAGCACTAGGTCCCCACACTTTAGACCTTGGTCCGAGACTTTCTTGTCAAACCATCTCTTAACCACCTATTGGAAATTAGACATGGCTATCAGGGCCTTTTCCCTTTTTTCTTGCACTTCCATCAACTTAGCTAGCTGAACCTCCATGGCATCATTTTGTTCTACCTCAAGAGATTTGAGTAATTGTAGTGTCGAAATCTCCATAGAGATAGGCACTAGTGCTTCTTTCCCATACACTAGCTCATATGGTGAAGTCTTTAGGACTTTCTTGGGAGTTATGTGGTTCGCCCACAACACTGCCCGAAGGTTCTTATGCCATTCTCTTTGGTGTTCTGACGTGATTCTTTTGATGAGTCAGACTAAATTTTTGTTAGTCGACTTAGCTAGGCCATTCCCCTACAGGTAGTATTTGATAATGTTTTCAAGAATATGCCATGCACATGTGCGAATTGACATACCTTAGAGCCTAGGAAAGCCTTGGCATTGTCAGAGATGATAGTCTTTGGTGGGCTGAATCTTGGCACCAGTTCCTCAAGGAAGTTCATTATCTCCACCTCTATCGCATTCTTTAGGGGCATGGCTTTGGTCCACCTAGTAAAGTAGTATGTGGCTGTTAGAATCCATTTTTGTCTGATGCTAGAGGCAAGATTCATCATTCTGATGAAATCAAGGCCACATTGTGCGAAAGGCTCATCAACCACTATCAGGTTGAGAGGCATTACAAAAAATTTCCTTCTTCCTACGAAGAATTGGCATTCCTTGTAAGATTTTACCTACGAGTATGAGTTGTTGAATAGCATGGGACAAAAGTACCCCACACACATGATTTTGATGGTTGTGGTCTTCGAAGAGAAGTGTCCACCTTCGAGACTGTTGTGAAAAGTGTTGAGAATTATTTTCACTTGCTTCGTAGTGAAACACTGCAATAGAATGTCGTTGAAGTTCCTTTTGAAAAGGACCCCTTCGATGAGCACATATCCGTTGTTTTGCAGTCTGTAAAATCTTCTCTTCTAAGAAGGAAGGCTCGACAGGTATTTTCCTATGTGCATGCACCTTACTCTATCCACCAATTAGCAACCTTCAAATTCAGACTCATTTATTAGAACTAGCTCTGGTCACTCTTCTTCAGCTGTCATTTCTTCATCATACGCCAAATATTCGCACAGTCCTCTTCCTCAGATGGTCTTTGTAGGCTTGACCTCAATGTCGTATTCAAGAATCTTAGTGATCCAACTAGCCCTCTTTTTAGTGATTTCTCCTTTGATGATGTATTCACACACACTAGAATACGTGACATAAACAATCACCTTGTTGCAAGATATTAGGTGTCAGAACTTATTGAGTCTCTTGACTATTATGAACACTTGCCTTTCAAAGAAGTTATAGTTTGTCTCATATTCCTTTAGGGTTTGGGAGTGAAATGCTATCGGATGTACTCCCTTTCCTTCATTGTCCTTTTGAGTTAAGACAGTAGCGATGCTTAATTTTCTACTGAATACATACATTATGGAGTCCTTCGATAGGTTTGGATTAACCAACACAGGAGCTGAGGAAATAGCATCCTTAACCTTCTCGAAGGCTTCTCTAGCTTCTTTAGTCCACTTGAATAATTGATCCTTTCTAGTATCAGGATGATTGGTATGATTAATCATACAAAATCCGAAATCAATTTGCTTAGAAAATTTACCTTCCCTAAGAAAGACTAGATTCCTTTCTTGTTGACTGGTAGGGAAAGCTCTCTAATTGCTTTCACCTGCTCGGGATCGATTGCAATTCCTTCTTTGGACACTACATGTCTTAATAGCTTGTCTTGTAGTAGTCTGAAGACACATTTTTTAAGGTTCAGGGATACCCCAAACTCCTGGATTTTTTTCAAAACCATCTCAAGGTGATCGAAGCGATCATCCTTATGTTTGGAGAATACAGTCAGATCATCCAAAGAGATTAGGATAATCTTGTTGATTAATTCGTTGAAAGCGATATCCATTGCCCACTAGAAAGTGGCTCCCACATTTGAGAGTTCGAAAGGCATCTTAGTATATGCGAATGTTCCCCACTTGGTAGTGAATGTTGTTTTGTGTCAGTATTCCTCTTTGACCTATATTTTATTGTAACTGAAGAAGCCATCTAGCAGAGAAAACATTTCTGATCCTGTCACTGTTTGCAAGATAGACTCCTTGGAAGGCAGCGAGTACTGGTCCTTTAGGGATGCTCTGTTTAGGCCCGAAAGTCAATACATAGGCGGATATCTTCATTCTTCTTTCAGAATGGGACCAGGTTGGATACCCACATGTGCTTGATTGAGAAGAGGATCTGAGACTGAATTAGCTTTGTCAGCTCTTGTGCCATTAGTGCCTCAATCTTCAGATTCACTGGCCTCTATTTTTGGTAGACATGTTTTGCACCTTTTGTCAGCTCTATTGTATGTTGGATGATGTCAGGATCGTATCCCTTCAGGTCATCGTATGAACATGCCACTAATCCTTTATACTTCTCACAAAAAATGATGAGCCTCTATTTATCATGATGTCGAACATCCTTCCCGACTTTGAGATTTCTTCCATCTCCAACCTGAAGGTTTGCATAGTCACTTTTGTCCGCTACAAAATTCCTTTTATCATTTCTTCCATCGTCACAATTGAACAAGTTTTCGAGAGTGAGTAGTCCCTTCAGAAGCTTGTTCGACCTCAACTGAATGATTTGTCTATCATAAGCCTCTACAATCTTTGGTTGGAGTTGGTTGGAAAACTCGCCCGACTGTTGCATGAACGAGATGATGTGTTCATTGTTGTCAAACACTTGCTAGCTCTGATCATTATCTAGAATTTTCAACCAGACTATCACTCGTACAAAGTGTTTGTTATGAATTAGGTTAGAGATAGGGTCAAACTGAGATTCGATTGCAACCATACGATCTGCATCACTATTTTGTTTTCGGGGCACTGTTTGGATGTTGAAGGCTTCAAAACCTTCGATCAAGTCCCAGACTCTATGTCCATAGGATCGCATGCGAATGTTCTTTGCAGCAAAGATCCCTCAGACTTGGTTGACTACTGATTCAAAATCTCTGAACACCATTAGTTGCTTGATTCCCATCTACTCCACAAGGCTTAGACCTTTCACTAGTCCTTCATATTCAGCTTCATTGTTCGAACAAGTGAACTGGAAGTGAAAATATCTTAGTGTCTTTTCATTGTGGTGGGATGTCAAACATATCCTATCTCCTGCGCCCACTTTGCATCTTGCTCCATCAAAATTCAGCGTCCATAGCTCTGAAACTTGATCAGTTTTAGGTTCCTTCGTGACCTTCAGAGGCACTTGATCTTCATCATAGATGACATAAGTTCCTAGCCTCATAGCATGATAGTTGTCGAAAGGATCAACATCTATATATTCACTCAAGAGAACTTCTTGATAGGTTCGATCTCCGGTCACTTTTTCATCTTCTAGCAACTCGGTGCAATATGTTCCCTCAGTAAAAAAGGTATGAGCAACCTAAAATTTGATCATAACTTCATCGGCCACATGTTCCGAATGCAGAGCTTCATATACTATTTTCATTTTAGCTACATTCTTGGTGCTGAGGATCAAATGCGACTAGTCCAAAGATAGATATCTGCCTATCTTTGAAGTGAATTCTCAAGATTGGCAGAGACCGAACATGGGGGGAACGTCTATGATCACAATATCTTGCAAAAATGTGATGCTAGGATAGGAGAACAGAGTTAAGGGGAGGTCTTTGATGACACCTACAATTTTGACTTTGTTCCCATCAAGCTGCATAACCCCCTTCTTTAAAGGTTCATAGCTAAGTCCTAGGGCTTCAACTATCAATTTGGGCATAACTATAGTGCTAGTGCCAAAGTCAATCATGGCATTATGTAATAATTTCTCTCCCATAATAAGAATTATGAAGAAGGGTTTCAGTTTCAAATTATCTCTAACCTCAGCAGAGGCTTCCTCTGTGCTATTATTGAGAACCTTGGTAGGGTTTGGTAGGTCAATAGCCTTTCCTTTGAGCAATTGCTTCGTTGATTCAATGATCGGATCCTCCCAGAGAGCCTTCTATAGCAATGTCTTATGTTCTGGAATAGCTAAGATATCCCACAAGGACACATTAGCGGGTGATTTTTTCAATTGTTCCACAACATTAAATGGTGGCATATTTGGAATCTTCCACTCCTTAGCTCTGGTTACAACAATTTCCCTTTGTGGCAGACAATGTTGTGCCACTGCGGAGGTACTAGGTGTCTGGTTAGAAGCACTTTTGGGCTACAGACTGACTAGTTATAGGACGACTGGTTTGTCCATGAATCTCCTCTTTGAGCGAGTGTTGTAATCAGATTGCACTTGCAGGGTTTTTGATGTGGATGCATCATTGGAAAACATCACCTCTTCTTCCATCCATGAGAAGAGTGTGTGATCGAGAGTAATATCAGTTTCTTGCTCTAAGGACATTCCTTGCATTTGTGCAATGAGTACTGTGTTTTCCATTTGCGGAGAGGCATATACATAACCTCCATGATCTGATGTCGCACCTTGGTTGTGTTGTTCTACCACCTTTTGTTGTAGATTTCCACATGGGAAATTTTGGGGCATATGTGTGTCACCACAGGGGAAGCACCATGGATTGATATCTTCAGCGGGATTATTTTTCCCCGCTATCAACTGTCTACTCGAGCTTGGGTTAGCACTTTGCAATGGAGTGGGTACCGAAACTATCTAATTAGTTGTTTGAGCTTGTGGATTTGCGCTAGTGCCTCCTTGGAACTAGTTTTGTTGGTAGGAAGATCTTCTGCCTTGATAATTTTGATAGGTTGGCTTCAGAGGCATAGACTAATTCCACTTGATAGTGGTTATTTTGTTGGCCATAGCCTGCAATATCTCCTTGAAATTTCTTATCTCATCCTTTGAAGAACTGGATGTGGAAGGAACATTTTGTGGTGTGACTGGATATGTGTACATGGATTGAGGAGGATTGGGCGCACTGGTAGATGGCATCCCCTGGGTGAGAACTGATATCTCGAGGAACATAGGCATGATGGGTCAAGGTGGTAACTCTCCAACGTCTATCAGATTGTTCTCTGCTTTGACTGCTATTTTGTATGCATCTGGTAGCGTGGTTCCGCCAAGAGACTAGATCATCATTGAGATGTTGATGTTGATGGATTTCAAGTAAAATATGAATGCCAAGTCGGTTGACGGGCGAATAGCAACCTGAATTCTTTGCCAAGCTATATGGAACCAAGTGTTGAAGTCATTCATGGCTTCATATGGAGCCCGCTTTATGATTTCTAGCTGATGATATTGTGAATACTTGTCTCCATCATTCAATTATCTTTCATAGAAAATGTCTTCGAGTTGATCCCAAGTAGTGATGGTATTAGCTTGCAATGTGCGGTACCAATCCAAATCTTTACCCCTCAAAGAGGCTGCGAGCAACCTTAGCACTATATTTTGGTTTGTAACTCTATGCACTAGACACACATCTGCCACATCTTGTAGATGTTCGAATGGTGTTCTTGAACCATCTCCGATAAATTTAGGTATAGCTTTCAAAGCAGAAACTGGGATAGGGGCCCAAACAACGGGTGCTACTAGTGCTGCAAGAGGACTTCTAGTATCCCATGCCACATAATTTATGTTAGCGGCTAGCAACATGGCTAGTGGAAGGGGTGGGGGAAGCAGAACGTTCACTATCTAGGTTGCAACTTATACTTTTCCTAGTGGTGACACTAACAAACTAGGGTTATTTGTTGTTTTGGATCTAGTAACAGGCCGATGGATCATACACCCTCTTTAGATTTAGGTTCATTTAAGAAATCCCACTGGGTGTGCCAAAAAAAATAAACCGTTGATGCCAAAAATTGGCAAGGTAACAACCTTTATGGGAAACTCAGTTAATGGGGGGACCAATTGCACTAAACTGAGTGACCTCCAAGTTTTTAAAGAAGCCAACTTCTTCTGTAATTGGGGTTTTGGAATGGGAAAAGGAAGCAAATATAAAAAATAAAGATCTAACTAAGACAATGCGCCAAGGAATAGATATAGACATGATAAACCTATCTATTGGGATTCGATTTAAGGGCTCAATCGGCAATCTGCTATGTTCTAGAATAACATAAATCAAAGATGAAAACCTGAATATTTTATTCAATGACATAAAATAATTCTCATACACATTCACTGAAAAAAAGAGTCAAAGACATGATCTAAACCAGCACATTTGTATTAAAATCATAGAAGTTCTGCAAATAAACAATTCAGGACAATAATGGCATAGTATAATGTTTTATCAAATAGCTTAAGAAAAATAGAAAGGTTGAACAATGGCATAGTTTGAGAGTCGCATACAATAATCTAAAAGCAATACAAAAGGCCTGGTGTCTTTTCCCTAATTTTTTTGTATCTTCCGAACTCATTTTTGGAAGGAAGAAGTAGTATATATAGATAAAAATCCCACCACCTGGTGGGCCAGTAACAGAAAAGATCTCGTATCTCGAGCAATGATGTCTCAGTAATGATTTCCTTTGGCCGTTGCAACGAAAAATATTTGGGCCATAGAAAATGGTCGCTTCCTAGCCAAATGCATGCCCTACGAATGATGGCAATGGTCCCAGAAAAACCCTATGTAGACAAGTGTTGTTCACCCATGAAGGAAATTTAGAATACACGACAATTTGGCAGGGTTCGATGCTCACTCTCACCTTCCCTTTGAAGAATTCCCCGCAAAAGAGACATGTGACAATAGGTCGGGGCCCGCTCATTGATTCCTCCTCCTTGCGTCTAGAGACTGTGTGGTGAAGACACGTGGAGGCATTCTTTACTATCAACGCCATCTGTGGGGTCCACCAAAAAGTGTACGCGGATGAAAGCTTCGTGGCATGCAAACGGGGCCCGTTTGAAAAGTGATGGGAAGCAACCTTGAAGATCCCATGGTGTTGACATGTGGAAGCATGGCAGGAGCCGGTAGGAGAGCGAAGGAAGAACCTTTTGTGAGGAGCGCCTGGAGGACATGTGGCAACAACGGATGGAGTTCAAAAAGAAAAGGTGTAGGTCGATACTTAGCAAAAACAAAAACCACCCGTAGGGAGCTCGAGGAATTTAATATTCACACACACCTTTATGCCTTTCCTAATTCACCATTACTAATTCATTATTTTATAAATAGATGCAAAAAAAATTTATTCTTTTGACGTTGTTGGCAATAATGGATGCACATTTAGTGACATAAAAGGTTTTGGTTGCCCTCTAACCTTTCATCTCCATTAACACATACACACACACCACAACCAATGTATCTTCCCAAAATAAAATATTTTTGTTACAACTATAGAAGTAATTACAAACTTTTATTCACATTACACTTGTATGCCACATAGCAAGTTGTAGGTTGAACCACTCATCGTGTTGTTTAACCTGCACTTTTTTATTTCATGAATTACTAGATGTGCTTTTGATGCTCATGTTAAGTCACCCCAAATAGAAGGCTCAATACCACAAAATTCCTACTCAGGTAAAAGAGGTTTGTACACTTAATATATTATGAGCTCTTAATTTTATTTTCATGTGGGGTTGTGATTTTACTTGCGGTCTTTATGTCACCTTGGAGGTTTAACTAGACACTATGTTTTCCAACCTACATTATCTTACATCATGGTTGATAGGAAATTTTACACCTTTATGCCTTTCTTGATTCTCTCCATTCTTGATTCACTATTTTGTCAACAAATGCAACAAACGTGTTATCCTTTTGGCAGTGTTAGCAGTAATGGATTCACATTGTTTTACATAAAAGGTTATTATAAAAGGTTTTGGTTTCCTTCTAACCTTTCACCTCCATTAACACATACACACACACCACAACCAACCTATCTTCCCAAAATAAAATATTTGTTGTTGCAACTGTAGAAGTAATTACATATCATTATGCACGTTACACTTGTACACCACATAAAAAGTTGTAGGTTGAACCACTTATCGTGTTTTTTCTCAAACATCACAACTTTGCTTCAAAAGGATGGTCATTTTTCACAACCTTCCTCTTTAGGTAAAATAGATTTGTGTGCCACACCTAAAATGGACTCATCGTTGAATATCCACGTACGCTTGCGATTGTGTCATCATTGTCTATGTCCACTTGTACATTGAGCTACACGTTCCGATTTCAAACCCACATTTGTTTCATATTTTATGCCTAGCTTGATTCAATCTATCACTTATTATTTTCCATATCAGAAGTTGGAAACATCCTATTGGTTTCACATTGGTGGCAACAATGCAAGCATATTTTATTCAGGCTCAATGAATAATTTATTTCTTACATTTGACACAATATACTCTAATTTTAAATTTTCATCCAATTCCTACCTTACCTAGAATGGGAGAGGCTTGAAATGAAAAAAGGAAGACGAGCTAGATGTGCAACATGTATAGGATGGACGCTCTCCTTTTTCCTCTTGTGGTTTGGGATGGACACGAAGGGTTGCTTGAAGGTTTTCAAGCTTCATTTGTACACGTGAAAAAAAGAGAGAAGAAGACCATCATGGGTCCCATCAATGAGAAAAATTATAGAAAAACAATTATGTGGCACAGGTTTGTACCTTTCAACATTCATGTGTATGGTCCAATGATATTTCATTCTCTCTTACTTGAAGATGATGAGATGATGCTTTCTTTACAACTACTAGTGTGCATACAGTCTTGAAGACCAAAGTAACAATCCCCCAACATAGAAAATACAACAAATGTTTATAAAAAATTGGGGTTGTCTATGCCACTTCATTGCAAAGATTATGTATGGTAGACTCAATGTTGTGTACCTACTCTTCAAAGAAATCCTTCAAATTGATGTCAATCATGAATTTTTCCATGGAATTGATGACACAAGCGAAGACTTGTGTGCCAAGTTTTCCCTTAATCTATCCACAAAATACAAAATCTATATTGAAAGTCTTTTGTTCATAGATGTGAGTGTCAATGCAATAATGGAAAAACACCTCACTAATCCTATTTTTTCTAGAATGATGAGTAAGAGAGATGAATTCTTGACAAGAAAGGATGTAATGAATGATTGGTGAAAGGTGAACTCTATTCATGCATAAAAACACAGATACGATTCATCAAGTATCATAATGTGGAATGCACAAGACAAGAACAACTTCTACTTTCAACAGCCCCATGGAAATGAGACTCCTTTCATTGTCGGGGTTAAGACTTCATGAATGTTGGATATGATGGTTCACCACTCACACAATTTAGTCATCTCCATGGATTCCACATTTTCCACTAACAAATATGGGTTGAGGCATTAGAAACATCGTCAAATACTTCTTCGTCTTTTCAATGATCTTATTGGCTATATATTTGACAATGCTCACACTGAATTGTTATGTCTACAATATGAATTATATACTTTTCTCATTTTTTATGATCAATAGAGTGGTGTGTTTGTTGCATGGGTAGTCTCCTTATGAAACAAGATTGAGGACATTTCTGGTTGGCTATACATGGTGCATGCCTATGGAAGAAGAGCTAGACCCAACTAGAAAATCAATGCTTTTTTTATCGATGATGCCATTGCAAAAATTCAATCCATTCAATAAGTGCATGTTTTTTTTGGTTTGCGTACCTTTCTCATTTTTAATTTATTTGCAATGCCAATTTTTAATGCAAATGAGTGCTAAAAAATATCCTTTGTATTGTCTATTAGGGTTATCTTTGGATGTTGTGTCCTTCTATGTATTTGACACGTTTGAAGGGATTGGTTGAAGAATGTACATAAGTATGCAACCAAGGATAGGGAAATGGATATCTTTCACAAACTTAGCACGATCATGATGGTGATCGATGATAGCGAAGATAACATTACTCAGTTATTAAACAATTTCCTTGAGGAGTTTGATGATCGGCCCTAGTTTTTACAGTACTTCAAGAAGACCTGGTGCAAAGGAGATGGTTGAATTGGTGAGTTAACAATTTATATCACCTCTTTCGATTCACACCATTCACATTCTTTGATGTTACGTCTAATATATTGTGGTTTACTTCACTATTGCTTTTTTTCATAGCCATGTGGGCTAAAAATTGTAGACTATTCCCACATGTCAACCATGATACAAATGATCCCATCGAGTCATACCACTGCATGTTGAAAACTTGATACTTATGTGATCAACAAAAAAAATGCACAAGGTGAATGGACTATTTGTATTACACACTTGTGTATAAAATGGAACCATTCTTTAGGAAAAAGCAAAAGTTGCAACATCATGGTTTTTGACAAACTATAAGATTTAAAATATTAAATCTAGTTTGGAGAGGGCAAAGGCAATTTTGAATGATGATTGTATTTCAAATGAAACACATTTTGGACAACACTGGGTGAAAAGTCAAGTAGGTGCGACCACTACCTGGTTCAAAAATTTGGCAAGCACCTTTTTGTTTGTGGGTGCCCTTGGATTTTGTAGGGGAACACTTGCAAACATGTTCTTAAGGTTTTTGAACTGATTAAAAGATCATTTGGTACTAAAGGGGTGGTCCACGGTAAGTGAATTTCAATTTGATGTGTGTTACTTTATGGGAGATGATTGTGTTTTGTAGTTTCTACCACCTAATACAATTTTCTTGTGTGTTGTCATTTAGATGATAGATGTGAAGCCATTGATAGAGGGACAAATTTGAACGAGATATTATCACAAGGGGGTGTCCAAGAAAATAGTTCTAACATGTTCTCACCCCTACACAAGCTCCTTCTATCAGTGACAAACATGATGTACATTTGTATAAAATGTGTATTTGGAATGAAACAAATGAAATCTTGAAGAGAGTGATGTGTACAACACCCCAATGTCTACAAGTACAGTATTATGCATAGTGTGTTGATAGGTTTCTACAAGATCTACAATAATCCAATGCATTGTTATTTGAATTCATTTAGGATCCTAATGTATCTGTAACTAGCACTATTCACATGCATCCATGATTTAGTGTAAGTAGGGATCACCCTTGACGTGCAACCCACCATAAGGAGCATGCTTCACAACATTCAGACCGTCAAAATCTTGTGTGTGACTCATTTCCATTATCCATAGACAATAGCATTAATATGAATGTCAATATGCAATGTGAGATGTCAAGAACACCTACTATGGATGGGCCAAAGGATACAACATCTAATATGGGTGAGTATGAGAAAAAACATTTCAATTTCTATATTGTAATTTATCTCTCAACTACCTCAATTGACTTGGCTCAAGTGAACTAGAAATATTTTTTTTTTAAACCAAAATATAAGCTAAGTGTGACAATGAATATGACATAAAATCTTAAATAACTTGCATGTATAAAATGAAAAAAAAATAGTTTATAGAAACAAAAATTATAAAATACATAGAGTGTAATACAAGATAGGTGAAGCCTTGGCCTTGGATGCCAATGCATTGTGAGGACGTCTAAACATCCACATTTTCATCTATATGGATCAAGCTTGTAAATTTCTAGAGTGAGGTCCTTTATTATTCCAACATGTTTAACACCTAAACACATAGGGGGGACGAAAAATGTTGGGGTTGTATAGGGGTTTGCCTCAGTCAAACCCCTTCTTTGGTGTCTCTACCCCCATGGATATCCAAACAAGATTGGAATGCATAAAATAAAATAGATGTGTGATAGAAATAGACCCCATTGTTAAGGAGAACTCCTATCACTATTTAAAATACACTCAATGAGATCAAATTGAGTATGATAATAGACAAGATCGATGAGAGACAAGAAAGAGGGCATTGCCAATAGTTGTGGCCCTTCTCTTGAGATGATAGATACAATGAGATCACATGGAAGAGGATTCCTTATTGTCGTGAGATAATTTCAACCAAGTTTTTATAGGAATGAGATGTAGAGAGCTCCCAATCCAAAATGTTGCAAGAACTTGTGTAAATGAGAGAAAAAAAAAGATTTTTGTGTAAGGAAGCTAAGGTAGTGGAACAACTTCCTACACTAATCTTGAGAGGAAGATAATGCAAAAAAATTACAGATCTTTAACAATTACAAAAACTTAAATAGAAATAAACATAAATATCATGCATACCAAAACATAGTGATTTACGTGGGGAAAACCCTTTCAGGAGAAAAACCCCACACTCCAAAAGCCACCCAACATATTATTCAAAAATCACAAAGATTACAATATACTTGCAAAACAAGCTTCTCACAGGAGTATCATCAACCAAAGATCCAGAGGCAACACAACTACTATCAGACTCTCAGAATACATCACAATACATAGCTATAATACAACACCATCATAAAATAGGGTTTCCTTCTAGGGAAAGTGAAGCTGATAAAATATCAGTCATCAGATCTAAGACCTAAAGATGAACAATCGATATTTACAATAGTAAAATATAAATAAATTTTTCCTTTTGGGGGACACTGTCCCTGAGCCCTTGTTGGGGTGTGCTACCTCTAGACCCCCAACCAAGGGGATGATCCCCCCAAACCCCTCACAGGGGGGAAACCCCCCCGTGCCCCCTATTGCAGATGTATCAACATTATCTTATGTAATTGCAAGGTTGAGACACATTTTCCCAATAAATCTCCCACTTGTCAAACACTTGCAAGAGCAACGAGAAGGTGTATAAAAATCATCTTTTAATTGCTAGGGGTCGAAAGGCCCATAGTCTCTGAACACCATCTAAGATTTTATGTGCTCAAAGGCTTAGTTAAATAATCAACATTCATCAAAGTATCTACCTTAACCAGCTTCACCTTGTCATATTCAACCATATCTCTAATAAAATGATATTGTACATCAATTTGCTTGGTCTTGGCATGAAATGTCAGGTCCTTAGCTAGACATATCACACTCTAACTATCACAATAAATTGTCACTACACCTTGTTTTATTCCAATATCTGAACACAGTCTCTTAAACCAAATGGCTTCTTTACAAGCATGAGTAGCTGCCATATACTCAACTTCAGTAGTGGACAAAGCAACCATAGCCTATCACTTACACATATAACTAATTGCACCACCAAATAAAGTGAACACATAAGCACTCGTGGATTCTCTGCTATCAATATTACCTACCCATTCTAAATCCACATAACCATGAATATCAAGGGAAATCTCATCTTTGGCCATATTACTATGATAACACAAGGAATAATTTAAGGTACCACAAAAATATCTAAAAACTCTTTTAATTGCATCCCAATTAACTCTACCAGGATTAGACATATATCTGGAAAGAACTCCCACTTATTAGACAATGTCTTGTCTTATACAAACCATAGAATACATCAAACTTTCAACTACACTCTGGTAAGGTGCTTTGCTCATGTCTTCCATCTCTGATGGCGATGTTGGACAATCTAAAATAGATAACTTTATTCCAGCTGAAATAGGAACACACAATGGTCTACAATCTTGCATATCAAACCTTTGTAAAATTGAATTGACATACTTAATTTGGCCAAGCCATAACTTTTTGTTCACTCTATCTCTTCTAATTTCCATCCCAAGAATGTGTTTAGTTGCACCATGATCTTTCATTTCAAATTTAGTAGCAAGTTGAGATTTCAATTATGAAATCATACATTTCCCTTTACTAATGAATAACATATCATCAATATATAATACAATAGACATGAAACGATCACCATCAATTTTATAATAAACATAATGATTTGATTTAGAACGCTCAAATCCCAAACTCAACACATATGTATCAAATTTCTAGTACCACATTCTAGGACTCTATTTTAGGCCATACAAAGATTTCTTTAATTTGAAAACCAATTTACTTTTACCTTTCACCACGTAGTGCTCTGGATGTGTCATATAAATATCCTCCTCCAAGTCACCATGAAGGAAAGCAATTTTTGCATCCATTTTCTGTGATGTCCCCGCTCTAGTCAGTTCTCGGGAACAGTGTGTTAGCCCTTTATTGGACCCTTGTGGGCTAGTTGGATTGGTTAGAGGGTCAGTGGTACTTTCTGGAGAGTTGATCGTTTTTGTTTTCAGAGCTCAGTGATTGTTTCATGGCAAGTGTCAGCAGTTCAGGAGGCGACAACTTCTGACGGCACAAGAATATTTGGATTTTTGAGCGAGTTATGAATTTTTAAGTGATTTGAGTTAATTGATTAACTTAATGTCTTTTTATAAAGTCAAATTGACTTTATACATTTTATATCACTTAAAATATTCTAAAAAGGTGATTTAATATTTTAATCACTTAAAATATTAAAGGGCGCCCAAATATTAAGTCATGACTATTGAAAAGGACTTAATAATATATTAAAAGATTTAAATGATTGCAAAAGGGTGTATCTTCTTGGAAATGCGTGCCTTTTGGATATAAAGCATTTTTTTGGCAATGAGAAACTCACCTTTTGATATTTTGACTTTGCCTTGGATATTCTTCCTGTGCATTCTCCTGTGATCAGGGTTTGAAGAATCTTCCATTGAAGAATGATTCCTCTTCAGTGTTGAGCACTCTTGAGATTGTGAGAGATCAATCGAATCAGTGTAGTTGAGAGCTTCATTCAGAGGTTCTACATGATTCAGTCAGAGTATTATTTACAGATTTCATGTTGATTGCAATAAAAAAGGGGTTTCTTAAACTGTGGCATCCTCTTCATTAGATCTGTGGCTCCAGCAGGGTTACTACATCTCCTTCTTCTTGGCCATACGAATTGCATTGGAATTTGTGCCCATTTAGAGAGGCGTGTGAAGCATCTAGCTGAAACGCCTTTGTTTTGGTTCCTAATTTTCTTCCATCATTGGCGTGTACCCTTCTCAAGTGCTTGTATCTAGTTTCTGAAAGGGAGAACTCAAATTTGGAGGCTAGGCGTCCTTTTATGTCAGTTTTCAGCATTCTTGGCTGGCGAGTTGGCTTACTATTTTAAATAAATAATCTGGAACCCTTCTGGTATGTTTATCATTTGCAATCTATTTGTTTCAGTTAAATAATGTCTTCTACACTTTCATTCTGAAGAAAATAGTGCAAATTTACATTTTATAAGCATTTATGATGTGTGCCCCTTCTCTTCTGTCTATCAAACTTTCTCTAAAAAACTAAATAACACTAAAAAGACTTAAGAAACACTGGGGTTTGAATTGAGAGCCATCAGGGCTCATCACATTTTCTCAACCTTTAAATCATAAGCATCGACAATAGCAAGCAAAAATCTAATAGATGTCATTTTTACAACAGGAGAAAATATCTCACCATAATCAACAACCTCAACTTGAGAGTAACCTTTTGCAACCAATGTTGCTTTGTACTTCTCAATACCTCCATTTGAACCAATCTTTTTCTTGAACACCCATTTGCAACCAACGGGTTTTCTTCCTTCAAGAAATGGTATAAGATTCCATGTATCATTCTTTTTCGAAGTTGTCATTTCTTCATCCATAGCAATCTTCCAAGATTCTACATCATTCGTACCTAATGCCTCTTCTACCAATCTATGTTCATCCATGTTAGTATTCAAAGAAAAAATACATCCCCATTCATTAGGTGAATACCTTTTAAGCGGTTGTTTATGCCTTGTAGAACTGTGAACAAGTTGAGTTGGAGTTTCTTCCTCCTCTTTTGAAGTTTCAAAGCTAGATGAGCTCTCCTCAACTTCTTGTCTATCCATGGGCCTCAATTTAACTTTCTTAAGTGTAGAAGGAAATTGAATCAATCTTCTTGTTTACTTTGTTCTAGCTGCAATGTAACAAAAGAAGGCTTAGTTTCTCTAAAAATAACACTTCTACTATGTATTACCTTATGTGCAATAGGATCCCAAAGCTTGTATCCTTTCACACCATAATTGTATCTGATGAAGATACATTTCATAGCCTTGTTTTCCAATTTTGTTCGCTTCTCCTTTGGCACATGTGCATATGCCTCACAACCAAAAAAATCTAAGATGTCTTAGTGAATCTTTTTGGCTCAACGATTCCTCTATAGGCATCTTATCAACAAGAACTAATGTAGGAGACCTGTGAATTAGGTAAGAAGCAGTGGAAACAACTTCAGCCCAAAACCTTTATTCTATACCAACTCCACTCAACATACTCGTAGCCTTCTCCATCAGTGTCTTGCTCATTCTTTCTACAACTCCATTCTACTATGGAGAATATGGAGTTGTCTTTTTTTTATGAATACCACAATCTTTACAAAATCCATCAAAATCATTAGAGAAAAAGTCACCACCATTATCAATCCTCAAACATTTTATTTTCTTTCCAGTGTACAACTCAACCATTGCTTTAAATTCTTTAAATCTATTGAAAACTTCAAATTTACTCTTTAAAAAATATACCCATATCCTTCTACTATAATCATCAATAAATGAAATATAATATGTGGATTTACCAATTGAAGGAACATCTATAGGACTAAACACATCAAAATGAATAAGATCCAATACACCACAAGATTTATGAGAACTTGAGTAAAATTGAACACAATTTTTTTTTCCATAAATGCAATGCTCACAAAAATCAAATTCAAGATTACAATTAGATAAACCTTCAACAAGGTTTTTATTTTTCAAGGTCCTTAGACCCTTTTCTCCAATATGGACAAGTCTAGTTGGTGTCATAACATAGTTTTCTCTACAGGTAACTTTGATTCAGAAGAAATAACACCCTTGGGTACCCAAAATCCATGACCATCTGTTGAAGATGAAACCCTCACTTCTTCCACAATTTTTTTTTCCATAGAATTACCATTGCACTCAATAGTGCATGCATCAAGCTTATACAATGTGTCATATCTGACACCTCTAGCAATCACCATAGAACCTCTAGCCATCTTGCATCCTACATCAGAAAATAACACTTGCACACCTGTATCTATTAGTTTGCTCACAAATAACAAATTTTATGCTAATCCAAAATATGCAACACACCATTAATACTTTTTATTCTACCATCAGGAAACTTGATTCTAAATTTACCATAGCCAACAATATTCAAGTAAGAATCATCACCCAAGTACACCTTACCTCCATCAAGTTCTTCATATTCAAAAAACCAATCTTTATTAAAGGTCATATAGAAAGATACACCTGAGTCAATTAACCATGCATCATTACCAACATGAGTTGTCAAAGTTGCAATGAATGCATCACCATCTTCCTTCTCGGACTAAGATTCAAAATCAAATTTATTCTTTTTCTTCTTCTTTTCTTCTTTATAGTCCATACAGACATGTCTAGGTTTATTGTTGTAGACACGTCAAATTAGCATTATGCATATTCATCCGCTCAATAAATAAATCAAATGCATCACATCCATTCACCTAGTAAATCAGGTTCTTATCATCAAAAGCTCAATCATAGTTTAATTAAATAAATAAGGACTTTATTTAAATCAAATCCTAAATCATCTTCCACCCTTTTCTGATTTAAATAAAACAAATATTTAAGTCTTAAAAGTCAAAATTATCTAATCAACATTAAATCAGCATAATCAGCATAATCATCATCTATTTAATCTAACCCTGATTAAATGCTAATCCCATCCCACTTGCATTCTCTAGATATCTCCACTTGCACAATAAATCAATTTTATTGATTTATTAAAAAACCTCATTTTCCCTCAACATGACAAGTCAAACATGGCATTTATTGCTCTTTTCTTGTCCCCCTCTCAAAATTTATTGCAAATTTGAATTCAAATTCTCCCTCTCATGGGCACTCTTCCCAAATCTTGCACAACCATTGACCATTCACCATTTGACAAGTGTCATCTTCTCATTAGAGGATCTTTAGTCCCACATTCACCATCTTGGCCAATCTATCATCAAGAAAATCTATAAAATAGGACCTTCATTTTCATTCAAGGATCCATAATTTTAAGCAAGGTTACTCTCTTGGTTTGAGAAATAATCTTGTTTCCATCTCCATTGCACTTCATCATTTTAGCTATTAATCAAGGGTTGGGAAAGGGTCACTAGCACATGTGACACCAATCCACTATGGAATAGGTAACTTGTGATTGCTTTCATAATGCTTGTAGCTTCCTTTCATCATTTTGTTGCATGTTTTAAGCATTTTGCAAGATATTTCATAGGAGTGTTCTTGAAGGATTTATAGGTGCTAACCCTTGTTTGAAGTTAGTGTTTGCAGATTTTTAAAGGCACCCACAATTGTAGTTCCAACAAATAACTTTGGACTTTCCAGGAGACTTGGATCTCCCCTTGGACATGGATTTATCATGCTTCTCATTATTCTTTCCTTTTTCCTTAGGTATTCCTAAAACATTTAGGGCCTCCTTGGCACTGATGGATACCTTCTTCCTTATCTCTTTATAAAGAAAAGAACCCACCACATCTTAAGTCTTCAATATAACAAAACTACTCCCAATAGCCATAATAAGAGAATCCCATGAAACAGGAAAAGAAGAAAGCATGATTTTACATTTCTCCTCCTCATCAATTTTGACAATTGGTCGCGGCCACAAAAGGATATGAAAATCACGGCAAAACCTATCCTGAGAATTGGACATTCCAGCAGGCGACTAATATCTCTTCGTCGTCGTTCATTTACTTGTCAAACCAGAGAACATATACTTTAAATGGAGCAACACTATATGTGCACTAAGAACCAGTTTTAGTCACAACCTATTGAAAATAAATACTTGGAAAGAAATTCTACCTATGCTACAGGAAGGTAATGCAAAGTTCTCTTAACTCAACCATAATTTAACCAAAGCAGAAATCATAATAGCTACAACTGAGAAACAAACTATAAACTGGCCTTATGCTGTAGGAACAAACATAGGGATGGATTCTTGATGCTGCAGGAGCAGTATAAGACTGAGCTTGTGTTGAAACTTTCTAAAATGAAATCTAACTTGAATTAACAAAGGATAAACAACTACTCTCCTACAAATACTTACTAAGTGGGCCCCCTTAGCAAGCATCAACTAATTTACATAGAAGATTGTACTCAGAACTCCATCAACTTCTATTCATAATGTGAAATCATTTACATTGATTGTTCTGCTTCAGAAAACTAACAAAAACTCTTATTCATATTATGACTCTAACTCTTACATAATCTACTTCTCTATCTATTTCCTATTTTTTCCTGTTCTCCTTCCTTGTTCACCCGCGCAGGAGGAACACTTATTTAAATCAGGAAAACAACTAACTAACTAACCCTAACAGAGAAAGATGTGGATGTAAAATGTATCCCGAAATCGAGGAACATACTTCATAAATGAGTTTATCCATTCAACCCGATCCAGAGAGAATCTAGCACTCCACTCTTTCCAGATTAACTAACATTTAAATTCCTTCCCAATAGTTTCGGTCAAAGAGTCTTTGCCAGAGCTTCCTCGAAGTCGTGCAGGAAATGGACTTTACTACAAGGCCGAGATCAGCTGCACTTGACTCAATCATACTTTCTTCAACAACCTGCAAAACACAAGGTAACAAATGTGAAAGAAAAGATGCATGGCACATACACAATATCCATTCATTAATCACATATTTAAATCTATTTCATCATTCAAAAACTACATGTGTTATACCAGTCATTTGGGGAGTCAAACAGGGTAATAAATATAAACATATCAACATGATAGGCTGCAGGAATATGAAAGTGTATTGCTATAGGATATCCCCCAATAAAAGGTTTCTTAAAGAGTTAAACAACCATGAACAACAAAAGTGAGGGTAGTAAAAGTACACCATGATACCCAAATTATGAGCATATTTTGGGCTCATCATCTGCCCCCTACTTAACCTAATGCTGGTCCTCCAGCATTAAACTTCCTGGTGGTTTCTCTGAAATTAGTGGTTGAGGCATGACCTTGAAATGGAGTTTCAAATTTGTAATAAAAACCTCTGAAACTCTGCCACCGTTCATACCTACGAGTTTCTGTATCTTCATTAATATTTGTAGCTTGGTAGGGATAAAGGGGCCACATCAGCACAGGAGGTCGGAATTTCAAGGGCAACCACAATTCAAACCTCTCTTGAAGATCCAAATGAATGTATTTATTTGATCATCTGAGAGCGGCCGTAAAATTCAGGGGACTATGAGGCTCAGACCTTCTCAACCCAACAGTCAATCTCTCCCATCTCTTCTCAATCCTGGAGTATGACAGCTTCCAAAATGAGTATGTCTGTTCTTGAAACTCATTATACACCTGTTTTCTGAGATCGAATATTTTCACCCTGACTGTATCATTATTGAAGCCATATGCCACAATAAACCAGGTTTTCAACAGTGTATAGGGGTCTGAACTCTCAGGGCGCAATGGAATAGGCTCATTTCTTTTGGCTTTTTCATATGCTTCCCATTGCCTGCCATAATTTGCTTCATTTTCTGCCCAAGACATAAGTGATCTCAAATGGATGTCGCCAATGTACAGAAGGGGATTCCACTCTGTTTCAGATGGAATTATAAAGCCATGTAAATAAAATTAGCACAAAGAATTCCTTAGCCAATTAGGAGCTGCCTGGTATGCATTGTAGAATTCTTTAGCAGTGTGAATAACAGGATCTAGATTTCTAGAAATTATCATTAGCTGGAACCACAAAAATTGTTCCTTGAGGCACAAAGCATAAACTCTGGGTGGTGGTCTGCATTCCATAATCTGACCAGTTACCTTCAACATTTCGTCCATTTTCTCCTTTAACTCCTGAATTTCCTGTTTCTGCCTTTCAATTTCCCTTTTCAGTTTCTTCTTTTCTTCCTCCCAAAGACTTTGTTGCATTTTAGTCTTGGCTAGGTGGCGGAAACTCAGGGTTTGCAATGTAACCGGTCTCAATGTAGCTTTGAAATATTTCAAAAATTCAATTAAAAATGTCTTTTTGTAGACAACAATGGCTTGACAAGTTGTAGGGGGTAATGAAGCTTCATTGGCCACTTCCAATTGTTTAGGATGTTCTTCCTCTTGCTGTAGGATGAATTCCTATTGTTGCAGTGGAGAAGACTGTGCTTCCTCTAAAATCTGTATAGCTGCAACAACCAAGTCATCGAGACTTGCTACCCCCTTTCACTATGCTCAACTTCCCTTGTCTCAATTTGTTCTTCTTCAGGGATAACAAATGGACTCTATGTAGCACTCTCAAACACATTCTGAGAAACATCATATTCAGACTCTACAAATTCTTCTAAAATTATAATAACCTCAGGTTGAGGTGAAGCAGGGGAGACTTTACATTGTTTTCTTAATGAGCCTCTTCTTGGTAAGGCTGCAGCTACCGGAGGTGCTCTCATAGCTTTCCTCTTTCTGAATTGCTGAGAGGATTCTACCTTATCAGAGGATGATGGTAAACTAGTGATGGCAACAGGTGTTGCTGTAGGAGAAATTGTTGCAGGGGAAGATGCTGCAGGAGAAGAGCGTTGCCTTTTCTGAGGACGAGGGTTAGATTATGGGGTTTGTTCCGCCCCAGATGACTCTCCTGCCTTTGTTTTTCCTTTTTCTCTCCTACTAGCAGACCTAGTTTGCACTCGGGCAGAGGACTCTGGTGTGAGAGCTGCAGGACTAGGTACTGCAGGAGCAGATGACCTTTGCCCTATTCTCCTACTAGTAGACGCTATTTCCTCTTTCTTTTTCTGAGGCCGTGGAGTAAGTGCCCTAGGGGGTTCTGAAAGTTGCAGGCTCTTTTAGGCAACAAATTCTTGCCAGGAAAGAGGTGACACATCTCTCAAAGAGCGTTCAATCAACAGTTTTATAAGGCCATGGTGGGCAATAGAGTTATCCTTCCCCTTCTGGGTTCCGTGGGCACATTGTTCCATAAATTTTAACAAAAAATTCAGGACATTAACAACTAACCCATGCCTCATATGACTCAGCAATTTGAAATGGTAAGAATGCAGGTAAGAAAAATGGCCTTCACATGTTAAATACCTGATTATGAAAGCAACATATTCTGGATATGGAGGAGGTAACGACACTCGCTTGCATGCCTGCTTAGAGACTTCCAAGGGTCCATCAGTGGGTATTGTAAATTCTGCTCTTGTAGAGACAACATCCGAAGAAAAATTCTATCCTATGGCTAGAAGCTCAGTTACCTCTGCAATTCTTTCTTCAGTTACAGCTACTGTTAGACCCCATACTATAGCCTCTCCTTCAGAAAGGGTTCTTAAAAATTTGCCTGCAACCTCCTCATTGAAAGTATCTAAACTCAAAAAGTAATTCAACCAACCACAGAGGTTGAATGCTTGGACTGTTTAAGGATTTTGCATTAATAACTTATGAGCTACAGGATCATGTCTTACCAGTTGACCACCCATATTCACAGTTTTTCCTTAGTTGAACTCAACTCTTTCTGTTATGGTTCTTTCTGTCCCGCTGTCACTTTTCCCTTCTTTTCCAAAAATGAACTATTTAAACAAGCAGTTTTAATTGTGATTTACAATGAAAAACATGCGATCATATTTGGAAAGTACCAGAAAATAATAAAGAAAGATTATCTGAGTAGTTGTGGCAGCGGCGTAAGGACAGGTTTTAAAAGTGGATTATCCTGCCCCCTACGTAAAGTATGACATGTGTCCACACATGTACTAAAGAATAGGCGGAGATCGGGTAATAATGATTGATACAGACATAGTAGTAAATGAATAAAATAAAATAAATCAATGATGCGACAACAAAAGATATTGCGTACCTTTCAATAAATGCTTGTACATGCTGAGAAAGATGATAGCTTCGGCATGAGATGACAGTTGGGAATGAGATCATAATTAAGGGTGGTGCAGATGAATGAGGTGGATGGGTGATGTGGATGGACGAGATGAATGGATGGAATGGATGGATGGGACAAAAGATAAAGAAGTGAAATGTGGCAACTAGTGGGAATGAAGAAAAAGGGTTTCCTTTTATTATGAGCATGCATTACAAAATTACGGTGAAGCTGCAGGAGAAAGGCTAAAGCCTTTGGCTACAAGAAGATTAGTGGCAGGATCCTGAATGAACTGCTGCATAAATTCTTCTTTTGAGACTGGTTTATGGTACAACCGGAGGTGGTGTCCATTAACCAAAAGCTTGAATCTAATAGGATCAATTGTAACAAGTTGAACTGAACCATTAGCAAATACATTCTCAATTTCATATGGGCCCAACCATCGTAATTTTTCTGGATTGTCCTTATATCGTGAGTCATAAAGCAGAGCCCAATCTCCTACTTTGAATTTCTTTTCCTTAATGTATTTATCATGCCACCTTATTCTCTAATTTTGTATTATCTTAGTGTACTGTAGGGCATTCTTTCAAAGCTCATCCAGAGCATTGAGTTGCATGATTTTGTCCTTTTGTGCATTTGTTAAGTCCATGTCCATCTCTAATGTTGTTCTTAGAGTCTTATGTTCAAATTCTATTGGCATCACAACTATTTTATCATACACTATTTCAAAAGGTGTATATCCTGTAGCAGTATTCCAGGTAGTACGGTAGGCCCATATAGCTTCTGGTAACCTTGCGGCCCAGTCCTTCCTATGCAAATATGTAGTTTTAGTCAAAATGGCCTCTATGTCCCTATTGGTGACCTCAACCTGGCCATTGGCCTGGGGGTGATAAGGAGTTGATTTCTTGTGCTGTATATTGTATTAATTGACTAAAGTTGTGATAAGTGTAGAAGTAAATTGTGCTCCTTGATCTGTCAATATTTCCCTAGGGACACCAAACCTAGTAAATATTTCCTCATAGAGGAATTGAACCACTTTATTATCCCTAGCATGTTTCATAGGTTTAGCTTCTACCCATTTTGTGACATAATCTGTGCATACAAGGATGTAGGACTTACCATTGGAAGGTGGATCAATTGGTCCTACAAAATCCAGTCCCCATTTGTCGAAGGGTGTAACTACAACTTGTGGAAATAGAGGCATCTCATCAAATTGAGTTGGTATTCCCATCCGTTGGCATCTGTCACATCTTTTGGTATATTTGGCTGCATCTCTATGCAAAGTTAGTCAATAGTAACCAGTATTTAAAATTTTCATTGTTGTCCTTTTGGCAGCAAAATGTCCACCACACGGCTCATCATGGCTTGCATACAGTATATCATGAGTGTCCTCCTCTTGTACACATCTCCTCATAACTTGATCTGGCCCTGTATAAAACATGCAATCTACAATCCAAGAAAAGTAAAAGCTTTTCTCTACCAATAATCTCTTTTCCTTAGGGGAGAATTGAGGAGGAGTTCTTCCTGTGGCCAGATAATTTGCTATATCAGCATACCATGGGTGAATAACCTTGATTGCAAACAAGTGCTCATTAGGAAAGGATTCTTCAATAAGTGCAGAGTCATCTTGCCTTTGAATTCTAGAAAGGAAATCAGCAACCACGTTGGCTTTACCTGGCTTGTCCACAATTGTAATGTCAAATTCCTGCATCAACAATAACCATCTTGCCAGTCTCCCGAATATTGAGCCTTTGTTCATGAGATACCAGATTGATGCATGATTAGTATGGACAAATATCTGATAACCGGTGATATAATGCCTGAATTTATTGAGGGCGTAGATGATTGCCAACATTTCTTTTTCTGTAACAGTGTAGTTTAATTCAGCCCCTTGCAGATTTTAGCTTATGTAGTAGAGTGCATGTTCTGTCAAACCATCCTTATGCCCTAACACTGCTCCAAAGGCATAATCTGATGCATCAGTATGAATATGAAATGGAAGTGACCAATCAGGTCCTTTTAGAACATGTGCCTATGTAAGGGTGACTTTTAAGTCAAGGAATTCTTTTTCACATTCCTCTGTCCAAGAAAAATCTGCATCTTTCTTCAGCAGACTGTATAAGGGGCCTGTTGTTTGGCTGAAGTCCTTGATGAATCTTCTGTAGTATCCAGCATAGCCTAGAAATCTCTGTACTTCTTTCTGATTAGCAGGAAAGGGTAGCTTAGAGATGACCTCAATCTTAGCAGGATCAACCTGAATTCCTACAACAGAAATATAGTGACCAAACACTATTCCCTCCTGCATCATCATGAAGCACTTTTGACTATTCAGCGATAGGTTGTGATCTTCACATCTCTGTAGTACTTTCTTCAAGTTGGCTTGAGCTTCCTCAAATTTTGTACCATAAACAGTAAATTCATCCATGTATATTTCCATGCAATCATATGAGATGTCTGAGAAGATACTTATGACTGCCCTCTGGAAAGTTGCAGGAGCATTACAGAGACCAAAAGGAAAAATTGAATAGGAAAACATTCCCCAAGGGCATGTAAAAGTAGTCTTTTCTTGATCCTCAGGAGCAATCTTGATTTGATTGTACCCACTGAAGCCATCTAAGAATGAGAAGTACTTTTTCCTAGCTAAATTATCTAGAACCTGATCAATGAATGGAAGAGGAAAGTAATCTTTCTTTGTTGCCAAGTTGAGCTTTCTGTAATCTACACATACCCTCCATTTTCCTCCTTTCTTAGGAACAATGACCAATGGGGAAACCCATTGACTATCCGAGATTGGGTAGATAAAGCCAGCTATTAACATTTTCTGCAATTCTTCTTTAACAATTTCTCTCAAAGCTGGATTAATTCTTCTTTGAGGCTGCTTGATAGGTCTGGACTCACTGTTAATATATATACGATGTGTACAGAGTTTTGGATCTAAACCCTTCATATCCCCATAGTCCCATGCAAAAGCTCTGTGGTGGGCTTGCAACATTGTGGCTAGGGAAGTTTGTTGAGACAGAGGCAACTTATTATTGATATGCAGACAGCGGCCTGGAGATACTTCTATCTGTTTGGTGAGATCATTTATTGAGGTTGCTAATAAAGGTGGTGCCTGTAAATCACATAATAGCAAATCATGATGGCTCTCAGGATTCAATTGTTGCAAGAAACATTGCTGAGAACGGCTATCCAAAACAGATGGGCTATTCAAACCAGAGCTAAACTGCAAAATGTGTAGAATCAGTTTATCTTCACTCTAAAGCTGGGAAAATGGATTAGCTTGTAGCATCATTAACTAAGCTAATGAATTGAATTCTTCAGTTTCCTCTCCTAGATCTGGCCAAATTGGTTGAGACAAATCTGACAGAGGTTGTGCAGGTGGGTATAAAGCCAATTTCTTTCTTGACTGACCATCAAAAATTGTCATGTCTCCTGAACGACATCCTATAAGGGCATCAACTGTAGCTAACCAGGGTCTACCTAGGATAATAGGATATCCTCCTAAGGTTGCATAGTGGACAATATGGTGAAATCAGTAGGGTATTCCCAAGATTCAAGGGTGACAATGACATCTTCTATCACTCCATCAGGTGTAACTGTGGAACTATCAGCAAGCTGCAGGACAGTCGATGTAGACCAAATGTTTGGAATATTCAAACACTCCATAATGTGCTTGGTCATTACATTAATGGCTGCACCAAGGTCAACCAAAACATTTCTTACTACTTGACCATTGATATTTATTTTTATTACAGGACTTCCAGGATCAGTATATTTTTGAATGACAACCTTCCCCAACATAATATCGACTAACTGTCCTAGAACATGGATAGTTTGGGGATCCTTTTTCTTTCTTCCTTGTTTCTTTAAACAGACCTCTTTAATGAATTTTCCATAAATTGGAACATCTTTAATAGCTTGAAAAAGAGGAATTTGAACTTGTACATTCTTTAACTGATCCAAAATATCAAAGGTAGGCTCTTCGATGGTCTTGGGTGTAGTAATTTTCAATCTCTGAGGAAAAGGTGGTGTAGCCTGAGGCTACAGGATAGGTTCCTTAGAGGCAGTAGCTGATACAGGTATGTCTTTTGCATGATCAATAGGTTATTCAGCGGTAGAGTCTAGAATCTCTGTAATTACAGGTGGCTGTGGAGCAGGGAGAGTGGTTCCATACCTAAGATGGATATCATTGATATTCAGGGCATAAGCTGGATACTGGTTGGCTTCTGCAGAATACACAGGTTGTTGTTGTTGCTGCTTATTATTAGGATTTGGCAATGGTTGAGCAGGCATAGGTGTTTGTTTTGGAGGGCCAGTATTTGCTGCAGGTGCTGCAGGAGGAGGCATAAGGGCCGGAGGTTGTGGCTGCTGAGGCTGCAGGAATCCAGGAGGTTGGTTCTGCCATTGCTGAGAACCTCTCCATTGAGGGTTTTGCTGCCAGTTACCTGGAGGTGGAGTCCATTGTCCTTGTGGCTGCTGCCAACCTCCTTGAGGGGGTTGCCATTGAGGGCTCTGATAGTTAGGCCAGTATGGTTGAGGAGCATTCCAAGGTGGAGATGGGCCATATGTAGGTTGCCATTGGTTATTATAATTAGAGTAAGGGTTACCAAAAGTCAAAGGATCTTGAGGCATACCTTGTCTTGGAGCCCATGGTCTCCTTTGTGCAACAAAGAAGACTTGGTCATCATCACCTTCTATCATCTTAAAATCAGTAGGTAACTGTTTATCCTCCATGTTGGCCACCATCTTGCATGTGTAGTCACGTTTCTTCTGTCTATAATGTGGACAGAACTCATCCAGGATTGCCTCAGCCTCTGCATGTTTCTTGCGAGCTTGCATGGTATCCAACTGTGTAGCCATGTTGTTTATGATGTCCTGCTTGAAATCATACAACAAATTTGTGATCTCCATTTAGGAGACTCCACTGGAAGAAGACTTTCCCACTGTAGCTTGATGACCTCTACCCTTCTTCACATTTGCTTCAGAATAATTGAGTCATATCTTCTTGATATCATCCCAAGATGCTTGGGTGATATCTCCGTCTCCCATCAGATCCAAGGCATCTATACAGGTATCATTGATTCCCCTTAGAAAAAGTAATTTCTGAGATTCTTCATTAAGAGTATGGTCTGAATTCTTTTTCAGAGAAAACAGGAATCTTGATATATAATCCTCCAGGATTTCATCCTCCTTCTGTTGAATTCTGAATATATCATCACCCTTACTACCACTCTTACAATATTCCTTGTATTTCTCAAGAAATTTTGTTTGCATGGCTGCCCAACTATCAACAACACCCCTTCCCAAACTCATGAACCATCTGAGAGCTCCCTCTTTCAAGGTAGCAGGAAACAATTTCAGTTTGTGAGCATCTAAAGTGTAGTCATAACTGCAACAGAGGATATCAAACTCGAACAAAAAGGTCTCTGGGTCTTCTATAACTAAGCCATAGAACTTGGGAAGTAATGAAGAAGGAATATTCTTAAGGTTTTCATTGTTTTGTTCAGCAACAATGGGGAATTCAAAAGCAGGAGGTCGATTAGGTGGATTATGTGCCATGTTCACTTGATCAAGTATAAACGCAAATGGATTTTCTTCAGGTTCTTCGTCAACTGGGCCGAATAGCAAGTCAACACACAAATCTTTAGCAAATGGGTCAATATCTAAGTCTCCTTCATCCTCAAATAGGCTATAAGCTGGTTCAATTTTCTTAGCAATGGATGGCAGGTTAGGGTGAAATCTTCCTTGAGCGTCTTTTCTTCTATGCATGCAACAAAAATGGATGGTATTTTAAAAAAAATTGAAAATACTTGAACAACTGACTAAACTACTGCTAACAATGACTATAGCAGGTTCTTAGATTGACACCATCCCCGGCAACGGCGCCAAAAAATGGTCGCGCCCACAAAAGGATATGAAAATCACAGCAAAACCTATTCTGGGAATTGGACATTCTAGCAAGTGACTAATATCTCTTCATGGTCGTTCATTTACTTGTCAAACCAAGGAACGTATACTTTAAATGGAGCAACACTATATGTGCACTGAGAACCAGTTTCAGTCACAACCTATTGAAAATAAACACTTGGAAAGAAATTCTACCTATGCTACAGGAAGGTAATGCAAAGTTCTCTTAACTCAACCATAATTTAACCAAAGCAGAAATCATAATAGCTACAACTGAGAAACAAACTATAAACTGGCCTTATGCTGCAAGAACAAACACAGGGATGGATTCCCGATGCTGCAGGAATAGTATAAGACTGAGCTTGTGCTGAAACTTTCTAAAATGAAATCTAACTTGAATTAACAAAGGATAAACAACTACTCTCCTACAAATACTTACTAAGTGGGCCCCCTTAGCAAGCATCAACTAATTTACACAGAAGAAATTACTCAGAACTCCATCAACTTCTATTCATAACGTGAAATCATTTACATTGATTGTTCTGCTTCAGAAAACTAACAAAAACTCTTATTCATATTATGACTCTAACTCTTACATAATCTGCTTCTCTATCTATTTCCTATTTTTTCCTGTTCTCCTTCTTTGTTCACCAGCGTAGGAGGAACACTTATTTAAATCAGGAAAACAACTAACTAACTAACCCTAACAGAGAAAGATGTGGATGTAAAATGTATCCCGAAATCGAGGAACATACTTCATAAATGAGTTTATCTGTTCAACCCGATCCAGAGAGAATCTAGCACTCCACTCTTTCCAGATTAACTGACATTTAAATTCCTTCCCAACAGTTTCGGTCAAAGAGTCTTTGCCAGAGCTTCCTCGAAGTCGTGCAGGAAATGGACTTTACTACAAGGCCGAGATCAGCTGCGCTTGACTCGATCATACTTTCTTCAACAACCTGCGAAACACAAGGTAACAGATGCGAAAGAAAAAATGCATGACACATACACAATATCCATTCATTAATCACATATTTAAATCTATTTCATCATTCAAAAACTACATGCATTATACCAGTCATTTGGGGAGTCAAACAGGGTAATAAATATAAACATATCAACATGATAGGCTGCAGGAACATGAAAGTGTATTGCTACAGAATATCCCCCAATAAAAGGTTTCTTAAAGAGTTAAACAACCATGAACAACAAAAGTGAGGGTAGTAAAAGTACACCATGATACCCAAATTATGAGCATATTTTGGGCTCATCAACACTGACTGATGCCAACTAAGCCACTAACATATTGAATGCTTCCAGGTGGTTTGTAATTTGTACACCCTCTTCCATTCTCAAAGAATACAATTTCTTCCTCAAGAAAATCTTGTTCACTAAATATTTGTCTTGATACATCTCACCAAGCTTCTTCCATGGTTTTTGTGCAGAGGTCTCTTCATGGAAATTAATTAAAACAAAGTCTACCAAGCACAATCTGATTAGACCCTTGTCTTTACGGTCTATAACATCATATTGAGCAACCTGAGTAGGATTTGCAAGCCTTGAAACATTCTCATCAACAACATCCCATAGATCTCGATCTATCAACATATCCTCCATCTTCATCTTCCACATCTCACAATTATTTCCAAAAAAATTATCCACCTCTATTCTCCCTGATGAACTGGCCATATTAAAATTCCTACAACAAGATCACAAAGTGTCTTCTACACAAGCTCCCACTCAAAACTGGATTAGTTCAAAAAACCCAACAACCCACAACTAAAACCAAAGGTGATTAGGCTCTGATACCACTTGTAAGGAAGCTAAGGTAATGGAACAAATTCCTACACTAATCTCAAGAGGAGGATAATGCAATACTTTTACAGATCTTTAATAGTTACAAAAACTTAAATAGAAATAAATATAAATAACATGCATACCACAACACAGTGATTTATGTGGGGAAAACCCTTTTGGGAGGAAAACCCCACACTCCAAAAGTAGCCCAATATATTATTCAAAAATCACAAAGATTACAATATACTTGCAGAGAAATATTCTCACAAGATTATCATCAACCAAAGATCCAAAGGCAACATGACCACTATTAGACTCTCAAAATACATCACAATACATAGTTGTAATAAAACACCCTCATAAAATAGGGTTACATTATAGGGAAAGTCAAGCTAATAAAATATCGGTTGTCAGATCTAAGACCTAATGATGAATGGTCCATATTTACAATAATAAAATATAAATAAAATTTTCCTTTTGAGGGTGTTGCCCCCTAATCCCCAGCCGAGGGAATGATGAAACGCCCCTGTGTCCCCCTCCCCCCGGTCATAGATGTATCAACAATACCTTATGTAATTGCAAGGTTGAGACACATTTTCCCAACATTTTATTCATAGAGTGTGTGAGAATAGTTTTTATGGTCACATTTGGGTGTCGGGACACACATCACAAACAGTTTGTATGGAATGCCCCCCTTTGAATCTCAATTTTTTATGAGATGTTTGAACACCGTATAGATGTCTATGCATCACGCTTTAGTGCAAAAAATTTCCTCCAAAATTTAAACCACAAGCTACAAATGTTGTGTCATTGTCATCCATGAAGTCAGAATCATGACATTTTGATTATGGATTTTGTCATAAATGCACTGAGCACCATGCGTAAGTGTGAAATTGACCTCGGGTGCAATTTTTGACACTACGAAAATGTGCAACCAAAGATATGTAGATGAAAAATTGACAATATTCTTATATGTCTATGATTTGATTCTCACTAGTAGCTCCACATCCATGCTTTAGGACATTTAGCACATTTTAATGAAGCACTTTAACATGACCAATCTTAGGATTTTGAATTTATATCTTATTCTTTAGGTTATATAATCTATTAAGAAGATCTAAATATACTAACATAAATATGCCATTTAGTTTCTTCATCAATTCAATATGCTTGATTGTAGGCCTTCTCCTACACAACACCTAGTGTTAATGATACTTTATATAGACAATTAGTTAGTTGTCTTTTGTATTTTTAACACGCTTGTCCTAATATCACCTTCATTTTTTGGTGTCTCTCTTTTTTCACATGACCCTCATGAGATTCATTAGAAGGCATCCAACCATATTTTGAGGTATATTTGAGGTACCACACATTTTGACATTCAATACACACTAGGAGCTTCATAAGTAGTAGGCTACACCTACTCATATTAGGTATGTTATGTTGATTCATGAAATTTCACTTTTGGTTTTATTTTATTCTTGGGTGAATTCCAATCACATGGTCTTATAATAAGAAAATTATTATTGCATTATCATCCATTTAGGTTGAGTATTGAGGTGCATTTCTTGTTAGGAAAGAGGAATTATGGCTTTGACATCTTTTGATAGAGTTTGTTATACCACTTGATCATCCCACTATTATTTTGTATGATAATTAAAGTTCCATCCACCTCTCATACAACCTATTTAAGCATCAAAGGACAAAGCACATCAAGATTCACATGCATTTCATTCAAGGAATTATCCATGATGATATTCTCTCCTTACAATATTTGTCTACATAGAATTAGGTTGTAAACATATTTACTAAACCTTAGCTTCACATCACTATCTTGAATTGTGACATTTACTTTGGTTGATGAAAGTTGTCCTTATTGGGTCTTGAGTCCTTCCTTTGTATATAGAGATCTTTTTTGGTAAAGAAAATTTTCTGATGCGATTTTATCGTTTACTTTAATTTTGAGACTTTTTTATTTTTGTAAGTGAAAACCTCATCAAGACTAGTTGCTACGACTCATTTTCTTAGTGCCTTGATCCCTAAGTATCCCTTAAGAGGGGGTGATAGTGTGAACAAAGCTATTATACATATAGTTTACATTTATCTAGTTCTTAGACCTAGTATACCTATTCACACTATCTTAAGTTCAATTAGTGGTTTAGTTGTCTCACCATACTAGCACATGATCACACACTTGTCCCAAGTGTTCTATATATGTCACACTTTTTGAAGGGAACTAGTCAATGTTTTATTCTCACCTTCCTACTTCCTTCATGTCCTACATTTATAGGGAGATCATTGTATATTCACATACATTTTTTTGATATTTTTTGGATTATTTGGTTGCATGCATTCTCTTGTGGAAGTTCTTGAATATTGTTTTTTTTTCTCCAAAAATTATGCATATTATAAGCCAAAAACCCTTGTCACCATTACTTTGATCACTTATGTTCATACATTATAATCTAACAAAGACCCTCAAGTCACTAGAGATCAAAGGACATAACCCTTTGATTTTATGAGTAAAAGGATGGAATCTATTTATCCTTATAGGAAAATATCATCTAGATTTCATGAATGAGCTTCATAGTGGCAGATAGAATATTCATCAAATTGTAGTTGGCCATGAACTTTAACTTCAACATGTATGTATAATTTGCAATTCATTGTGGGTGTATGCATTATATTTTCCAATTTATAGTTACTTCTATTGTAGTGAATCTTGATGTAACCTCAAAAACATTATAAGAAGAAATTTTTTGGAGTTATCTTTATGTTATTGGTTTCATTGTAATTTGTATTGTTAATGCTAATGTGCGCACATGAAGGATAATTATGGGTCTTTATAAAATCTCGTTAAAACACTTAAATTTGAATTTTATTAGCTAAAATACTTAACTCTGGGTTACCAATATAGTGTAAAAATCACAAATAAAATATTGGTTAGACTAGATTTATTTAAAATTCAAAAATTTGAAAGTTATTGAATTCAATATAATTTGTTAGGGTTATTATAGTGGTACTAGGGCTATTTTTCTTGTCAACCTATGGATTATGGGAGGATTCTTAAATTATCTAATGTATGGTGAAACAATCCCTTCAAGAGCCAATAGAAATGAGAACAAAGGCTTAGTCAAAAAAGAAGAAGATATATATCCTCTTAAAGAGGTGGTTATAAAATATAGGACATAGAAGGGGTACAAACTTGAAGTCCTTGGAATCCTTGATGAGTATGAAAGGATATTTGATAGTATCAAATCTATATTTTTCTTTGATGGTTACTTGGAATTACTCAAAGATAGGTATCCAAATAAAAGAGGCATGTATAACTACATAAGGAGGTTGAGAAAGGAAAGAAAAAATTCAAAATTTTCTAGGGAAGATATAATAGAGCATGGAAAAGAGAAAATGTTATTGTAAAATGAAGAGCATTTAGAACCAAAGGCACAACAACACCAAAATATAAATCGTTCTTAAAGACAACATATTTGAGAAACTCAAAGGAAGGCTCAAGTAATAAGGGATATCATGGCCTAAAAACACCACACCTCTGATCACTACGAAGAAGATAGATAAGGTAACCAAGAATGAGATTAGGAGGAAACAACTCTATTTTTCTTCCAAGGAACCATTGACCCCAAATTATAGGTGCATTGGTAAGGGACAAGTGCACTACATTGAGTTAGTGTCAAATAATGAATCAGATTCAAATGAGCCTAAATTATTGAGAGGTTTATAAGACCACATACCTTTTTTAAAATTTTATACTATTTGTGTTTTTTAAAGTAGTTTGCTTTTTTTTTACCCCCTATGCTCTCTTGGTTCCCACATCATCTCACTCCCTTCCTCTATTTAGTTATTTGTGGTCTATATTTTACCATTTTACACACTTCTCTTACTCTCTACATCTTGATGATGGATCATGGAGTGCGATCCAAAATATTGATGGAAAAAGTATTTCATAGGTAAATCTAGAAACATTCAATATCTAATATTATGGATTGTGGAAATTTAATGTCATTAATAGTTATATTGATCCTTTGCTTTGTGCATTAACCTTGGGGAATCATTTTTCTATATTTCACATCTATGATTTTTTTACTATTCTAGGTGAATGAAGTGTTATTACATGCAAGCTCGACATCCTAGAACAAAATATTTTTATTATTTCTTTGAAAGTGTTGATTTCTTTTTACATTTATTTTATTTTGTAGTTGTTTAAAATGTTGGATCATTTCACTAGTATAATTATTGTAAAGGTTCAAATAAGCTTTCTTAGAGATAATCTAGGCTAATCTAATATAGTGCACGAACATAAGCACAACTAAACTATATCTATCATATGAATATATGGGCTAGTATTTTATGGTCTTATATGTTAAGCTATGAAAAGTAAATATAATAGATAAGGGTTAGTTAGCTCTATGCTAAAGAGTGAGTGTTGTTAGAGGAAGATTCTAGACTATGTGATCACTCTATTAGTGAAATACCTTGGATCCTACACTAACTCATACTCTATCTGGGATAAAATCCAAAAGTATAGATTAAGTATGTGATCAAGGATTGATCCTCTACATCCAAATTCAATTTTGCACGATGTACAATAATGCTTTATTGCTCCCTTCGCTGACTTTGTGTCCCCTACTCTTCTCTAATTTATGATGACTAGTGGCATTTGGAAATAGCTTGGAAGGGATTCCATTGAGTCACAAGGATATGTGTTCTCGGTCACCTTCGAAAATATGTTCTAAGGATTAAAGACGACAAGAAATAACCTTAGAATTTAATGTATGCAAATCTACTACTCCTCCTAATGCGCCAAATTTAAATGTTTAACTGTTTATTGCTCCTTTAATTCTTTAAATTGAGTGGGGATTTGTGGACTATAGATGGATAAAATGAATGCCTTATAATATTAGCACATAGAACTTAATCCTCATAATTTTATCTGACCAACAACGAATTTGTTCAAACAATAAAAGGATCATGACCTTGGAATCAGAATGGACATCCAAAAATAATAATTGAAAGTGAATACATCCTTACATGTGTCACTCAATATTTTATGCCACCTAGACTCATAAAATCCTAAACAAACTTAGAAATTAAGAAAACTAAACCCTAATTTCAATTAAGGATATAGTGAGAGGTTTTTCCCCTCACAAAAACAATTAGGTAGAAAGCTGATATATACCTATTGTATACATCCTCCCAAGACTCCATTATGTGGTATATACATTGGATGCTATGGTATATACATTGGATGCCACCGAATATTCTCATATTCTCTTTCTATGAGGTGTTCCACGTGTCTCATGTCAAAACCATGACTTCATAAAGATTTTGGTATTATAAATTTCGGGCACCATATGACTTTGTCGGCATATCAGCCAAGATTTCCGTCTATTAACGTCCTATTTATTAGGACGTCCTTTATGAAGTTGTCTTTGTTGTCTTTTTGCATTTTGCGTGTAATGGGTGACGAGCTTTTTCTGAGAATTGACGGAATTTGTCTCATTTGGTAGTGAATACGTGGAATATAATGTACTTCACATTTTTAACCACGAATCTGAGTACGGGAAGGGGAAAATTATATTCACATGCTTTTAATTTTGCACTTTACCTTTTCCACGAATAAATTGTTTTTCTAATTGTTACTCCTTAAAATGCTATGGGGTGATGGGATAGATCAAAGTTAGTGCATTATATTCTTTTACATACAAGTGCATAACAAATAATCACACATAAATGTCTTAAGTTAGCTCACAATTAGTAGTTAAATGGGTAATTTCAACCAATTTTGTATTTGAATTTTATAAATTTTTGGGGTTAAATCCATGAAGGTGGGATCGATCTTACACTTACAAAAATGACCTAGGGTGACAACAAGATAAGATCTCGGTAGAGAATGAATGGTGTATCATATTAGGTGTAATAAATGTTATCTATGTGGGAAATGTGAAGAAACTGATAGGATGTGAATAAATGTATGGGAATGTGTATATATGGGGATAGACAAAAGCTAGGGGAATGAACCCAATTTCACACAAGATTGTTCCATTTACATATGTGTTAATGTATCTAAGTAATTCACTCAAAATGGGGATAAAAAATAAATAAAAATGTCATAGATATGTAAATTTTTCCATTGCATTTTGCCCTCAATTTGAAGAGCATGTGAATCTTGGAATGATCGTGCATCTCAAAGTATGTAGCACTCAAAAAATGCATGTAAAAACAAAATTATCTAGAGATAAAAATAACATTGAGGTCCAAACTGTAGTGAATGTAGTCATGTAATTCTCTCCATCAATGTGTGCTCTCCATGGAACCTACAATACAAAGAAAAAAAATGCAATGAGTAGCTTTTATCTCATATATGAAAACTAGGTAGAAAATATAAGCTTGCTTAATTATCTATGAAATCTAGCAAAAAATAATAAATGAATATTTAAGAAAATTCTGCCTATTTGTAAAAGGATATGGCTTGCTACCATGTGGCATATTAGATTATTCCACGCTATATGATAATATTCCATCTCGTCATGGTGATGATCTCAACTCTCTATGTAGCATTAGTCACTACCTAAAATCTCAATCATAAAATATTAGTGGCAATATATGGCTCATTCAAATTAGTTTTATTCATAAGATGAAATCAATATAGAATAGGGGTATATTATATATGAAATGTGAATGTATTCCAAAGATAAGCATGCAAATCATGTAAAGCAAAAATGACAACATACATAATAAGCATGTAAATCATCTAGAATGATAAGGCATAGCCAAAATGTAGGTTGGAGATTAATCTTGAGGTATAAGATTGCTTAAAAAATGGTAATTAGAATGATGATATGGTTAGGGTCAATGGACAATACCACCCATATTGTAGGTACATAAGGCACTAGGAAAGGTGCATGCCCCCTATTTGGAAAGACAAGCAATACGTACCTAATGGGAATATAGCCCAAGGAATGCAATTTCAAGATATTCATAAGGAATATATGATAACCCCCAATATTAAGGACATCAAGGTAATGTAGGTAGGAAATGTAACTGGGGGAGGCATGATGCCCGCAATGCACTAATATGGTAATGAAAGCCTAAGATGTAAGGGGGAAGGCATAATGCCCCTAAATGATAGGGTAACTTGTGGGCCATGTGTTGATTCAACGATTTATGCAAAATAGTACACCACAATCTTGGGACACAAAAAAAAAAAAAGATTGAATTCATTGTATATGACATTGTTAACATGTATATGTATGTCCCTTAAACATTCTAAGTGGTAACCTTTTTCCCTCCAAGCCACATGGAAGAATTTTATTGAAAATAAACTACATGTATTTAGATCATGCTTTTGTAACCAAACAAAGTTGCCGTGTATAAAATTATCCCTTTAAAAATATTTCTATAAAAAAAAAATTATTTTATTATTATATTTTTTTTCTATTTTCTAATCAAGATAGGTTTATTATAAAAATAAAAGCCCTAGTCGGTATTTTTATTTTTTAGTTCCTTTTATTATTTTTTGTTATCCTTTTTAGTTTTTAGTTGCTACCTAGTTGTGCTTCAAGCTCTATCTTTTTTTGTGTATGAGGTTCAAGGCCCTTTCAAAAGCCTACTTATGTAATAAAAAACCTTTGTTTGTGTTATAAAAAAATATGTTTCAAAATTATATTTATTCTCATTAAAAAAAATAATAAAAATTAAAATATCCAATCAAAATTACAAAAAATATGTGTGCCCTAAATATTAATGTTAATGATCTATGTTTAAGAAATTATGAGAATATTTTGTTATAGCTTGTCTTACGTATTATGAGAAAATATTACTCATTAATAAATTCTATAAACTATGAGAAATATTTTATTAACAAATATTTAAAAAAAAAGATAAATTATTTTTTATTAAATAGAATCTAGAAATAAGAAATGTTACAAATCATTGGTTTACATAATCTTCAAACTCTTAACAATTTTCTTTCTATAACTGAGAAAGAAAATTAATATGCTTATTTGTGTGACCCATTCGAGCCAAAAAGTGAGACAACCCTTTATGTTCACCACTCTAAGTGTTTGATGTAACAATGTAATCTCAATATGTAAGTTATAAATCATGGTATGGTTATGTGGGTTAGTAAAGAGTAAGAATTATAATATGGTAAATGTTATGGATATAGCTATGATAATAAACACAAGAGTATGGGGAATGCATCATAATAAGCATTAAATGTGAGGTAACCACAAAATGGGAAGAAACAAGGAACCATGAGGAAATAAAGTGGTGAAGACATGGATCCAAGTAAGCATGAGAAAAATAAGTAAAAGATCACATGGTATTGGAATGCATAGGCAAAGGGTAAATATAAACAAGCGTAGGAACAAGAGATGAAAAAACATAGGAAGAATAATGCTAATTAGAAAAATAGAAGAAATCGATGGTCCCCCAAAGGAGGGAAGTTAAGCATGAAATCAAAGAGGGCATAAGAAAAAAGATCAAAGTGTAAAAACAAATAAGTGAAATAATCGCAATTATTTTACTTGTGTACACAATTATCTTCATCTTCTTGTGTACACTAAAATATAGAGGAAACAAATAAGAAATAACATCAAAAAATAATCATATTCTATATCAAGTGTGTACCTCTGATGGAGCAAAAGGAATGTAAACAATGATAAAAAGAAATGAACTTCTTACAATGCAAACCTTTGATAATCTAGGTGTTATTCTCCAAGTGATTGGCTTATGGTTGATGGTTGATGATTGAAATTGAATTTAGCTACCCAATTTTCTAGCATAACCTTGTTGCATCCAAATATTTTTCTTGAAAATGGATTTTGAATGGGTCAATTCATAGATTTTGGATAGGTTGGATGAATGGATGAGATTGGATTTTATTAGATTGAGGGATGAGGTTGATCCTCATATGGAGGAGAATGAGAATATGACAAGTGGCATCATATGATTGGGCACATTATTAGTGAAAGGGTCAAGAAGAGAAATGGAGGGTGGAGATTTGATTAAATCTTGATGAAAGATGGATATTGAAAATGGTTCTTTTGGAGCCACATGCAAGATTGACTATTTATTTTAAACGAAGTGGTAGGAGAATGTGCAAATAATTAATTAGTTGAATAAATTTGATTTATTTATTCAACTAATGACGAGGGAAATTTTAGAGGAATTAAATAAATATTGGTGCATTTATTTAATTTAAGGTAGAAGGTTGGGGAACTGTTTGACTTAATGAACTAAATATGATTTACTCAATTAAGGTTGGAATTTTATAATAAAGGTTCAATAGGTTTAACTAAATAAATAAAAGTAAAATATTCAATTTTAATGTTGGAAGAAATGTTAGATATGTTAATTAAATAGTTGAAACTTATTTAGCAAATTTCAAAAGAAAGATTGAATTTAATTGGTTTTAGAAGTGGATATGTGGGGTAGATCTAGTGTGATGAAAATTGAAATGCATGTATTTATTTTAGGAGTCTACATTTTTATCCTATTTGAGATGGCATTATGACTAGAAGCAACATCATTTAAAAGAAGATAAGTATAGATGTTTGATGGAATATAATTGGTATTACAATTCCCTAATCATTTAGAGGAGATGATAGTTAGTGTATGAGTTAGGAATGACCCCTCAAGAGGGAAAGCAAGTTGATAGGACTCAGGTGGTCTCTCAAAAGGAGAATTAGGTTCAAAGGGATGGGGAATTGATGGGAAGGGTTGTGGAGATAGATGGAAGAAAGGGAGAGATTTTGAGATGCAAGAAGGTTGTGATGCATGAAGATGAAGAGATGGTGGAAATGATGGGAGGATAATAATAATGATAGGAAATATGATCATGATGATGGATGTTATGATGAGGTGATGTGATGGAAATTGGATGCATGTGTATGCTAAAATATCTTGAGAAGCCTAAATTTACTATAGCACTTGATGTTATGCACCAAGGTATAAGGACCAAGGTGATGACGTGCCAAGTGAATGAGGGACTAATATCTAAGTAGGAATATGGCTTGATACACCATGATATGGAAGACCTTTGTTTCTATCTCTTTATTTTTATCAAATTATTTATTCCATCCTTTTTATATTTTGACATATTATTTTAAACTTTAGGTTTTTTTGAAATATATTCACTAGCCCATCACTTTTTATTATCTCTATTTGTTGCTCATATAATTTGATTTGATATATGTCATGAAGATTATTTTCACTGTGGTATTGAGGCTTCTTGGGAGTAGGCATATATATATCCAAAGTAAAGTTGATTAACTCTAAACATGGCTAATATGCATCTATATCAACTTTGATAACTATATCTTCATGAATGGATTTTACACATTGATACACTACAAAAGGTATAATTTGCAAATGTTCCAACCATGGTCTACCAAGTGAAATATATTAACCTATTAGATGTAGTAATGACATGGAATAATACAATTACCTTTTTATATTCAATAGTGATTAGTAGTATGTTGTATCCCAAAGTAAGAAATAATAGTGTATTAGTTAGTTTCAAGGATATGTTAGCGCACATAAGATTTTGGCACCATATGATTTTCTACCAAGAAGTATCTATGAACACATTGTATTGGTTTATAGGATATATAGGTATACCCTCAATGAGTGTATCATTTATCTTTTCAATAACATGTAGTGAGCCATAATAGTTATTTTGTTGTATCCCATAAAAAAATGTAAACAATGAAGAAGTAGGAGAGGAAGAAGATATATAATTAACTTCAATAGCTACCATAACACATGATTGTGCATGATGCATTCTCATTTTTATTACTTGTGTTATCATCAATTTATTAAGGCTCAACATTACTTGACTAACTTAGAAAAATGATTTATTTACATTTGCCCACAACTATTGGCGGGTGTAACTTTTGGGTTTCCCCTATCATTAATGCCTTCAACTTTGATCATGTTGTTGTATAATCGTGTATCATTTTAAGAACAATACATGATTGTGTATAATGACCCTTAACTTGATGAAAGTTACAAAATACTTAATCATTATATATCCAAGGAAGTGGTTTGTTGGGATATAATGTATGAATGAGAGAAGGGTAATTAAGCTAGTACTAAAAAATATTTGTAGAATATCATCCATGAATTCTTGAAGCTTGACAAAAATATTAGAAGTGTTTATTTTGAATGAAGGAAAGGAAGCAATAGCAACTTCATCCATGTCTTCCTTCATGTTATTACCCTTTGAAAAATTATTTAACTTTTATAGCTTTGAAGAGTAGGAAGATTGATAGTTGATGCCAAAATCATAACTTCGAAAGATTTTTCAAATATGCACACGTGTCTCTAAAAATATAAATCTACTTAGGTGTGCATTGTTCTTTATGACTAGAAGTAATTCGAATATAAAACATGATTTCTAATTCATCATAATTAAAGTGATATTTAAGTATACAACATAAATATTGAAAATAAAATTTAATGACATAATCATTAATAAGATCATTGTTTATTTTTTGAATCTAGTAAGGTCACTGATTATTATCTTCTATCCCATGTTTATATATAAGTTTTGTAATAATTCGATGCAAGTTCATCAAAGTAGTGTATGGAACATGGTGGTAATGAATACAACTATTATATACCATAATATTTAAGGGTTTGTGCAAATAACTTAGCTAAGATTTTATCATTGTAATGTAATAAAAAATAATACATGAAGTTGTGAAAGATTGAATGTGAATTCTTGGATCTACTTTCTTGTTGTAAATTTAAATAAAGACCCACAAATGCTATAGGAAACAAATATGTAACAATCTCAAAAGATAAATGCATTCAATGTAGACTATTTTATTCAATAGCATCATTTTGTTATCTTTGATTTTTCTCTTTAGGTTGGCCAATTATTGCAGTAGTGCATCCAAGGTGGTGGTGGAAACAAGAGTATTATAAAAAGTACGTGAAATGATAGTAGAAGTTCATTAGGTTGTAATGATAGAGGCATGGACATAGTTGTGAATGTATTGGACACATTATGGGAGGCATTCATTGGGTAACATGACAATAATGTGTCCTACTTTTTGGTCTCAATGAGCCACTCAAAATTAGTATTTTTTTTTTAATTCAATTTGAGTACAACTTATACTCAATAAATGGTCAAGAATTTGAGGATGATGTAAGCTAATGAGCTATGGCATTTATGTAGATTCAAGTTGTAATATTTGTAATTTTTTAAAAGAAAATTTTCTATCATTTTTATTTTTTCAATCAATTTTTATTTTCTCTACTATTTTTTATTGAGTGTCATTATCCCATATCTCTTAACTCTCACTATAAAGTAAAATAAATCCCATGATTTTTTTGAATTGGAAAATTTTAAATTAAATATTTTATTTTACTGTTAATTTTATAGCAAATATTTTATTTTTATTTCACTTTCTATAGTATGATTTATGTCCTCTGTTTCATGTATCTTATGTTTCCCCACTTGGGGGCATTCCCTTTGTATTTAAATTATTTCTTTCTACTTTGAGCACTATGTACATTCATGCAAGTTCTTGTTAGACTAGTATTATGCTTCTTAAGTTCACATCTTATGCGGTACATGCTTAACATCCTTACCTATTTATTTTTTCATGATCTTACCTGAAGATGATCACATGTTCATCTTATATTTATCACATGCTTTTATCTTATGCACACATGCTTACATGTGTTTATGACTATCATGTTTACATCTTATGCTCACATACTTATTATTATTCTACTTTATCAATGCTTGTCATAATAAGATCTCACATTTAATAATTCTTACATGTTTCTCATATTTAACACTTATAGCTATTATCACTTTCTTTTCCCTATCTTGGATGCTACATTGGGGGTATCTCACTTCCCCTTTACATATGATTTCATGATCACATCCTATTATCTTATTGCATGTTTATCACAAGATAATTATTGTATATGATTTATTGGTTTTCAATGATTATATTTTTTTCTCCTCTTCTCCAATTCCTTGCATCCTTTGTATACAACCAATTTAAGGAGGGCATATATTATCACTAATGTTCCTTCATATTTTATGATTTCAATGAAAAGATTATTTATAGCATAGCTTCATCATTTTTGTGGGATTCCTGCCATCTTTGGACTCAAGCTTTCTCAAGGATTTTTGTCATTTCAATTTCATGGCTCCATGCCAATTTCACTTCACACTATTTCAATTTTGTGATTATGGTTATAGTGGCCCAAGGGATGTTGTACATTGAGTTTGTTTAATTGTTGTGACTTGTTGGAGTTCTATACAATAATTTGATATTGATATCATGTTATAATTGTCTATTAAGGGATCTTACACATTCTCCTTTGTCGATTTCATTCATTGTTTCATGCCATTTTGGTCTCAAGCCACCTTTAGATTTACTCTTTGCACTTATGGTGCAGTCACAGATGAAAGGTTCAGAAAGAACAATCCAAACCGTGCAACTTAGAACACAAGAAAATATTCTGCAAATATGAATCTTTATTGAATTGGCAATCTTACATACATCATATGCCTCATGGGCGAATATCTAGGGCTCACAAGCCCGTTGCAAGGGTGTTCAACATTACAACTAGCCAAAGGCCTTATTACGGTCCCTCAATGGGGGGTAATACGAAAGTTTAACTAACTAACTATCACTAACTTAATGACTTACTTCCTATGAGTTACAAATGAGGGACGCCTCTTGATTCCATTTTTCTTGAATCCTTCACACTATGTGAATGTTACGCCTCTGAACGAATTGGTGAGTGAAGAGAATCCTTCCAAATACAAAGAATACAATTAAAACAAAATTTAGTTGTGATAGGGTTTCTTCAGTTTTTCCTTTAAACTCTACCCATTTTTCCTCATTGGCATCATTGACAAACAACACAATTTGAGCAGAATGTTGAGATAAATCACTTGCCATAATACTCTTATGTTTTTCTCTCGGCATAACCCTTGCACCCCATCTGATGCAAGTGCTAGTTTTAATAATCTGAATGATCGAAATATTATATTCTAGAAACTTCTCAATGTGCCATACAATCTATTTTATTCTGTCTTTTGTTAGAAGGCAATGATAAATGCGAGTAAGTAAATTAAGGTGAAAAACAACAACAAAAAGTAGGGCACAGACCATCGCATTCCAGGTTGGACTCTTGCACTTTACATTTGAAAATAAAATTCCCCTTTTTTTATACGATCACGTCTGACCAGCAATTTCCAAAGCTGAAAATACATAGCTTGCTGTTTAAAACAATAAGCAAACAATTGCGTTTTAAGCTCTTAATTCTTGCAATAACTTGGTTCATCTTTTTCAAAATTCTGGAATAACTGTGTTTAATCATTGAAGCTTTCACTAGAGAGATCTAGAAACTTTGTATTTAAGCAACGCTAAGAGCTCAATTTCGAGCAAGGATTTGTTGAGAATTGAATAGTTTGCTTTTGGAGCATTCAGACAATCGAGCTGTGAATTTTTGAGAAAGGGTTGTGAGCTTTGGAGATGTTGGAAGGCAGAGCGCTTGTTGGCGAAACAGACATGTCGCAAAAAATGCAAGATTATGCCCTGTTATGTGCCTGCGAAGCCCTCGATTTGCACGAAGTTACTGAATACGAATCCATTGCTCGTTTCATTAAGAAGGTTTGGTTCTACTAAATTAGTCTTCAGATTTTATGCCTAAATTGATTCCATTCGTCAATAATTTCTGAAAATTCCAGGTCTGAAGCTTCAAAAGAAGCCATTTTTTCTTCTTATTGTGACAGATCTGTTTCGAAAGATTATTAAATGGTCTTCTTGAAAGGGGGGCAATAAGTTTTTGGGCGGTAGTTGTGATATTATTTCTAGGCTTCAGTGTTTTAGAAGTAAAAATTCATTTAAAAACCTATATTATGAATGGTTTACTGAGCTTTGGAAGTTGCCGTTGAGTCTGTATTAACATATTTCATGAATAATGATTTATATGAATGGTCCTCTTCGTTTTTCCAAGAATAACGCACTCAAATTCCAGATTGGTAGGTCTCAAGCCTGCTTCATCCATAATCAAGCGGGCATACCGTTGGCAAAGCGCCAGCAATTTGAACCATTCATTATGAAGCTTCACAATTCTGTTTTCCCACTGTGTTTATTCAGTTGATTGAGTCCTGTTCTGTTCTGTTCTGTTTTGTTCTGTTCGCCTTTCTATCAATATTGAAAGCTTTCTAACAAAGTTGGATTACGAGAAGAGCTTGATTTATAGTGTTAAATTTGTTAAGTTTGGTTCTTTCAAGAGTTTTCAGAGTATATATTGTAATGATGACGAACTGTTACCCCATTTTTATCCAAGCACAGTACAGAAGAATAAAATAAAATAGTGTTTTTGGCAGTTGACATGTTTTTGCTTATCAGCACAGGGTTGCAAGGAAAACTGATGTAGCTTATGTTTCCAATTCTTCTCCCCTTACTGATCATAAAAAATTAGTTTATGTTTCAGTATCTTAATGGCTTCAGATTTAATTACAGATTTTTCAAGACTTTTCTGCTTCAACTGAATCAGGAATGAAAGTTTTTCTAAAAACCTTCTTCAAATTGTGGGGCTTTAATGGATTGCATTATCTTCTTTGATTTGTGGCCGCACAGAAATTTGACGAAGCATATGGAGTTGCGTGGCAATGCATAGTTGGGTTCAGTTTTGGATCATCCATTACCCATTTGAGAGGCACATTTATTTATTTCCAAGTGGAAAAATTGGCTTTTCTGCTGTTCAAAGATGCACTTTGAAAGGAGGAGGAACAGGGTCAAATGGACTTTGCAGACTTAGCGTATATGAAGCAATGACGCCCAAACAGAAAAGGACAAATAAAATAGTGCAGCTATGTGCTGTCCAAGATTGGGCCCAATTTATATAGCTTATAGCAGCACGCATCGGTACATTAGTTCCAAATTGCTAAATACCTAAAAAGGAGCAAAAGCTGGATATTTTGTAATCTTTTGGCCACTCATGGCAGCTAGCTTTTTCTTGGGGCCCCACCATAGACCAAGCATTAGAGTGGCTGTATCTATTTGCACCCAAGATTTCATCAAGAGCATGGATTCCAAATGGTGTATTTTTTACTAAATTGGATAAACATTCTAAACATGTTTGTAATTTCTATCTGGTAGAAATATGTTGTGGAAATTTCAACGAAGCTAAAGCGAAAATTGTGGCTCTGAATTTTTTGAACTTTTTTTAAAAAATTTTTTATTGAAAAAAGTAATTACGTCGAGAGGCGTTATACAGTGAAAGCAATGAAGGAATATTCTCCGTAAAGTTTTTGAAACTGCTTTGAAAATGACAGGCAGGTGGAAGTCATGTTGCTACTTTTTCATTTTTATTAACAATAAAAATGAATTTTCGCAAAATAAAGTAACCTTATCTAGTGAGGTAGCAACGTGAACGGGAATATAGGCCTTATTTATGTTGCATGCATATTTGAATGGGAAGAAGGATGTGTGATAGTTATAAAAAACTGTCATTCAGAAGAATACATGCACCAAGAAAAAATATCTACAGGCCGTGCATTAATAAATCTATTGGTGGATCGAGCTAAGGGTTGCAAACGATGGAGTTGGAGTAACAATGCGTCGGATTTTATGGGAATTGATTGTTTTCCGACAAAAAAACAACGGATAATTTCACCAAGTACAAGAAATTTGAAGGGTTTTGCATAAATTTTCTGTATTAATTGGAAACTGCATTGAATGTATGGTTTTTGCTGCAGTTTTCCATTCTTTTTATTTGGCTTTGTATGGAGAATTAGGGGTTTGGGGTCTTCTTTAGTGATGGGTGCAAATGGGTTTTGAGGGTATTGCGAGAGAAGATGTTTTCTTATCAGGAATTCAGGTAAATTTAATGAAACTGGTAAAAATTTCAGAGGATTTTGGTATATTGACGGAATAGGAAGTCTTTCTGAGTTGCAATTGGGTTTTTTAACTTGTGATTCGTGGCGGTTGTTTACTATACTATGGTAGATGTCAAGAGGGGAAGCATTTAAAGGTGTGTAGCGTACAATTAATTTTCCTATTATTTTTTTTAAAATAGAAGGAATTTAAAGTTTCTATGTTTTTGTAGGTAGAATTTGTTTTCCTATTATTCATGTTTAAATTGGGGGAATTCTTTTAAGGTTTGTTGGTTTATGTGGGAGAATATGTTTTCCTGTTATTTATTTAGATAATTGGAAGAATTTGAAGGTTTTCAAGGAAAAATTGTTTTTCTGTTGTTTATTTAAAAATGTCAATGATCCAATCTATTGTATCTAAATTGAGATTTTTATAGTTAATTTCCCTTTCCTTCTGTGAATAGGCTGCCGATGTCACAGGTTTGCTACATTTCTGGTATTTAACAACACAATGCACAGTAAAAATTATTTCTCCTTGCTGAGCTTTGGTCTATTCTTGATATCCACCTCATTCGGTGGATAATTATTTTGGCAGTCGATATACTGGTAAACAGGATTGTTTTTTCTTATCTTGCGTCTGGGACATTCCCCTAAGCAAGGAATATTTGTTCTTAACAATTGAGGAAGCTTTTCTACTGACATCTCGCGTAGCATGCATTTCATTAATCTTTGTTCTCAAACTTCTCTAAATGTAGTGAAATGATCAAGAAGGGCCAGAAAATATGTGAATAATAGCACTTGGAATTTTCATTCTCATGTAGTCAGATTGTTTGTTTAGTTGTATTCTAGGAGAGTATCATTGAAATTTCTTTGAATCAATTCAGTTGGTCGAGTTCAAGCTATAGTGTTTTCTATTCCTCACTTGAAGGCAAGGACAACTGCATTTTAGAGAGTGGTTTGAGTAGGTATAATAATGCAATTTAGCCTAGGTTTTAATTAATCGGTCGAGGGCATTCTTTGTTTCAGAGTGAAGGTTGTTAAGTTGCTATGGGTGCCTTTTGGAGTTCAGCTAGAAATCAGAGCTTGGAGTACCAAACAACACCCCAAGTTGATTGTCATAAAAGACAAAGGCTATCAACTTTTCATCGGAATGGGAGACCAAGGATAATTTTTGGCCTTCCTGATGAGCTATCTCTTCGAATTTTGGCCAGGGTGCCCCGTGGATGCTATTCCTGCTTGAAAATAGTTTGCAAAACATGGGATTATGTGCTAAGGGACTCAAAAAATTTCAAATTAAGAAAAGAAATGGGTTTGATAGAGGAATGGTTATACATTTTGTTGAAAGACGAAGAAGAAAACCTTTTATGGCATACGTTGGATCCCTCATCAGGAAAATGGTAGGGCTTGCCTCCAATGCCAGATACTGTGCATGAGGAAGAATCTAATCAAACAGGTCTGGGATGGACTTTGTGGAATTTATTAGGAAATTCAAGTAGCAGACTAACGAGCCTTGTGAAGAATTGGCTTGGACGAAAGGATTCTTTGGATAGAACACCTTTTTGTGGTTGTGTTGTAAGATCACTTGATGGATGCCTTTATGTTTTGGGAGGATTCTCAAGAGCTTGTGCTTTGAGGTGTGTATTGCGATTTCATCCTTGAATATATGTCAAATTTTTTCTATGTTATTTTTTTCTATTTTATAACATGTTGTGGAGTTGATTAGATGAGATGAGGAGTGGTTGAAAATGGTAGAGTGGATTATGTCACTATTGCTCAAGCTCGACGAAATTTAGGTTTTCCTTTGATTAAAGGAAAAGACTAAATTAGTCCTTGATTGGGTTCTTCTTGGACTAAGATCAGTTACAGATTTTGGGATTCTTTACAACTTTTATTTTGGTAGTTTTTTATTTTATTTTTCTAATTGAGTAGATTTTTTAAAATTGTTTTTATAGATTTTTTTGAAATCGCTAGATCTTTTTAGTTTGCAAAGCTTCTGTGAAAAATTGTGTGCTTGCAGCCTGCCAGAAGCTTTGTGCTCCGATGTCCTGAACTATGAAAACCTTTTATTTTTTATTTGAAAGACAAGGGTGAAGCTAATGTGTCTTTCTCTTTGGGAAATTTATCTCTAACTACAAACTTCATTCTGCAGTTTCGATAGGGAAATTTACCTATGGAATTGATTTGTTTATAGTGCAATTTCTTCTTTTCTTTTTCTCGTAAAAATTTTAAATCAGAATGTTCTCTGTTTCCCTAAAAACTTAATCGTTGTGAAATGCAGGGAGCAATTTCCTTTTGTGCGGGAATCAAGAAAGGTTGTGATTCGTGAGATGCTTAACTTGCAAGAGACTCTAGCTGACATCATTGCTGCAAAACCCAGACAAGATGCTACTACAGAAGTTTCAGTAACCTCTGAAGCAACAATGGAGGAGTGCCCTATTGTTGAGGAAAACGGTTCTTCAAGGTGCTTGCAGGAGAATCTCGATGAGGAATTCAAGAGCAAGGAGTTGTCGAGGGGTGCAATTGAGGTCTCTGTGAGTAATGAAAAAGGAGAGGAGTATCTGCCTTCTCAAATGCAAGATTTGCAAATTGAGGGTTGGAGGTTGAAAAGAAACAAAGTTGAAAGTCTGGTGTTGGAGGTTGATGCATCACCTACAATCCCTTGCTCAGAGGAATGGGTTATAGTAGGAAATTCAAGGGATGATGAAAATTCTTCTGAATATCTGGACTTGTTGAAGGTGCAAACAACGCAGCCTGATGTGAAGCTAGAAACTGCAGCCTAGGATAAGTTGCCAGAGAAAGTAAATTCCATTGAAGATATTAGCATGTAAAGGGAATAGAGCGAGAAATTGAAGAGGACGACATCTGATCTGTTGAAGAAAAGTGAGAAATAGAGTGAGATGATTCATGATCCGAGTCTACGGATTTCACAGTTGGAAGAGCAATTATCTCAGTGCAACAAAAAGCAAAAAATTGGGGATGGAAAAAAGAAAAAAAGTACATCTACAGAGGAAAGAGGTACATAGGCAAAGAATATGAAGAGAAAATCTGACAGGCATTCAAGCAACTGCTTTATAGAGGATTGGTTTTGAGTTATTTCCATTCAAGCTTTGAAACTGGTTAATTAAAGCTACAATATGAGTCTGTTTGAGCCCTGAACTTTAAATCAAATCTAAATTCAGTGTCACGTTTAGATATATACTTCGCAACTCTATTAATGGAGTAATGGTTCAGAGTATTTTCTTAACAAGGGAGTCTAGAGAAATAGCTAAAATTATGGTGTCTTATAAAACTTTTGTATACAAGAAAAGTGAAGGGTAACAATTCATAGTGTTCATATTTAAAGGCATACAATGCTATCACAATTTATGTTTAGATGTCTACAATATTCTATGTGTTTTGTGAGGAACAAGACTTTGAGTCTTCATCATTTACTTAAATATGCTTTTCTAATTTGTTGCATTTCAAGCCTATTAGTTATGCTATATTTATTGTAGTTGTTAAACAATTTTTTTATAGTTGCTTTTGTTACCACATTCTTATCTATTTGTAATATTGTTTGATCAATATAAAATAATAATTCAAGATCAAGACATCATAATTTTTTTATGTTTTTATTAAAAACTACTTTCCTAATTATATTATTTTAGTAAGATTATTTTCTATTAACTGAAATGAAAGTGTGATAATGTAATGCATACAATCATTCAAAAAATAGACTAATTTCAACTAAGAATTCAACAACTAATCTATCACTCCACATTAAAAAATAACCTTACTTATTAACAAAATAAAAATACTACTTAGGTCAATTCTCATGGGTGAACATTTTCATTCTAGCGGAAACTCATTGATATCATTGATATGCAAATGACATTTACATATGTATCATTGCAAAGATCTTTGTTGTTAGTGCAATTTATTTCTTTTGTATACATGGAATGAAAATTTATTACTGATTTTCCCTTTTGAGCAATTATGGAAAGATCTTGATCTATGCATCCTAATAAGATTGACAAATTAGCAATTATGGAAAGATCTTGATCTATGCATCCTAATAAGATTGACAAATTATCCTTCCCATTTGTATCGCTTGATGACAAAAGAATCAAAATCAAAGAGATTTCATGAAAAAAAAAAATCAAAACAAATAAGATTTGATGAAAAAAAATCAAAACAAAGAGATTTGATGAAAAAAAATCAAAATCAAAGATAAATCACAAAGATTTGAAAATATTTATTATAAAATAAATTTAAAAATCAAAAATGAAAAAAATTTAATTAAAAGATCAAATAACTAAATCAAAGACAAAAATAAATAAATTAAAATATCAAATAAATAAATCAAAGAGATTTGATAAAAAGAGAAGTCAAAGATAAATCACAAAGATTTGAATATATATTTACCATAGATAAACTAAAAGACCAAATAAATAAATAAATAATAGATAAATAAAAAAGATGAAATACAATTTAATTATGGTTATGATTCAATTAGGGTTAGAGTTCAATTAGGATTATAGTTAGGGTCAAGTATAGGGTTCAATTAGAGTTACTATTAGGGTTAGGGTTAGGGTACAATTTGGGTTGGGTTAGGATTAGGGTTACTATTAGGTTGAATTAGGGTTAAGATTAAACTAGACTGAAGGTTATTGTTCAATTAGGGTTAGCGTTCACTTAAGGTTATGATTATGGTTAGGGTTTGGGTTAGTGTTCTTTAATAAAGCTTGGGGTTAGGGTTACAGTTGGAGTTTAAATAGAGTTACCATAAAGGCTAAGTTTATGATTCAATTAGGGTTTGGATTAGGACTAGCATGCAATTAGGGTTTAATTATTAAGGTTCAATTAGAGTTAGTATTAGGGTTTGGGTGCAATTAGGATTTATTTAAGGTTGAATGAGGGTTACAACTAGGATTCAATTCAGGTTATGACTAGGGTTAAAAAGTGTTATTATTTAATTAGAGTTTTATTATGGTAAGTGTTATTGAGGTTCAATTAGAGTTAGTATTAGGGTTTGGGTGCAAATAGAGTTTAATTAAGGTTGAATTAGGGTTACAACTAGGATTCAATTATGGTTACAGTTCAATTATGGTGAGGGTTCAAATAGGGTTATAACTCGGGTTATAAAGTGTTATTGTTCAATTAAAGTTTAACTATTGTAAGCGTTAGGATTCAATTACAGTTAGGGTTCAATTATGGTGAGGGTTCAAATAGGGTTAGGATTAGTGTTAGGGTTAGGGTTCGATTAGGCTTAGAGTTAGGGTAAGGGTTAGGACTAGGATTAGTTTTAGGTTTAGGGTTCAATTAGGGGTAGGATTCTATTATAAAGCTTCAATCAAAGGGTATAATTAGGGAAATAATTCAATTAGGTTTAGGATATATTAGTGTTAAAATATAGTTAGGCATCACTTATAGTTAGCACTAGTATTACAATTCAATTAGGGTTATAGATAGGGTTAGGATTAGAGTTCAATTAGGGTTATGGTTAGGTTATAATCAGGGTTAGGGTTCTTTATCTAATTGTAACACAAATCCTGATCTTAATATTAAATATAACCCTAACCCTAACCATATTCCTAACCAGGCTAACCCTAGCTCTTAACCCTAACCATAATCTAAACCCTAAACCTAACAACAATTGTATATTTGACTATAAACCTAAGCTTAACCTTAAACCTAACCCTAACCCTAAACATAACCCTAATATATCTCTAATTATAATCTAAACCCTAATCTTAGCCCTAAGTGTAATCCTAACACTAGCCATAATTTTAATCCTAAACCTAATGCTAATCTTAACCCAAATTCTAACCCTAACCCCAACCCTATCTCTAATTGCAACCCTTACCATAATCCTCAAACTAATCCTAATCCTAACCCTAAATAAATAAATAAATAAATAAAGGATCCATCGAATACATTCCACTAGGTACTGATGTGTTAACAATTAGCTGCTCATATTGGCATGTATATGATTTTTTTTCATTCTGATTATGGATCACTCCAAAACATTGATGCAAATAAACCACACCAGTTAAATCCATAAATGCACTCTCGCCAATATGGACCATAGAAATATAATGTCACTAAAAGAAATTGTTTTTGTTTGTTCGTTCAATGCAGAATATGGAATAGGTGGGAAGGTTTCGACAAAGGGTGATATTTATAGCTATGTTATTGTGTTGTTAGAAATGGTAACCAGAAAGAGTCCAATTGATGATATGTTTATGGGAGACTTGAACCTCCACAAGTGGTTTAATATAAATTTTCCTAATAGAGTGGAGGAGATTGTTGACCAGAGAGTGATGAGAGATTTAGAGGAATATGAGTTAAAGGTGGTTCTTATTCTATTCATACACATTGGCGTGGTTTGTTCAAATGAATCACCTCTGCAATGACCCATAGCTTAAGATGTGTCAATATTTAAGAATCCTTGTTTATTCTGAAATTCTTGTATTAAACATTGTTAGTTTTGTTGAACATTGTTAAATTCTTAGTTATGTTAAGGTATAATTGTTAGATAAAAAATGACCTTTTAGTTGGCACAAAATTATAGGTGACATAAAGTTGTCGACCATATTGATGAGCATATATCCAATATTTCAACACAATTTATACCCTGCCTATAGAAATTTATATTTATTCACATATTCCACCCAAACTCAATCTCTCCAAGTGAAGCATAGACAAGCATATATGCAATATGTGATGTTTCTACTAGATGATACTTACAATGATCTCCACCAAACATGCTTGTAAACTCATGACAATGATGTAAAAGCTTTTCTTGTTAATGAGCAAATTGGAAAGAAAAAAAAATTGCTTTAGTACAGATGTTGTGTGCACTTGTGCAGGAATAAAATGACATCAAGTAGGTTACAATATTTTGTCATCAATCTGTTAGTGCTTATTGAATGTCGCTTTCAAGTTCATTGTACTTGTAATATATATAGATATTTAACATGGTATGTCTAGTGATATGTGCTAGACTAGGCTTGGCATGGTATATATTTCTCAAGATTCAAGAGGTTTTTTCAGAACATGCTCTTGTTGCACTCTCCCATACATGGATATTTGGATCACCATGACATTTTGTTTTGTGTTGCTTCAAAATTACTTGATGAACTAAGATAATATTGTACATAGTATTGCACAAGCAAATAGGTTTGAAATCTTCAGGTTTTCTAGAATCAGTCTTTTTGGGAATGAGTGCTACGAAAGTAGCAATGAGTTCCTTTAAGACAAAACATGATTCCTTCGATCCGTGAATCACTTCACAGAGTTCCTCATCCATTACATTCCAAAACATTTCGAAAGAGAAGGTAAAAAAACCATTTGGGACTAGGACTTTGGCACCTTCAATTCTAAAAATAGATGTCTTAACTTCTTCCATGACAACATCGTTAGCTACATTCTTCCTCAATGACATCTTTAGCTACTTTATTGGAATTTAGAATCATCATCCAAGGTCAGATATGATCCAAGAAGAGATCATGCTTTTCTTCTCTTTGTTGTCTTCATTTTCCTTCACGAGCAGGTTTTCCCAAGAGGAAACCAAGGAAGCCTTGATGGTGTCAGGATCATCAGAAGTTTATCCATAAGCATCTTCAATCTTCATAGTATGATTCTTTTCCTTCTCATTTTGCATGTTAAATGAAAAAACTTGATTTTACACCTTATTTGAGTAATTTAATCCTTGATTTTTGTCTCCAATAGATTTATTCCAAATTGTAGATAGCATCCAATTGAACTATGAGATTCCTCTTTTCTTCTATTAGGATGTAAGAAAAAACATTTGAGAGGTCTTTTTGGATCTTATCCATTCTACTTTCAAGGAGATCCTTTCTTTCAAAAGGTTTCTAAAGACTTGGATATTCCACTCTTTCAATCCGAGTTCTATGAATTTTAACTTTTTGTTGAACATGCACATCTTAGTGCAATGATCAACTATTTGGGTGAGCCAGGAGTCAGTGACAACCATTTCAAAGTTTGGGTTTTCCATCTACACTTTTTCAAACTTGAAAGACACTCTTCTAGGGAATTTGTCCTTGTCTATGAGCCAGTAATTCGAACCAACTTCAAATAGGGTTACAATTAGGGTTCAAATAGACTTATGGTTAGGGTTAAGCTTCAATTTGGGTTAAGGTTCAGTTGATTCAAAATAGGTGTCTTAAAAAGGATATCTCTCGGCGTACTTTACATATATTTTTAAAATATAGGTATGCTAGTTTACAATGAATTGAAGATACCAACATGTAGTTGAAGGATAAACATAATTGAATCTATCCATAAATATATAACAGTATTGAAAGAAAACAAAACATTCATTTCATCAATCAAAGCACTCTTTGACTTTGGTCATATTTATTACAATTTTGAAATTGCATCACTTCTTTGATTTGTTGAAGCTGATGCAGAGCTTTACCATTCTTCTTTGACAAGACCTGAAGTTGCAAGAAAAGAAAAACAACCTGAAGATGACACTCCTTTACTTATAGAGAAATCTAGCTATTAAGAGTAATTTGGAGTATTTGACCATATTATCTAGGGTGTCAATTTGTAGGCCCTTAATTACCTTTTAGGGTAATTGTGTGAATTATTGTAAGTATGTTTTTACAATTATTGTAAGTTATGAATGTTTATATATAGAAGAGTAATAATTTAAAAAATTGAAATATATATGCATATGATTACATTAAATAGAATAGTTATATATAATTTATTGATTGTTTTTATATTTATAAACAATCAAATATTTGATAAATATAAAAGTGTATTATATATTAAAATAAAGTAAAGACACTATAAATAAGATCAAAACAATTTATGAGAAATAAATAGCATAAAGCATGCATCATAATATAGTGTTTGTCCTAGTGGGAGATCCTATGCTGTGATGATGGGGCTTCTTACCTATAGTATCAACAACCAAGGTTCAAACCTCGCAGAATGAGAATATTGGAGAGAAGTTCCTTGGAAGGTAGCAGGGAAGGAGGAAAGATCGCTCGGGTGGCAAGGATGGAGAATGAACCTCATTACCGCTCCTTGGAAGGCAGCAATGAAGGAGGAAAGATCGCTTGGGTGGCAAGGATGGAGAATGAATCTCATTGCTATTGGGGCAAATAGAATTTCTTTAGGTTTACATTCTTAGAATAAAGTCGCTCCTACATCATTCAATAGGAGACAACAGAAAAAAGGAGTAGGGCATTGGCACAAGAGAGTATACAACCCTAAGTTTATAGGAGAATGGGCTATGATTGACTGGAAGTTTGAAAAAAATAGGGGTAGAGATGACCAAGAAACCCACCCAAGAGCAAGGCGATTGTAATAAATTCCAAAGAATGGCAGGCAACAACAAAGAGGCTAAAGGAGAGGGCCTTCTTTGTAAAATGGAAAAGAAAATAGATAGACAGAACAAAGATCCAAAAAATGGTGGGAAGAAATAGGAGGGTCAGAGGTGAAAATCAAGATAATACTAAAAGATTTTTTTGTTGATTGAATGTGAATGTGCAAAGGAAAAAAATGAAATTCTAGGTAAAGGGCCATTAATGATGGATTGTATAGGATTTTTTTATCAAGGAGTGGGTACCAAATTTCAACCCATTGATGCAGGAAATGGGTGAAACCCTGATGTGGGTAAAGATTATATAATCTGCCATCTGAGTATTGGAATGAAGAATCCCTGAAAAAAATCGGGGAAGCCTTATAAACCTTAATTAAAGCAGATGATAATTTCACCAATGGAGGCTTTGGGGTTTATATCATAATTTGTGTTGAGATGGATATAAATTCAAAACATTGGGAGGAGATCAAAATAATAACTGAATCGAGAAGGTGGAAACAAAAGATTGAATTGGATTCACTCCCAAATCAGAAAGGGAAGGTAGCGGAAAAAAGATCTTTGGGGAATAATCTTAGGAAGGAGTTGTTCACTTCATCAAAAAGAATAATGGAGCCAAGGCCTATCACCCAACTAACATCATTGACTGTGGAAGTAAAGGAAATGCCAGAAAGGAAAAAAGGAAGTGAAAGGAAGGAAATAGAAGAGGAAGAAATAAACCTAATCAATGCAATACTTGAGAACATTGATAACTACGAAATTGATGAAAATGCCACAAATTTAGGGGTGGCATGCGACCTGTTTGGAATAACAAACACGATTTGGTTGGTGGACACTCCAAGGAAAGAAAGGGATATCAACAGCTTGATGGAAAGCCTGTTAGTAGGAAACACTTTTTCCCTATAAGAAAGGGAGTGTGAAATCATGGAGATAATGCACTCAATCAAGAATCAAGGGAAGGAGATAGAATCCAAAACAGTTATGGATCCAATAGGAAAATTGGGAATTAGTCAAAAAGAATCTTCAAATATTTCTTTGGATTGCAGGGAAGGGAAGAAAGACCATAAAATAAATTGAGCCAAGAAGGAGAAGCGGAGGGACAATTAAAAATTAGAAGAATGTTGAGATATGGGAAGATAAAACCATTTCCAAAGAGCCATGAAGATCTCTTCATGGAATGTTCCTAACAAAAAGTGTTTGGTCAAGCATCGGATGAAGATCTCTTCATGGAATGTTCCTAACAAAAAGTGTTTGGTCAAGCACTGGATGAAGATCTCATGCAGATGTGTACATGTTGAAAGAGACTAAATTGGCCAATGAAGAGGTAGAACATTTTCAATAAAAAATGAAATTATGGAATGTTGAGAAGGTGCAAGCCGAGGGTGCCTCCAGAGGGATAGCTATGTTTTGGAGACCATGCTCAGCGCAGGTAGAGAAGATGGCAGATCATTGGATGAACTTCAAGGTAAGAAGTATATTTATGAATTTTTAGTTTGTTTTGACAAATGTTTATGGCCCAACCTCATGCATTAAGAAAAATAAACTTGGAGGGAATTAGAGAAATTTATAGCTACCCTCTAAAATGAATTCAACATAATAAGTGGGGATTTTAATGCTATTTTACATAGCCAAGACAAATTAGGAGGAATACAAAGGAAATATTAGTTGCAAGTAGATTTTGAAGAATTTGTGGTGGGAAACCATCTTGCAAAAAATCATATGAGAAACGAGATCTACACATGGAAAAATCAAAGGCTAGGATTTAGTAATATAGTAGAAAAACTAGATAGATTTCTATATAGATAGGACTTGAGTATAAAACCTATCTCCTTTAAATGTAACATCACTCTGGTCTTAGGCTCAGATCGTTATCCAATACAACTCTGGATAATGGAGGACAAGAGCTCAAATCGATGCCCATTCAAATTCAAAAACATGTGGATGAATTATCTAGAGTTTTCGAACAAGATAGAATTATGGTGGAAAGAAGAAGCTCAATCGAGTATCAAAATGTTTTTACTAGTGGAAAAACTAAAATATATGTGAAAAAACAATTGAAGCAATGGAACAAGAGTCAGTTCAAAAATATATTTGAGGTTTAGAAATAAATAGAGAAGAAAATTTAGGAGCTCAATGAGGAAGTGATCATAGCAGGGATGGGTCAAGGAAGATACCTTGCTAAAAACAACTTATGAAAGAATATGGGGAGGTTCTTGCCAAGGAGGAAATCTTTTGGAGGCAAAAGTCTAGAGAGACGTGGTTAACATATGGGCACAAAAACTCTAAATATTCTCATAATGCCACGAAATTCGTAGAAATATAAAATGATAAGAAAAATTAAATTGGCAGAGGGTGTAATAATAGAGGACCATGAGATAATCAAAAGAGAAATAGTGGGTTACTTTTAGAATCTCCTCAATAATTGGGAATGAACAAATTTAAGAGAGCAAAACCAAATAGTTGAGAGAATACCCAAATTGGTTGCAAATTGTTAGAAAAAATGTTATTAGAACCATTCACAGAATATTAAATAAAGGAATTGGTGAAACACCTCCATCCAGACAAAGCTCCAAGTCCAAATGGCTTTCCAGCTAGTTTTTATCATAAATGTTGGCATATAATTGGAATGGAAGTAGTTAAGCAATAGATGATTCTTGAAAGGACACACTACTAAGGGAGGTAAACAATACATTAATTGTTTTAATTCCTAAGAAAGAACAAGTTATGTTATTAGATGAGTCTAGAACTATATTGGTATGCAATACACTTTACAAGATATTAGCAAAAGAAATTCCCAATAGACTTAAAAGAATCTTGCTAGAGATTATAGTAGAAGAACAGATTGGGTTTGTGCTCTAGATGGGGTCATTATTGCGCAAGAAGCTATTCATTCAATCTAGAAGAGGGGGAAACAAAGTATGCTAGTAAAATTGGATATAAGGAAAGCATATGATCAAGTAGAATGGAGATTCCTCTTTAAGGTCCTTTTAGCCTTTGGATTTGATAAAAAATAGTTGGGTTGGATTTTTAGTTGCATAACCAGCTTGAGATATTATGTTCTTATCAATGGCTCGCTAGAAGGCTTCTTTGAGGTATCTTGGGGACTTAAGTAGGGGGAACCACTATCCCCCTTTCTGTCCATTAGAATGGAAGATACATTAGAAAGTACTATATCATTATAATGGCAGACGCATTAGGAAGGACTATAACCCAAGCTTTAGAAATTAGAAGATTATAAGGTATCCAAATAACTAGCAACCTTCTAGCCATATCTCACTAGCAATTTGCTAATGACATAATTTTTTTTGGAGATGGAAAGAGGAAAGAGGCGAAACAAATGAAAGAAATCTTGGAAACTTATTCCCAAGCTTTAGGGAAGGTGGCTAACACAACCAAATCAAAGATCTTCTTCTCAACCAAGCCAAAAAAATAATAAGAAATAATAAGGGTTTTGAATTTTAGGATGGGAACTCTTCCAAGTGCATACCTTGGGCATCCTCTAGACAAGGGACTCAGAACAAAAAAATTTTGGGATCCTATGGGTGATAAAATATCCAACAAAATGGCAACTTGGAGAGGGCAATGGTTGTCATGGTCAGGGAGAATATAAAATATTGAAAGTGGTAATTTTAGAATTATCAATTTATCTCATGTCATGCCTAGCATTAACCTCTAGAGAAAATCAAATGTTAAACCAAAAAATGAGGAAAATTATTTTGGCAAGGTAATGTAGAAAAATAGCATTAATAGCATGGGATAAGGTATGCAAGCCAAAGAGTGAAGGGGGGTTTGGTCTTAAACAACATATATCTCAAAACAAAGCCCTTGGGGCGAAGCTGGCATGGAAAATGCTTGAACTACCATAGCTAAAATGGGTCAAAATTTTGTAAACCAAGTATTTGCATAACCAAGACCTAGCTAGAATACTAACAACAAGTCTCCCACAAGGTTCTAGATTATGAAACTTTACTAGGAAATGCAGATCAATTGTAACAAACTACCTAACGTAGGATATCCATGATGGGAGGACTACCCTCTTTTGGGAGGACTCTTGGGGAGGATTTTTCTTTCTTGGGAAGAAAGGCATAATTGAATCAGTCAAAGTGGTTGCTAAATTGGTTGTAGGGACAAAAGGTTAGAGACTATCTCGAAGTAGTGCAACAAGAGGCTATTTTAGTATGGAAGTGGAGATATTTGGAGGGTTTAGATATCCTGACTAAGGAGAAGGACTCTCTGGAGAGTATTCTAAAGTAGAGGACCATCTCAATTAGGGAAGGTCAATATATAATCAAATGGAATGGGGTGAAGTTGGGCCAATACAACACAAGAGATGGTTATATATTGTTAGAGCATAATGAGATTGGAACGGAAATCCCAACACATATCTATTGGAATAAATATTACTTGCTTAAGGTTGGTACTTTTGCATGGGTAGCTTTACAAAAGAAAATTTTAACAGCAAAAAAGTTCACCAAAATAGGTTACAATGGGTTGTTTAGATGCTCTTATGTAGAAGCTCAAAAGAAAATGTAGATCATTTATCGTTGGGATACAAATTTGCATAGGAATGTTGGAGATGGTTATGTGCAAAGCTCAAATGGATTAGCGCTCTACCCAATAACATCATGAACCTCTTCAAAGCTTGGCTAAATTTGAACAAATTAGCTTCATTATCATGCCTTTAGCTAATAAGCCCATCAATACTCATTTGGGAATTATGGAAAGAACACAACTAAAGGAAATTTGAAGACAAGGAAATGAACATCCCTTTTCATTTTTAAATAAGGTGGAGGTGTCTATAGTAGAGGTGGTGGAACAAAATAGAGCAAATATGATTGTAGGATGGGATAATATTATGTTGAAGAGATGGTTCAGTTTACGGCCTCCCCTCGTCATTAGACTTGGGGGTGTCCAAACTCAAAAAAAAAAAAAGCACAACTAAATGACATCCACCATAGAAAGAGTGGCTTAAGTTGAACTTCAACAATGCTTCAAGAGGCAATCTAGGCATTGCAGGGGGTAGATGCATTATAAGAAATTGAAATGGACAAGAAATATTCAAATATATAAATCATCAAAGCCCCTAAACAAAGGAATAAATAATGAGGTTGAGCTATAGGCCTCGATTTTCAGTCTCAATTTATTCCTTGAGATCAAAATAGAGAGACTTGAAATTTAAGTAGACTCTTCGATCATGATAAATACAATTAGAAAAAGATCAATGCAAAACTGGAAATTGGTAGCTCTATTTTTTATGAATAGGCGTATATATCTATTAATTAAAGATAAATATACACATTCACAAAAAAGAAGTTTGGGTGGTAAGAAGGCACACCCCAAAAGTCACATGGGTAGTGCTCAAAAAGCGGAAAGCATGATAAAAAGAAAAAGAAAAAGCTGCTTAAGCGGCCATAGCAATTCTAGTAGAGGGTGGTGGATCCTTGTCATCCAACTTACCCCATACAACAGTGGGGTATAGAGTGACATCAGGGGATCCCAACCATTGTCATCTTTATCTTTATCTTCTCGGAAAGTGAGAGAAATCGCCAGATCTAGCCACGAAAACCATTTGAAAGAGTCGATCAACCAACCAAAAGCTCCGCCAGAGGGCCAACCAGATGCACCACCGCCACCTCTAGACACTCCTTCAGAAGGCCACCCCAGGTCAGCCCGAGGAGGGGAGGGTGATCGTCTGTGACGACGCAAGCCATTGTGAGGAAGAGCCTATGAACGGGGGCAAGCCTGAGAGTCCCTGGCAGAGCCACTCCTCTACCACTGTTGATTGCGCAAAGGCAAACGTCCCCAAGAGGAAGTGGGAGAGGGTGGCACATGAGCAAAGGTGCAAGGGGCATTCCCCCAGTGGGCCAAAAGCTTTTGAAGGTGAGCCACCTCAAGCACAACTTTGTTAGCTTGCACTTGAATCTACAATATCACATTAGAACATATAATAGCTTTAGAATAATGTGAAACATGTTTATCAATCTAACTATGAGCAAAAATGTAGAAATTTCTATCTTTCCAAATATTGAAGAGGATTTCCACCCTGAAAGTGTGTCAAATTTGGGTATACTTGTGGGGAAGACGAGGCGAGTCGCTCAACAACACCATATGCCAAGAGAAAGGCTCAAACTGAAAGGGCCGAAAGAAATCATGAATCCAATTCCATAATTGTTGAGCTCTGGAGCAAAACCAAAAGAGGTGCTTAAAAGACTCAGGTTGCCCATAAAAAGGGCAACAAGGGTCATGAACCACCCCATATGGGTAAGTCAAGACCCCATTGGTAAGCTTTGGAAAAGAATACACCAAGTGGGCAACCTTGGGCTCAACAATGGCAAACCACACATTAGAAAATCTTCGGTGCCAAACAAATACTGGGGATTGAAGATTCCACCTCTGGTTCAAACTATTAATCATTCTGCACAAAGTTCCTTTCAAAATCACTTCTAATGATACAGATATTTGTAGTTTGTGTAGAACTCCTGAATCCATCAATCATATTTTTTTTTATTGCTTGTATGTTAAAGAAGTGTGGACATGTTTTTGTAAAGACTTATACATTTGGGATAGAAATGACAGATTTTTGTGGGAACATGTTATTCCTTATGAAATGAAGCTTAATAAAGATTTTAAATTATTCTGGTTTTGTTTATCCACTGAGATTTTGTGGCATATCTGGATTGCTAGGAATGAGGAGAAGTTTAAGAGTAGCAGGAGATCGCTTACTGAGTCTTCTAAAAGACTCACATGTGTTCGTATTATTTTGCAGGTTATGATGCATTTGGAGATCACAATGTCTGAATTCTGGAGGTAACTGAAGGAGGATGCAATAAAGGTTCCTAGTGAGGTGCTTATGTCTGAACATGCCCACCACAAAGGCGTTAAGGAAGATGGAGTCTTTCTGAGGGCCCTTCAGGAATTCCAGAAGGCATTTAATAAAGCTGTTGTTTCATCCGCTTGAGGCTGTTTATGTCTGTAATTGCAGAATTGTATACAAAATGAACAACAAACGCAACACTTTCAGAGACCCGAGTTTCAGCTATCACTGGAAAATAAGTCTGCAGCATATTTAAACTTGGGATCCATTTTGCAAGTCTGTAGTTTTACGTTTATTCTGTATGTTTTAGTCTCAATCTCTGTAAAATGCAACCGTCCTGTGCATTATACATTAACTGATGGTTAAATGTTGTAATGATTTATTCCTCTATTTTTAATACAAAAAAAAGCCACCAGTAGCCAAGCTAGGGCTTGTAGTTTCTGAGTGGGGTGTCTGGACCCTGCGTCCAATCTTTCCACCAAGGCTTAGCAAAACGAATACCAACTTTATGAAGCATATCAACTGGAATGGCACTAACTAGGCCTTCAAAAGTTTCCCAGTCATGACTCTGTAAGCCAAACTTGGCTTTAAAATCTCCCCATGACATGAGACTCATCGTGGGCCTAAAAAACAATTTTTGAGGAGACTGGATACCCTTTTTATGAAATCTAAGAGCCTTAAGCCAAGGCAACTTGGCAAGAGGACGACCCAGATTAGAAAATAAAGGAAACCACTAAACATTATGCTGATTGAAAGATAATCCATCTCTGAAACCCAAGCCATTCCAATGGAGCCAGGGCTTAGCAGCTTCCCAGGCACGCCAAATGCTTTTGGCAATAAAAGTGCCCACAATCTAAACAAGCTCCTTCATAATGAGAAGGGTATGGAATCCAATCCTCTTCTAAGATGGTCTCTGAATGAGATATTTTGCGAAGATACGATGTCTGAGGAGAACCTTCCATGCCTTATTACCATGCCTTATTACTAGTGAGGGCATGAATGATCCACTTGACACAAAGAGCAATCCCTTGCCTTTGAGTGGCCAGAAGGCCAAGCCCACCGTAATCTCTGAGGAGGCAACATAACTCCCAAGTAACACAATGAAAACCTCTATGAGACTCAAAAGAGGACCAAAGAAATTCTTTGAGCAACTTTTCAAGCTTCATTTAAGAGGCCTTAGAAGTGGCCCATCATGAAGAATAATAAACATGAGTCACTACCAGAATTTTAGAGCACACCTAGAACTTGCCAGCCAACGAAAGCGGCTTGGTGATCCAAAAATCCAACTTCTGCTCAATACGAGAAAGACCAGCTTGCCATAAGTTTGTAGAGGAGGCCTGAAAAGTGAAGGGGGTGCCAAGGAATTTGAAGATTTCCCCTTGAGCAATCCACTTCCAACCATACTGCTGAATCCAAAGAGGACTAGAAAGAGTGGATTGATGGTAACATTGAGTCTTATACCATTGAATAGTGAAACCAGATGCCAAGCAAAAGGACTCAAGACAATCAATGGCAGCTTTGACATTATCCTTTTCTTCCAGCAGAGTGAGGAAGGAATCATCAACAAAATGGCCATTAACAAGCTGGGTCGAAGAATTGGGCAAGGTAATTCCCCGAACAATCCTACAGGAAATGAAATGGGCCAAAAAATAGCCAAAACCTTCAACAACAAGAACATACAAAGAAGGAGCCAGTGGACAACCCTGGTGGATGAAGCGGAACAAGTTGAAGGATTGAGATTGGCAGTCATTAATGGTGATGCAAGCAGAAGCATTCACAAAAAGCATGCTCACAAATTGAATGGAATGAGGACAAAAGCCCATAGCATAAAGCATAGCCAGAGTAGAAATCATAGCTAGGAAGATTGCTTTTTGCTTTGGGCTATAGAGATTCTTCAAAAAAAAAATCCTTTTGATGTGAGTGCCTAGCCCACTCAATACTTTCCCAAATGACAATGATGTTATCAAGAATATATTTGGACTTAATGAATCTAGTCTACTCTGAGCGAACAATTTGCAGAAGAAGGTGGCAAATCTTTAAAGCAAGGGTTTTAGCAATAATTTTGTAAGAGACATTGAGGAGTGTAATGGGCCTCCAATTGCAAATATCTTCAGGATCATCGGTTTTAGGTATGAATTTTATGTTGCCTTTGTTAATGAGTTGGCCTAGGGATTTAGAATGAAAGGCTTCTAAATAGACTTCATGTAGATCTTCTCCCACATAATCCCAAAGGAACTTGTAAAATTCATAAGGGAAACCATTAATTCCCAGAGCTTTTCCATCAGCCATGGTGCTCACAACTTCCTTGAGGTCTTCAATAGTGAGCAATTGCTCACAAAAGGCTTTCTAGGTAGAAGAGAGCTTGTTAGGCACAACTCTGAGGCATTCCTGGAGAGCATTGACACACTCTAGAGTGTAATCTTGGGCAGTGAAAACTTTTTCATAATTCCTAACAAATGCCTGAAGAATGTCAAACAATTCGGTGAGCATATGATTACCATCTTTGATCTGCTTGATGCCAAGCGAAGTGTGTCTGGCACAAAGAGCAAGGAAAAACTCTTTCGAGGCTTGATCCCTAATTTTAAGCCAATGAAGCCTGGCTTTGATTTGTGCACCTCTTGCTGCATAGCAATCAACCTCTTGCTTTTGGTGTCTCAGCTCTGCCACTCTAGCCTACAAAGCAAAGGAAAAGGGGCTAGCCGCTAAGGCTTCAATGGCTTGCAAAGATCTGAAGTGGTCACTTCATAAGATCGCCTACGAAAAATGACTAGCTAGCGCCTATAGATGCGAAGAAACCTCACAGTATAGGTGATGCCATCATTCCACCACTTGATCAAAAACATGTGGACTGGAAAGGCATGCATTCAAGATTCCAGATAGTTCTAATGTGGGCCAACGTGGGTTGATGACTCAATAGAAAAGTATTCAAGAAAAACTAGGACTTACTAGCGTGTAGTGACACCACTTGCCATTAAATGCAAAAATGAAGGGGAAAGTGGTTTGATAGAGTGACATCCACTAACGACATAATCGAGAGTGAAGAACAGTTGGTGAAGGAAAAGAAAGATTATGCAGAAATCATAGCACAGTCGAGATGTTTAAAGACTCTGTCAAACCCAACTCAAAAATTGATCCAAGTGTACTAGAGGGAATGAGAATGGTGGCAACCAATATTGGGGTTGAAAAGACCCAATTTATTGTGCATATAAAACCAAGCTTCTTTTTCGCCAGCTGCCCATCTAAACGTGAAGTATTATCTTTATCATATGCCACCTCAACCATGTTGAAATCCCCACAAAGGACCCAAGCGGCAATTGGTAGTGAAACTGCAGTCCAACGCCAAAGAAGATATCTTTCAATAGCATCATTCAGGGCATAAGCATGAATAATCCCAAAGGAATGATTATCAATGTTCAAAAGGATCCAGATGAGCCGGTGCATGGGGTCAGACCCATGATCAACAACACAATCATGTCACCATGGAGACAAAAGAGTGACTGCACCACCATGGCCAACAACATGATAAAATGAAAACATTTTGCTCGCTGGCCAAATAACTCGGCAAGCAGAAGATAGCAAAAAACCAACAACTTTAACTTTTTGGAGGCACAAAACGTCAATACTAGCATGTTTCTAAAGAGTATCCCTAATAGAATACTTCCTAGAGAGGTCAGTCAAACCTCGTACATTCCAAGAAAGAAAATTCATGTCAAGGACTTGATCATGGCATCAGAGTCCAGCTCTTCCAATGAGGAAAAACAATTTTGCAAAAACTTTGGTGGCACTAAACCCATCTAAATTGGAGGAGAGAAAATCCTTCATTTTTTTCTGAAATAAATTCACCATCTTCAAGAGGTCTAGAAGGGCTACATGATTTACTATGGGCTCTCGTCAATGGAGGAGATGTAGTCGATGGAGCTATCATCACTGAAGCTGGTTGAGGTGTGGCAGAGGGCCTTGGCCGAGTTGGAATGCTATTAGCAGTGGCATGAACCTCTTTCCCCTTCGTAGAAGAGTTTGAAATATCGACTGAGGGCTCAAGGACTTTGGAGACCATCCATGCACCATTGGACTTGTTTTTTCAGTTTGTAACCATTGTCCATTTGTCCTCTGGTTTGGCAGCTAGGGTTTCCACCAAGCAGGGCTTTTCAACCTCCCATAGCAAAGATTGAGTATGGTGGGTCAGAAGAGGGCAATCTTTGATCTTGGGATCAACAGATTGACACCGATAACAAGTGTTGGGTAGATTAAAATAAGTGACCTTCTAGGTATGTCGGAAACTGCCAATTTGAATATCAATGGACTCTTTCAGACCTTGTGAAAGGTCCACTTCGACACAAACTCACTTTTGAGGGCGAGCTTGAAAGAACTAGTCAAATTTGATACAAATGACTTTCCTTGACAACAAAGCTATATGGTGCAGAAAATGCAAACACGACAAGGGTAAACTAGGAAACTCAATCCAAATTGGAACCCATAACTTCTTGTCCTCAGAGACAAAGAAATCTCGAATCTAAGGCTAGAAAACCAACAAAGAGGACCGAACATACCAAGGACCATAATTCAAAATTGCCTAAACATAACTAACCTCCACAAAGCAAAAAAGAAAAAAACCTTTGGTCAAATTATGGACCATATCAAGGCTGACCCTATGAGGGACCCAAGATTTATGGACCCATTCTTTTAGCACACTTTCAGGGGGAGTCCTCCCAATAAAATAACCAACAAGAATATGTTGTTCTAACCAATGACATGCAATATAAAATTCTAAGACGAGAAGCACCACATCTGCTGGGGAATCAAAAGACTTACCTTGTGGAGCACCTTCGAAACAAATTTTTGGGGTCGCTTGTTTGAAGGAGGAGCCATTTTGTAGAGACATCGAACCACCAACACCAACAAGAAGTGTTCGGTTGGAGTCGGTCGGAGGCATAATAAAACAACTAAAAAAACACAGTAAATGTGATCATACAAAGCAAAGCAAAGAAAAATTTTGCGCCTAAGGCGCAGTATGATGCAAAGGAGGCTAAAGATGACTGCAAAAACAAGAAACCGTAACCTTGTAACTTTTTCGTTGAATCAACTTCTTGGTAGCTCTTTTGGAGTTAGCATTTGAACTACAAACCAAATTTTAAGACTATATAACCAACCATGTATATCACGAGGGGAATAAAGGTGCTAACTCACTCACCAACAAAGCGGCTAACAACATCGAGAAAATTTTGATAGAAAATATATGACAAGGATTAATCATTTTTATGCGAGCTTGGCAGGTTGAAAGAAATTAAACACTGGAAAGGTTTGTGGGTTCACGTGCCCGTCACTATAGAATCAATGCGATGGACATTGTAAGAAGTTAGCAGTTAGCAAAGACGGATTCCTCATGCCAAACTAAGGAGCCAATACCCCTAGAAATAATTTTGTGTAGGTGAGGCGGCATATGATCACACCAAAATATTCATTACTTGAATTTGAAAAACATTGGTAACATCAAATTAATGATACGCATTCCCTTCGGCATGTGCAAAATGATCTAGTGGAGTGCTATAAACGAAAGTAGCTAAGCAAAAGTTTCTTAATTTTATTCTAAGTAGAAGCTCTCTACAAAGAAAAGGATGGACACCTCAATAAGGCTAATGAGTGCTAAGATATAGATGAACTTTTTAGGGAAGATAACAGACCAAAGGCTAATATGGTCCTAAAAGTTCATCATGGACTATTATTGCGAGTGGTGAAATGGGTCTTCAAAAAATATTTCTTAGAAGTGGATAATAGATACAAAATGAATACAAACATATAGAAGTGGTGAAAATGGACTGCTCTTTTGGACTTAGGAGAGGCCAAGGAAATAGTGAAGTCCCTAGCATGGGAAATCTTTAAGAAGAAATTTCTAGGTCGGCTTGATGAGGCCATTTAGGCAACACGACCCAGCATCAACATCCCCACTCTGCAAGATATCCACAAGATATTGGCGAATGAAGACAAGGTGCAATGGCTGTCATTTGTAGAAAACTTCAGTACAACCACTCTCATGGAACATAGGCATAGGGCCAACAAGGGTTTCTCCTTCCTAGAAAAGGCAATAAACTTGGAACCCATCTATGGTGTTGATTGGATAAAAAAAATATATATGGGAAACCCAGGAGGAGTTGGATATGTAGAGCTAAGACAATCGCAATATGTATATTTGAAATATGTAGTTGATAAAGCTCAAGATTTTGTATATACCTGATGCAATATTTTATAACTTAATCTATATTAATATTAAGTAGAAAGGAGATACCACTGTGTAGTGCTTTTCGATTTCTTATGGTTTGAGTCTCCTTTCAGGCCCTTTCTTCAGGGAAACACTAGATCAAAGATACCGAACTGAATACTCTTCCCAGTTAGTGCCAGGCTATTCCCTACGGTCAAACAAATTGGAGTAACATATTTCTTTTCAAACCAATCACATAACCTTTTACTCATTTGGAGCACTCAAGTCATATGGATGAAGTGAAACCCCAATTCAGTCAAGTGGGCAATCATTCAAAATATGGGGATCATATGAGCAAAAACACATTTCTATCTACCCATTAACCAGCATGTTTTTAATCCTCTAAAATATACAATGTGAAAGTTTCTTCAAACAGGTGCATAAAATCCAGAAAGATGCATTCAAAAATATAGGATCTCAACAATTCAGGATAAAATTCATAATAATGAAACTAAGATTTTATACAGATCTGAGGCTTTAACTCTTGTAACAATAATCTTTGCCATTTCTGAGTTTCATACAACATGCATAACTTGAAATGAAAGAGGTGGTGGCCAGATTTTCTTCCCCCTAGCAATGAATTACTTTTAGCCAATGCAAATTTTAATGCACAGAACTCCTATCAGATTTCAATCAGTTTGTTTTCTTGTTACTGCTTGATGGTTTTGATTGCTCATCATTAGTAAGGGAATCGCCAGAGGGGGCTGAATGATCAGTTCCCCTAGGACCTTTAGCGAATAAGTTTATCCCACTCAGGGCACAAAAAACAGCTACTGAAAACATAGGTAATGCATAAGCATCTTTGGGATCTCCACCCTCATTATAAATGGACCACAAAATGAGCAATGGGCCAAATGCACTAAGTGGTGTGGGGCCAAGGACACAAGCAATTGCTCCAGCCAAACACAAATAGCTTCCAATAATTAAGCCCAGTCCAAAGGTTCTATCACTTTGTTCCTTATCCTTCAAGCTTGCAGTGATGTTGTCTAGCAAGGTATCCCAATCAGGTAGACTTATTGGCTCATTCTCAGCAACAATGGACTCCAGCTTTGTAAAGAGAGCACCTGGATACATAAGTGCCTTTGCAGTTGCATCATTGATCCCTTTAGAAACTAGATGTACTGTAACAACCTCAACTGGGCTTGAACATAAACCTTTTGGGCAAGGCACACTGTCACACAACAAAGTAGGGATATATTAACAAACAGTTTATAGACTAACAATGAAATGAAATGAAAAGAAGATTTCAAATGAATTAAAAAATGCATATGCAACTATCATAAATATTTGGTAGAAAAAAAGCATGTCAACATAAACATCTTTAGCTTCCAAAATTGTGTATCTGCCAGATCACATCACAATTATATCTGCCTCGTATTGAGCATAACTTAGTGACTAATTAAGCGAGCTCAAAAAAAATTAAAAGTAAAAAATTTCTCATAAGATTTCTGTCAGTGGGAATTATAAGGTCAGTCCAAAGTTGCATATTCCTCTTGGCAATGGGCTTTTCAGCCACTTTTGCACTTTTCAGTTACATTTAACAACAGAATTCTAGCTCGAGAGCTTTCTGAGCCCACCTATTGCCAATCTGCATTTGCTCAATCCATTATTCATCTCAAAAGCCTCATCTATTTTGTCTGTTTACTTTGAGCAGGCATCTAGATTTCTAATTCTCAAAGCTTTGTTTGAGTATTTCTTAGTTATGTATCACCCTCAATTTCAGGCTAAATTAAAGTCTAATGAAATCATCCTAATAAGTTTCAATCTTGATTATAACCCACCAAAAGAAAATAAATTATATACCTTACACCAAGCTCCAATAACATGAAGATATAAATTCCTAAAATCAATAAGTTATCATCCTTCCTTTTCAAGAATAAGTAAACAAAAATAGCATTCTTACTATTTGCTTACAAATCCGGGAGTACTAAGTTATCATCCCTCCTTTTGAAGAATAAGTAAACAAAAATAGCATTTTTGCTCAATTGTTTCTGGATTTAGATTGTGTAAGTTTTTTGGCATCAACGTTTCGGATCACACTATGTTACCCATCATCAAGATGAAATAGAGAGCTTAGGAGAAAATGATCTGTGTAAGTTTTTTTGCATCAATGTTTCGGATCACACTCCGTTACCCATCATCAGGATGAAATAGAGAGCTTAGGGGAAAATGATCAGGATGAAATAGCGAGCTTAGGGGAAAATGATCATTTTCCCCTAAGCTCGCTATTTCATCCTGATGATGGGTAACGGAGTGTGATCCGAAACGTTGATGCAAAAAAACTTACACAATCTAAATCCAGAAACAATTGAGCAAAAAATAGCATTCTTTCTATTTGCTTGCAAACCTGGAAGTACCTTACAAATCTTCAAGCATTCTTCATCTTTTCTTACTCTAAGAACAGCTCTTGTTTTGGTTCATGAATAATGCATATCACAAAACGATAGCACATCCTGCTAGCTTTAACTGTTAGTTTTGCACATAGTATAAACATGTCTTATTAATTGGACAAGTCTCCTCCTGCTACATATTTATCAACCTTTGCACGCCAGTTCTCATTCATCATAGGATCAACATACCCTATCTGATTAGTGGGCAGATCAATGGATAGTTTAAATACTTGATTTCGACACTTGAGTCAAATTACAAAGAGCCTGATAAAAACAAAGAATGGAATCTATTCGCCCAAGTCCATACCAATTTTTTTTAAAGCAAATAAGCAATATTATTGTACCCTCTGTAAGCAATCAAGAGCAAAATGGACATTTTTTATTTAAAATGGTGAAGTTTCATAAGAAACAGAAAGATGGTTCTTGTATCCTTCTACAAAAATTTCACCTAGTTTATCAAAATTACACACCTTCTCCATGTTGTAAACTTTTGAAACAGTGCATGATTGCTTAAACAGCAAGTTGAATGCATCAATGAAAGATGGACACTTCTATCAAGACCGATGTCTTTTCAAGCATATTACGTGTTAATATACGGGAAGGCATTCAAGCATAATCTAAGACATGAGGGGCAGAAATAATTTCTACGCTGGAGACTCATATCATAGTTTTGCATAGGATGGGGTAAAGCAAATACTTGATGTTTAAGGTATGGCTTTAATCTAGGTAGTAAAACTTTTTGGCAGAGGAATCTTCAAATCCATGTTGATTCTCGTGCCCGTAAAGAGGGTGAAATCCACAGCCAAATGTTGAAATCAACTGGCCTAAAACAGATGTCCTGTACAAAGGACAAACTGAGAAATAGACTCTGTAGCAAATCAATGAATTTAAAGCATTTCCAAGAAATTAATTTTCTGTATTGCAATTGTAATGTGCAAAAGTAGAAATAACTCAAATAAGCACTGTGACTGACAAACCACGTTATGGATTTTAATCTTCCAAACAAACATCTGTGTGTATGGAGAAAGTACAGTCTAATGTTCACTCTGCCTTCACCTCAAATAAAGCTGGTAACTTATTTCTATGAAATGAAAGCCGACATTCAAAATGAACAATCAAGCAGGAAATATGTAGCCATACCAGTATTTTTTTTCACAAAAGGAATCACAGATTGGATCCCTTTAAGCTTAAGATCGAGTTAGAGTATGAAAGTAATAGCAGAGAATTTGAAATAGGAAATGATAGATCAAATTAAGAGAAGCAGCAAAGTCACAAGAAGAAAGGATCATAGACTAACTAGGAAGATAGGAAAGATCGGATACTTACTAGGAAGACAGGAAGAAAATCAGAAAGAGAAAAAAATGTCAGGTATAATGGTGGGATTAATTTAGCATGTGGTTGACATTATGACAATGCCAAATATTTGGCACATTAAGCCAAGTTAAGAACAAGTTACCTCCTTGACAGAAGCATTCAAGACTGTACAAAACTGTTGGTTATTGAAGCCCAATGGTCACATCCATTTCCCTCCAAATTGCACAAGTCTCTTTGCATTCCTTTTCAAAGACTTATCCAAAATGGATAATGCTTTTGCTGTTGTATTATTGATGTTGTTATGCTGCTGTATCTTGTATTCGGAAAACAGAGATAAATAAAATCCCTCTACTTCAAAGTGGATGTAACCAGTTTTGGTGAACCACTACAAATCTCATGTCTTCATGTTCTTTATCTTTGTATTTGTATTTCATCTTTCTGAGTTTAATTTTCTGCAATCTTCTTTTTCATTTGATCTGCAATAAACATTCAACAATTGGTATCAAAACATGGCGAATTAGCTGTTTGGGAATTGTGATAATTTCCAGGAAATGGAGGAAGCAGATAAATGGAAGATCGAGAAGTTCTCTAGGCAGAATTTCGGATTGTGGAAAGTGCAGATGGAGTCTTTGCTGATTAGAGGCGATCTCTCACTCACATTGGAAGGAAAATCGAAGAAGCCAACTGCGATGTCTGATGAAGATTGGGAGAGATTAGACAAGAAAGCGAGAGCAACGATCATTCTATCATTATCTAGAAACGTCCTCTTCAACGTCACAGCAAAAAAGACCTCAAAAGAGTTGTGGGACAAATTAACTGACATGTACGAGATGGCTTCAACTTCAAACAAGGTTTACCTCATGAAAAAATTATATAATTTGAAAATGAAGGAAGGAGGCATCGTGTCAAACCACTTGAACGAATTCAACACTTTAATCAACCAATTGGTTTTGGTAAATATCAATTTGGAGGACGAAATCAAAGCCATCTTATTGTTGTGTTCTCTTCTAAATAGTTGGGAAGGAGTTGTGCTGGGGATCAGCACCTCTGTATCTGGCAAAACAAAACTCAAGTCGGATGGTGTTGCTGCAACTCTTCTCAACAAAGATATGCGAAAGAAAAATCAAGGAACCGCATCTGGTGATGCCTTGATTTTTGGTAATAAAGGTAGACATCAAGAAAGGAGGAGAAATAACCATAGAAGAAGATCAAAATCAGCAAGAAGATCAATGTCAAGGGGCAAAAAATAGAGGTTGTTGGTTTTGTGGAAAAGGACATACAAAAAAGAATTGTTGATCATACAAAAAGGTGCAGAACCAATCTAAGTACAGCGAAGTGAACACCACGTACGAAAAAGATGAAGGTGTTCTAGTCATGTCAACGGGTGAAACTATAGCGGATTCATGCGTGTTGGATTCTGGTGCATCATTCCACGCAACTTCATGTCGGGATGCCTTCCAAAATTATCAAGAAGGCAAATTTGGCAAAATATATCTTGGTGATAACAAGGCATGTGAGATTATTGGTAAAGGTGATATGATGTTGAAGTTGAAGAACAGAAACAAGTGGTTATTGCGTGATGTAAGACATGTTTCAGAACTTGAAAGAAATCTGATTTCTACGGAACAGCTTGATGCTCAAGGATGTAGCATCAGTTTTTCTTCAAATTCACGGAAGGTGACCAAAGGGGCATTAGTTGTTGCAAGGGGCAGCAAATTGGGCATATTATATGTGCTAGATAGTCTCGCTTAAGTGGGAGCAGCGATGGCGCTTGTGGACAGCGAAGCGGAACTATGGCATAGAAGGCTCGGGCACATGGGCAAGAAGGGGCTCAAAATCTTGCTCAAAAGGGATCATCTTCTGGGATTAAAATCTGTGGATTAGGACCTATGTGAGCATTGTCTATATGGCAAACAGAGATGGATCAGTTTCTCGAAGATTGGACATGACAAAAAGACAAGGCCTTTGGAACTTGTGCACTCTGATGTGTTCGGTCCTATAGAGGTAACCTTGTGTAGAAGAGCCAATTATTTTGTTACATTTATTGATGATTGCACTTGAAAGGTATGGGTTTATACACTCAAAAGGAAATCTGAAGTTTTTACTAAATTCAAGATTTTTAAAGCTATTGTGGAGAACCAAACGGGGAATGTTTCAAAATGGATAATGGGGGCAAATTTTGTTCTTTGGAATTTGATCGCTATTGTGCAAATAATGGTATTCAGAGTATTAAAGTTGTACCGTTCACACCTCAAGAGAATGGTGCAACTGAAAGATTGAATTGGACAATTCTAGAGAGGGCTCGGAGTATGCACTCTAATGCAAGTTTGGGCAAAGAGATTTGGGCGAAAGCGGTTAACACAACAACGTATTTGATTAATTGCAACCCCTCTTCTCGATTGGATTTCAATACTTCGGAGGAGAGATGGCTGGGAAGGAAAATTTCCTACAATCATCTATGGGTTTTTGGCTGCAAAGCTTTTGTTCATATTCCAAAAGAGAAGAGAACAAAGTTGGACTTCCAATCTGAGCAATGTATATTTGTCGAGTATGGAGAAGATCAATATGGCTTCAGATTGTGGAATCCGGTTGCAAATAAATTGGTTCGTAGTCAAGATGTTGTCTTCAACAAAAGAGTATGTGTCTATTGATGACGTTGGTTGTGGGAGCAATTCGCAGTTTTCACATCCAAAAATGGTTTCATCTCTGCCTCAACAACAACAAATGGTTAACTCGAATGTGCCAGCGTATGAGAAGTGTTCTCAGCCAGTATTTAACTCCGACCTGCAAGATTCTACATCTGTCCACGCCAATTTATATGCCCCCTCATCATGTGAGCCACTTCATAGTCTTACCTAGTAACATGAGTTTGGGCAAATCTCATCACACTTTCCTCATATTCCCATGCAACCTACACAACACTCGCAAATTTCAAACTTAATCCCTACGCAGCCTTGCTCAATTCCATCGCTACCAGCTTTTGAAACCTCCACACAAGCTTCACAAGCACATTTAAAAGGAATTTTAAATTCCAAGCCATTGTTTAAGGCACCCGCCCATGACTCTTTGCCATCTTTGCCATTCTGTGAGATTTTTCCATCACAAGAAGCTCATTTGCCAATGCAAGAGTTTTTTTTGCCATCATGTGAACAACATGTGCCTATTCAAATGTCCACGTAGGAGGAAATAACAATACCAAGTTCAATTTCTACACTAATTTCACATGCCCGCGCCCCAATTTCAATCACTATGCAGCCAATTAATACTTAGACAAAGTCATGTAATATTGAAGCTGTTGATTACAGTGTTTTTACTCAAAATAATGCATTGTAGAGGCAAAACGTTGGAGGTAATTTTAAGGAATAGGGCAATTCGCGCAGTTCCTCTAGTGCGGAGGTCTACCTGGGAGCGCCAACCTTCGACAAAATTTGATGACTACCAATTATTGATTTTTGATTAGTTAGAGCCAGCCACATTCAAAGAAGCCTGCAATGATGCTAAGCGTGAAAAATGGTTGGATTCAATGCAAGAGGAAATGGATTCATTGATGGCAAATCACTTAGGACTTGGTGAAGCTTCCACCCAATCGAAGAGCATTGAAGAATCGATGGGTGTACAGATTGAAAGAGGAAGGAGGCAGGAAACGGTATCAAGCAAGATTGGTAGTCAAGGGTTATGATCAGCAAAAGCAGATTGACTTCAATGAGATTTTCTCACCAATTGTGAAGAGGACTATTATTCGCATGGTTTTGGGCCTTGCAACTATTTATGATCTTGAACTTGAGCAACTTGATGTGAAGACTGCATTTCTACATGTTGATATAGAAGAGGAATTGTATATGCATCAGCCTTAAGGTTTTGAGCAACAAGGTAAAGAAGATTTTATTGCAGGTTGAGGAGTTTGTATGGACTCAAGCAAGCCCCCACAGCAGTGATATCTTAAGTTTGATTCTTTCATGGCTGAGCAACACTTCACATGTTGCGAATCTGGTCTGTGTGTTTATTACAAGGTATTGGATAATGGTGAATTTGTTTTATTGCTGCTTTATGTTGATGAAATGCTTGTAACTGGCACTAGCATGAGAGTTGTCTGTGATTTGAAACAACATTTAGCTCAAAAGTTTGCAATGAAAGATTTAGGGGCAGCAAAGAGGATACTTGGTATGACTATAATCCAAGACAAACATAAAAGGGAAATCAGATTGTTACAAGAAAAGTACATTAACAAAGTTTTGGACAGATTTAACATGAAGGGTGCTATGACTGTTAGCACTCAACTTGCTAATCATTTTCGTTTGTCATCTGAAATGTCTCCCAAAACACCTCAGGATCAGGAAAACATGAAGGGTGTTCCTTATTCATTAGTAGTTGGGACTCTTATGTATGCAATGGTGTGCACTTATCTGGACATTGCCCATGTAGTGGGAGTAGTAAGCAGATTTATGAGCAATCCGGGCAAGAATCATTTGGAAGTAGTGAAGTGGATGCTAAGGTATTTAAAAGGCACTTCAAATTATGTTTGTGTTTTGGAGGTAGAGATGCATAGTTGTGAGGTTATGTTGACTCTGATATGGCCGATGACTTGGACAAACGAAGGTCTACAACAAGTTACGTGTTCACATTTGTCGAGGCAGCGATCAGTTGGGTTTCACGATTGCAACAAGTGGTTGCACTCTCCACTTCCGAAGTTGAATATATTGCACTCATTGAACATGTGTGAATATATTGCACTCACTAAAGGTGCGAAGGAGATGATTTGGTTGCAGCAACTGTTGGTGGAGTTGTGTTTCAAACAAAATGTTTTCACTCTCTTTTGTGATAGTAACAACGCTATTCACTTGGCAAAGAACTCAGCTTTTCATAATTAGACCAAGCATATTGAGTTGTGATATCACTTCATCCGGAATGTACTTGAAGAAGGCAAGCTAAAAGTGGAGAAAATTGATACAAAGGTGAATTTGGCGGATGCATTGATGAAGATAGTACCACAGGAGAAGTTCGAGTTTTGTAGGACTTCTCTTGGCATTGTCAAAATGTGACAATAGGGGTGAAGCGGGGGAATATCTCTGAGTTTTGCAGCAGATGTTGGACTTCAAGTGGGATATTGTTGGATATTGAAGCCCAACAGTCACATCCATTTCCCTCCAAATTGCACAAGTCTCTTTGCATTCCTTTTCAAAGACTTATACAAAATGGATAATGCATTTGCTGTTGTATTATTGATGTTGTTATGCTGATGTAGCTTGTATTTGAAAAACAGAGATAAATAAAATCAATTCCCCTGCTTCAAAGTGGATGTAGCCAGTTTTGGTGAACCACTATAAATCTCATGTCTTCGTGTTCTTTGTCTTCGTATTTGTATTTCATCTTTCCGAGTTTAATTTTATGCAATCTTCTTTTTCATTTGATCTGCAATAAATATTCGACAAAAACAACATATGAAAATGCTGCCACCTTGAGAAGCCTGCCTCAGAAGTATACGGTTATGTGGTGCATACATTGCCAAAGTTGTCAAGGCAGAGCAGAGGAAAATAGAATAACAGATCAAGAATTTGATATGGAGTAACTGTTTAAAGACATCATTTGACAGCAGTAATGTTATGGGTCCCTTTACTTTCATTTCGTAGTCTTTAAACCACATTAATTCTGTTGATGATCTTCAGAGACTGGCTAGCTGTACACATTGTATAGCCACTACAATATAACTGAATATCTTCTTGGAAGGCATAATGAGATAATCTATTGAAGAAGATGTAATATGGTATAAAACAAAGAAAAAGCAAGTCACCATCGCAGCTTAAGAATCCAGCAGATACTTGGGTCTTGAACTTATTTGTAGATAACCACTCATTGCCATTGCCAAAACACAACCAACAGCAACAAGTGATACTGTATAACATCTAAAAGGCCTAATCATAGTGCTATGTAATGTAATTTGCTTGGCAGTCTGATGGTATGGAGGGGTCCAAATAAACTATTTTTGCCATAACAAACTGCAGATTATGATTTGCTTTTCCATAACATGTAAGAAGTCAAATATACCATTAGGTTATGTATAAGTATAATTAACGCATAATATTGTAACTATTTACTGCATAATTATGAAACAGCGAGCATATGTTAATGTGACTCCTTGGCGATGTACAAAGTCTCGATATGCACGATTCATGTCATTCAGAAACTGAATACTAAACAAAATGGCATGTAAGCATAGTTACCAGGAGACGCAAGGGTACAAGTACTGGTATGGGGACAAGGATGCCAGTCAAATTCAGGTATGCAAGCAAATGAATAAGGAAATGGCTATATTATATATAAGTTAACAGAAATTGTGGGTATGGGGAAGGGTATGCTGTCCATGTTACATTGAATAGTTTAAAATATGCCATATCTTGGTTTTCAACCTTTCCAGGAAAGATAAAGCCAGCAATTTATATAAAGGCATTCTGAATTACAGATTTTACTGTTAAAAAGCTTACATGGACAGAAAACTTGAAGAGTAAGTGAAATCTTTTAAATAGAAAGAAAAGTTCTACTCAATTCATTACATGAATTCCTATGAAAATGGTTATCAATGTCACTTCCGAGATTCTTGGCTCTTTAATGATGCAAAAATTTAGAATTTAAGAAATAAGTGCCAATGTTTGATGTGATTTGGTATTTCAAATATTAAACTAAAATGGAATGTAAATGACATTGAAAATTTTAACATAGAAAATATCTCAATTATTACTCTTCCAAGAAAAAAATTATCTCGATTTTGCCCTACAAATTCTGAATATGATAAAAAAAATTACTCTTAAAGTTAAAACTAACGAAATCCTTAATACATCAAGAGAATTTCTCACAGAATTACATGGATTTCTGCCAAAATGCTAACCTCTTTTCTTTAATGCTAGAGCCAGAAAAATGTAAATAACAATCAAGCAGATATATGAAAGCCACAATCATAATAAAGGGAAAGGAACATACCAGCACGACATATTTTGAGAGAGAAACAAGAGCCAAATCAAAGAATGACAAATAATTGACACAGACTTATGATTATCCATCACTGAAGTTGCAAATTTAGATAATTCATAGAAAACATTTGAACTCAGAAATGTACAAGTATCTTGAACAAAGTTATAATTGTCACAATGCAAAACTCTCTACTCTCTAATAGAGACCTCATGAACAAAATTATGCTTGAATTCTGGAGGACAATACACCAGGGAGTGACTGGATATATTGTAGGCAGTAATTGTCAAACAAGTAAATATGCACCAACAATTACTGAAGCTGAACAAAAAATGAATTTTATTCAAAATTGAGAGAACTTATACAATATACGAAAAACTCTATAGAAGAGTCTAAGGTTGAGTCTGATGTATTCTTATTATTATACAACATTCTGGGTTCATGCACCATGATGCCCATAAAAAAAGATAAACTTATAGCAAACTACTGTATGTTAAAACCAATATCTTCATTTATAAATATACCTTCTGCAGTATTAAAACCATATATATGAACCACAAATGTAGAACTTAAAATCAGCATGCTTAAGGCCAATCATATTGTCACAGTTGAAGCCTTCTAATAGGCTTGGTTAGCCTGAAACAATATGCCAGATCATTTGTATGGCTTTGTTCTCCTAAATGCACTCAATATTCAGTCAATGTTTTCCTTCACTTCAGTATTTCCAATGTGCATTGGCAAGTTTTGTTGCTCACGAAATATAAAGGTAACTCTTCTTTGACACATAAAGTTCCTCACTTGATTTTAGGAGGCCTTACGTTCTCACAGAGATCTCTACCAGTAAGGTAGGGTGCAGATATCTTACAAACCAGATATTACTTGCATTACTCCTTTGAGATGATAGCAGAATCTTACTGAAAACATGGACAAAGATCTGAAAAGTAATGAAAGTAAAACTGATTTGTCTATGTGTATTTAGATAAGGATTGATAAATCTTTAATAATCCATGGCATTTATCATACAAATTTACTAGAACTTAACATCATCCCATTTACCTGGTATGCATGAGATCCTAATCACATCGCATGAAAAATAAAATGAATAGCCTTGCAATGCCCATTTTGACATCAGATCAAATAAAAATGGTAAGGTAGGAGTGATGACCATGATAAACAATTGGATTCTGTATGATAAGTGGGCCACCATTGAACTAGGCTTGGTGCAAATCCTGGGTAAATTTGTTAGAAAGATGCATCTGAAAGGTTTCCTATTCCTGACAAGTGCTACCGATGTATTGTTTCTTGCTTCTATCTCTCTTTCATGTGTGTTTTTATTCATTTACTTGCTTACTTTAACATTTATATAGTACACTATCTCAAACACTTGAGAAAACATCTAATTGTTAAGCCTCAGCCAATTACAAGCATAGCACGTGTTCATTACAGCAAATGCATGTTAAATTCAATCCCGCATAAGCATAATCTTTGCTGCAGTTTGCACTATTGTCCTTTTGGAATAATGAAGAATCACATGTTGATAGTATCATATAAGGTTATGAATCAGAATTATAATATGCAATGAATGTGAGAATGCATGTACACAATTATATAAGGGATATATTTGATGTAGATGGCAGCCATAGAGCTGTAGCAATGCTGATTTTACAGCCTTAAGGTGTGTTCCAATAGCAGAGAGCTTTGGGACAGCACATATGGAAAGATATATTCACATTCATGAATCGTGCAATAGCCTATCTATGCCAATTACAGATCAGCCAATTGGGAGATTCTTTGTCTAAAAACCACTTCCTGTAATGGAGTTTTATCCTTTCTCACACCACGTATCCCTCTCCAGAGGCTTGTCAATTTTCTAGATTTTAAAGGACCAGTCTAAGGCTGAAAGTCTGGCATATTCTTATACATCGTTCTGGGTTCACATAATATGATTATCAAACAAGAAGATAAACTAATAGCAAACTATTATATGTTAAAGCCAATATCTTTATTTATGCATAGACATTCCCCAGTCCTAAAAGCATAGGTATGAACCAGAAATGTAGAACTTAAAATCAGATGTTTCAGGTCATTCTATTGTGGCACATGAAATTTTTCTATACAGACTTGGCCAGCCCATATCAATATACCACATTGGGCTGAATGTTTTCGTTCTTCTAAATGCACTCAATATTAAGTCAATTTTTTTCTTTATCCCAATACTTTTGATGTTCACTGGCAGGTTTTGTTGCACACAACATTAAAAGATGTCTCCTCTTCAACACATAAATTTTCCCCTCTGATTTTGGGTGATTTTGGGAGGTCTTATGTTCCCAGAAAGATCTTTAACAGTAAGGTAGGGTGTAGATATATCACTGACCATAGATTTCTCACGAGTTCTAGACTTCCAGTAGTCTGAACTCTTCTCAACTGCAACCAAAAACATCAGCTTACTGATATTGCCCCTATGAAATGGGAACGAAATAGTGTTGAAAACGAGGACACAGACCAAGAAAGCCATAAACTGACTTCTCTATGTATATCCAGATGAGGATTGGAAGATGTTCAGTAGGCCATGATCTTTATTAAACCGATTTACTAAAACAGAGCATCATCCCGTTTACTAGTATGCATGAGATCCTAATTATATCCCACAAAAAATAAAATCGATAGCCTTGCAATGCCAGTTTTTTACACCAGATAAAATAATAATGGTTAGCTAGGAGTGATTGCCATGATGAATAATTGAGTTCTGTATGATAGGTGGAGGCAGGCCACCATCAAACTAAGCTGGCACTGCCCATTTTGACTCTAAATTAAACGATAGTAAAGTTTTTGGTGATTGACATGATGAATAGTTGGGTTATGTAGGCTAAGTAGACCACCATCAAACTAGGCTTGCAATGCTTATTTGACACTAGACCAAATAATAGCGGTGAGGTAAGAGTGATTGCTATGATAGAAAAATTGGGTTTTGTATAATAAGGAGGCCACCATTGAACTAGGATGGTAACAAACATTTTATTTTAACAATAGATCAAATTATACTGATAAGGAAGGAGGGATTATCATGATGAATAAGTGGATTCTGTGTGATAAGCAGACCACCAACAAACTAGGTACATATTGTTCATTTTGATACTAGAAGTCTAGAACAAATCATTATGTTAAGGTAGGAATGATTGCCATGATGAATACTTCTATTCTGTATGATAAGCAGACCGCCAACAAACTAGATATGCAATGTCCATTTTGATACTGGATCAAATGATAGTGTTAAGGTAGGAGTGATGCCATCATATATAATTGGATTATGCATGACAAGCAGACCTCCATGGAAGTACTTGCAATGCCCATTTTTTGACAATAGTTTAAATGATAGTGGTAAGGTAGTAGAGACGATTATGCATGACAAGCAGACCTCCATGGAAGTACTTGCAATGCCCATTTTTTGACAATAGGTTAAATGATAGTGGTAAGGTAGTAGAAACGACCATGATGAATATTTGGGTTCTGTGTAATAAGTCGGTCACCATAGAACTAGGATTGGTGCTAGTCCCATATAAGCTTGATAGAAAGATAAATCCGAAAGGTTTCCTATGTTTGACAGTGTCACGCATCGGATTGCAAATATATCTAAACTGTAGTAAAATTTGGTTGAGATTATACATAGCAGAAGACATTAACAGTATGTAGCAATGAATCCTTTTCATAATTGATCTTAGGGCCTATTTTGCGTTGACACCGTCTCTCTAAACATATTAAATTCAATACTTCCTAATGAATTTATTGCAATAATACCCGTGACTTGAATCTTCTAGAGCTTTAAAAAAATACTATAATTTACATATTTTAAGAAATTAGATTTGAAAAGAGTCTTAAGATAAACATGGAGTAAATTTGCAAAGTTTATCAAAGGCTTCTTCCTTGATGATGAATCCATTAGCAAGCTTTCAAATGCTGAAAAAGAATGTCTATGAGCAATTGCCCCAAAAGATCTTTTTACAAGTTCATCTTTAACAAGCTACGCGAAACAGCCCTTAGATTTTATGATGCAAAGCAAAACCGTGTACAGATATTGAAAGAAAATAGAATCAACAGATTAAAATTATAATAATGAAACAAACTTCAACATACCCACTTCAAATCCTACCGCTATCATTACAGACAGTAAGGGGTGCGGGACAGTGGATCGGAGGAACAAGCAAAATACCTGAAAAGAGGGAATGAGAAAAGAATGAGAAGCAAATAAAAATGGGAAGCCCTGTGTCTCCAATCCCCAAAACTGCCGCTGCTGTTATCCGCCATTTCGATCAAATAAAATCCTAGAAATCGATTAACAGGCAGGGTAGCACGCTCAAATCGAGAAAATCGAAATTATATCAATGCAAGCACGGAAGATCTTGATTGACGAATACAATGGTATCTAGCAGGTAGGGTATGGTTGACTATTACAGAGGAGAAAATTTACGTTTCGCACTTTTTTCCATTGGTTTTCTCAGTGTTTCAGTTGTCGTGAAGTGTGTAACCAATCAAAAACAATATTTTAAAAAATAAAAAATAAAAATCAATTAATTTTAAAAAAATTATAAATAATATTTAAAAAAATAAAAAATAAAATTCAATTATTCAAAGTAATTTGTAAAAATTATAAAATTTATTTCTTGTGCATATGATTGGCTAAAAAGTTATGTGTGATATTGAGCAAGTAAACATTTTTTAAAGAATGATTTTTGATTTTTTGATTTATTTATTAAATCTTTCTAAAATAAATAAATGTTACTTATTTTGATTTTTTTTAAGAATGTAAATTTTTATTTTTTTATCAAAATTAATTCACTATTTTATAGAGATTTAGATTCACACTATTAAAATAATAAAATAAAATAAAAATTGTATTATTCTTTCCATTAGACTAATATCTTTGTTATTGTTTTTAATATTTTATGGTGTAATTTAATTATTATATGCTATCCTTTTTATTTTTATTAATAATTCTTTTTCATCTTGTATATTTTTATATATTTTTATATTAATTTATATATAGGTTCTCCAAAAAAATTGTTTATATTATTTCAAGCTTTTAGTATATATAATATACAACCTATTTTAATATAATAATATTAATTTTTATATATAACCTATATTAATGTAGTATTTATATATTATTTTTATTTATATTTTATGTTATTGAGGGTAATATTTTGTAAGTAAATAAGTTAATCTACATTGTGTAGGTAATATATTAATTTATATTATACATTTATATTAATATATATGATAGATTATTTTATTTTGTAGGTTCTCTTTAATCTATATTTATATATATATTATATAAATTAATATTATTTTATCTATTTATATTAATATATATTATAGGTTGTATATATTATAATCTATTGTTTTTAAATCATCTTTTTTTTATTTTAATGGAATCATTTATTTATTTTTCTAATTTATATTTTATATATAATCTCATCTTTTTTCTTTTTTCTTTGGTTAAATTATTATTGTTTTAAGTTTTAGTATATTTTCCTTTATATCTTCTTTCATTTATTTTTATAATTTTGATAACTTTTCCTCAATCATTTTGTTATATAATTCATCTTTATAATTCTCTTAGAGTTATATATTCACTGTTTGATAACCTTTAACTTTTTTTATCCATTTATTTGTGATATCATATTATTATATTATTCATTCTTTAGTGTCTTCATCATTTTTTTTTTCCTATTTTCATTTTTAATTCATTTTTCAATATCCTCCATCCATACCCTCTCCCACCACCTAACTCTTCTTAAGGTCATTTCTACAATCATATTCTTCATTATCCTCTTCCTATGATTAATCATTGAGTTAGGGTTAGGGTAAGGTCATTAGAGTTATTTCATTGTTTGAGAAATTTAACTTTAACATTTTTTGATTCATTTATTTGTGTTACATCATATTACTATATTATTCATTCTTCTATTATGTCTTCATATTTATTTATTTTTCCTATTTTCACTTTTACTTCATTTTTCAATCTCTTCCCTTCCTACCCTCTCCCACCACTTAACTCTTCTTAAGGTCATTTCTACAATCATATTCTTCATTATCCTCTTCCTACAATGAATCATTTAATGTGATTTGAAATGTCAATTCAAAATATCATACATAATTTAATCTAAAAGTGTTTACTCTATCATTCTATATAAAATTAAAAATAAACTTGTAATAAATAATCATTTTAATATATAACAATTTTATATTAATAATAAGAGAAGAAACATTGCCAACATGTAATATCTAACTTTTAATGTTTTTTTAATATATTATATTTATTTTATTTATAAAATTTATTTAATATATAATAATTTGTAATATAGCATTTATTAAATATTTTATTTATTTAAAATTTAGTGATAAAAATTAGGTTTATAATTATGAATAGTGTTACTATCATAGTTAGGGTTAGAGATAGGTTTAGGATTAAGATAATGGTCTAAAATTTATTGTTAGGGTTAGAGTTAGAGATAGGATTAGGGATAGAATTAGAGTTAGGGTTAGGTCATTAAAATAACTAATTAACAATACTGAAACACTATAATTAAAACAAAACTTATATTTATTTTTATTCACATTAATAAAACTTACATTTTGTTTTTATCAAATTTAAAAAACATTAATTACAATACTATTAAGACAAGTACTAGCCACTATGTGGCACTTGTTTATATTGTCAATAATATTTTTTATCATTTAGCATATTCTAGGGAAATCTTTTTTTAGAGATTTGTTTCGTCATTTTAAAGATAAAACAAACAAATATGAGATTATAGTTCACCATTTGATGCCCTGACTCTAGTTTATGGTTCACCAAAAGAATCTCAATATTAGTATTGACAAAAAACGACAACATCTAAAATATATATCTTTAGAATGACCAAACAAATATTTGAGATCAGATTTTCCTTTTTATAATATAAGACTTTCTTAGCAATTCCAATAACAATCACTAAGCTTGTAGCTATCTATGAAATTGAAAATGATATGATGGATTCCCTTTGAAATCAAACCAAGCTCAAGTAAATAAATTATTGTCTGTATAGGTGTAAAATTGCACCCCTTGCAATTTCACATACATTCTTGCGTCTACTTTAGTGTCCACTCCCTTAGCACTTGTGTAGGCTCATTTTAGCCCCTATATCATCCTTTTTCCCTTCTCAAGATGCTCAACATTTCTTTTTCAACAGCTACCATTGTGTGTCAGCTCTACATCAAACTTTGGGCTTTTCCCATTCTTGTTGTTTTGTAGCGTGATGTGTACGGACATTAGCGCACCGAACGGACGTCTGCACACTGCACTAGTGTCCTGTGACATTTCCAGCTATCTCTGAGCATGCTTGCCACTTGTCCTCACCTTTTTTCAGTGGTAACGGCCCGTGACGCCTTGTAACGCTTGGAGAAGCTTCTTTTCTCTCCTTAAAAGCAGTCTTTTCACTTCATTTGCATCTTCTAACTTCTTCTAGCTCAACTCTCTTCTACTTCTAGCTTCATTCTACCATCTTGCTCTTGCTTGCACAACTCCATTGCTTGCTACAATAGTATTCTCCAAATCTTTCACAACTCCTTTTGCAACACTCTTGGTTCTTACAACTCCATCTCCCCTATTTCATGCTTGTGAGCATCTTGGGATTCCATATCCCCTAGCTATTGCATTTTCATTTCATGATACGGGTTCTCCTCCTTAAGTAGGGATTGCTTTTATCACCTCCTTTGTGATACGAGTTCTCCTCCTCGAGCGGGGATTTCTTTCATCACTCATACTTGGTGGTGCGGGTTCTACTCCTAAGCGAGTTTTTCTTTCACCACAAACTTTGTTAATTTCTCTCTTTCTCTATCTTCTTGGTTGTCTGTGGAGGTGGGAACACCAAAACAGGGGTTTGACTAAGGCAGACCCCTATACAGCCCCAATAATTTCTCCATATATCATACTTGCAGGTACTAAAGATATCTACTAGCTGGAGGCTTCATTACTTGGATCGTTGTATCTTCTTTCCTTTCTTTTTCTTAGCTTTATCATTTCTATTTCATTCAATTTCAATTTCATCGCATTTTGTAAGTTGTCAGCAATTGGAGTAAAAGTAATTATTTAGGCATTCTCTATGATAAACTCACTCTTCAATTGTATGAGATGCTAGCGTGCTGCGCTGTCGTCCTTTGGCCAAGAGCTTGTTAGTTTATCTAGAAAATTTTTGTGACCTGCTCTTTTTTATTCTAAAACTTTCACGTTGTTCCTAAGGTTGTTTAGGGCAGTTCGCCACCGTGAGGCTCTCTGAATGAAGAGAAATTGTGAGTAGTGAATCCCCCTCTTCTACAATTTGGTGAACCTAACGTGAAGAGAAAATCTTTCGAAAAACTAGGAATTTAATTACCTATACTTGGAGGGGTCATAACTTTTGATTTGGTGTTCAGAATTCAGAACCGTTTGCACCGTTGGAAAGGTCTTCTAAAGAACTAGTTCAGTCCCTAAAATACCATTGCCTTAGACAATTGAATTTTAGGGACTGATACAAGTTCCAACCTCAAATTTCGCTCCGAAGAAGAACTTGTGAGTAGCGAATCCCCCTCTTCTACATTGTCTTACAAGCTTAAAAAGAGAAGTGCTTACCGTGGACCCAACCTCATTTGACAACAAACCCTCTTCATGCATTGCAAAAATGATAGTAAATAACCCCTATGTTGACCAAATCTACACCCTTTGTCCACTATGATCTTATTGGCTAGCAATGAAATCTATACATCAACTTGTTCGTTCATGAGAAGTGGTAACACTTTTGAAAGGGCATTTCACATGAAGTGCACAATGAATTTGAAAGACCCAATATTGGTTCCTACTATGGAGTTGTAGCTTGTAAACTTGTAAATAAAAGAACATTTGTAATGACAATAACAATACAAAAACTCGATAATTACATAACACTTAAAGCTTTTCATGCATATAACAACAAAGGTTACATGTACACATGGGATTCCCTTGATCAATGAAAAATATTTTCTTGTCTTCTTTAATTACCTAAACTTGTTATGATATAGACTAATCCCTACCAAATTTATAATCTTTGCTCTTATAGAATTGCTCCTAAACTATTTTGCTACAAGACAAGGAAGTTCATATATATGTTTTTCTAAACATAGAACATTACATTTTTTCATGTGCAAACAACCTTCTACATGTGCATCACCTAAATATAAGACTTGATATGCAATTAATATTTTAAATTCTTAATAATATATTATTCTTGTAAATGGATCGTTATTGTGTCAACATTCTTCTAATCCAATTACTTTTATTAACAAATACTCAATCTACATCTAATTTATATTTCAATAATAACATTACAAAACAACTCATTAAGTCTTAAAATCATAACCCTAAAGATTATAATAATGTAATATTTAAATGAAGCTCAATAAAGTATAGGATTACACAAATGTACAACACTTGATGTCATCCATTCTTCACAAATATCACAAAATTCACTCACTAATTATTAAAGCCAAAACCATAAATTTTAGAATAACATCATAAATGAGTAAAAACATAAATTAAGAGTATTGATGCCTATTTATTTTTCCTTGCTTTATAAAATTTAATTAAAATAAAAAAAATATTGTACAACAACGTCTGGTCTTTGTATAGTTTTAATTGTTTGTTTTTGTACACTCATACTATTTTTTAGTTTAGTTTAGTTATTGTAACACATTTCCTCAACGTCTTCTTAGCTATCCCGACATATGTAATTCAACTTTGTTTAAAGTTAAAAAATCAATTTAAAAAATATTTATTTTCTTATGAGCAACATAATCTTAATATTAATTTGTAAAATTGTAAAAATGTTGGTAAAAAGTGGTGAAATTACTTTACATGTTGTACACTAAAGCCATGGTGTCTATAATTTATAGAATAGAATATAATAGAAGGTTTTTAATGTCTACAAGGCCAAAGACAATCTATAGGATAACTAACCCAACCATTTTATCTTTCTATAATATTGATCTTTTGTTGTTTATTTTGATGATGAATTCCCTTATTTTCTCCTCTTTAAACAAATCTTATAAGGAAACCATTGCTAAAGTAGTTTCATATTTGGCTCAAATGCCATTATAAGCTCCAGACTCCAAAATAAAGTGTTTCTTTGATTGATTGCCTTGACTATGAAAAAGACATAAACTCTCTTCTCCCATTCTTCTTTTGGTCTCTTCCATCAACCTGATTCGCATCAAAGGTGATGTGAATTAGTCCTCAATTGAACCATGAGCATCTTTGCTCTCCAAGTGATATATCTCCCACTATATAGGGCTTCTAGTGGTGATAATATGGATAAAATTCATCAAGGTAAATATTCCTCTTTCTCCCTGACGCCTTTTCCAACATATAGCTATGTAAAAAAATTTCATAACAAATGTCTTACATCTTTGTTATTATTTGGACATACATTCAAATTAATATTCCATTTGGTTAAAAACAATGAAAATGCTTTTGGATGCAACCATGTGAGTTTTTTCCACATCAAAGTATGATAAAAAATTTGTTGATGTGAAAAAATTTCACATTGTTACATCTAGAAGTATTTTCATTGTTTTTTTAATTAATATGTTTTGTGAGAATATTTGTATCTTATTGATATTCTTTCGTTCATCGATTCTATTGTTTTGTTTCAACCAAATTTTCTTTCTCCTGTTTAAAACTTTTTCGATGACAACCTTAGACCTTAGATCATTTATTTACCTTCATCTCTTCAATATATATATTTTTAATATCTTAAAAGATACAGTTTAATATCTATCTTAATAGAAAAAATCCCTAATCTCTCTTTAAAAAATTCATAAAAACCAAAACTTTAAATTTACTAAAGATTTTCTAAAGTTTTATAACATGAACTCAATTTAAATTATCAAATTCAATCTAAATGTCTTTGACTTAGTTTGAATGCAAGATGCTTGTAGGCATTGGTCTTCCAATATGTGATGATGCTCATTCAAGAGGTTTTTCCAATTCTTATAAAATGAATGAATGAATGAGAGATTTTAATGTTGTCCATGAGACCAAACACTCTAAGGGACTGAGAATCACAACACTAAGATATCTCCAAATTCCTTTTGATGTTGGATCTTCTACTTTGAATTTTGACCAAAAAACTAGCAATCTTATTGACCTTTTCTTCCTCAAATAATTTGTGCAAGTTGTTCTCATGAGTACGAATGTCCTTATAAGCTCTACACTCCATGATAAAGTGCCATTCTTACCCCACCAACACTTTACTACAAAATATAAAATAGAATAAAATAGAAGACTTTTAACGTCCACGAGACCAAAAGAAAGCCTATGGGATAGTAACCCAACGCCTACTATTTTAGCATTGTGAATTGTTGTTGCCGTTTAGTTTGATAATGAGCTTTCCCATTCTGCCCACCTATTCCATGAGAAAATTTGCAGCTGTTAACCCACTTTTGTAACTTCCTCTCATATCTAGATAAGCTTTACAATCTAAGATAAAATTGAACAGTAACCCTACTAGCCTATATGCATATTCTATGCTACCCTCCGTCCACCCCCTGAAAATTGACCGGTTCCAACCAAGAGGTTGCCTTCGCCCTTAAGGAGAGAGTGCGCGATAGCGTGTCATACTTATTAGCAGTTTTATAATACGCGCTTAAACTTTTTTATAAAATTTCCTAGGTAATATATTGGTACCGGAACACCCAAAATAGACAATTTCTCTTCGACCTAAAACGAAAAAAAGTTAGCACGTCGAGGATCGCGAGTCAAAGGTGAAAAAAATTCAAAATCGTTTAGTTGCTCTTCAATTTGAAAGTTTGTTTTGCTTGATCGAGGCCTCGACTCAAAATGAGCTTCTTATTCGGGAAAAAGAAGACTCCTGCAGGTAATCCCATGGTTTTAATGCAGAATTCGAATTATATGTTCGGTTTTTGGGTTTTTTCTGGATTTGATTGTCTTCTTAAGGAACGATTACTTCAGAATTTCAGAAAATTCATAACGATCCATGGCTCTTTTGGGTATTTGAAAAGATCTTGTTTTACTCTTCCTTGTTTTGGTTTGGTTGGAAGAAGAGTATTTTTGGTTGAAATTGTTTGGATTTAAAATTCGCCAATGAAATTCATATGGGTTTTCCGATTTGAATTCATGACAGAGAAAACAAGATAGTTTTTTTGTTTTTAAAATGGTTTAAATCATTGCTTGTGGAAACTTTTTGGTATTATAGAGTTTTTTGGCTGGTTTCACTTGAGGTTTCAAATAACTGTTTTCTTGATCTCCTATTTAAATTTTGTTTGGTTTTGGAGTTCAGATTGGATATTTCATACCGGACAATTTTTTATTTTCAGAAATTCTTGATGACATAGAAATAGCTATGCCAAGTTAGGGCTTGTTTCCATTGCCATGTAGATTGGCCTGGTAAATGGGCTTAAGTCCCATATAGGGTTATGTGTAGAAAGAATTTGGTTTTGTGGAAATGGCTACATGAACTACTACTAAATTCTGCCACTCATCATTGTGTTCAATTTTCTGTAAATTTGAATAGTTAATCAATTGCAAAATAGTGTGCTAATATTTCTGGATTAAAACTGTGTAAGAAATTTCTCACACAGTTTTAATCCAGAAATATTAGCACACATGGACTGTGGAAACTTAATGGTTTTAATTGCAAAATAGTGTTTTGAAGCTCTCCCACCAACCAATCCCTTCAATTCTGAGCTTATCTTAGTTTCGCCCTACCTCAGCCCGCACTTTCTGTATCTACTTCGTTTATGATGACAATTACTCTCTGCTGGTCCACAATTCTCTGTTACCAATTTTCTTTTTTCTTTATATATATTATAGATAAATGTGCCTGTTGACCATTGGGGAGTGGTCCTCTCTCTTGCTAGCCAATAATCCTTGGCTGGGAAGCTAACTTACTCATCACGCCTATGTTTGATTGATGAATCAGTGGAAGTTATCTCCTTTGCCATTTTACACAAGTTGCATTAGCATGGAGGGGTATGCATGCCACGTTTTGATGCATCAAGTTATAGTGAATCCCAATGTTTAGCCTATCAAACCCACTTGTTCTACTCACCTGCTCAAACATGCCAAAAAGAAAATAGTAAAATTAAAAATACCTAGAAAGTACTTTCATTTTCAATGGAAAATCAAATTGAAATTTTTACCATGGGAAATTTATATTGAAGCTTTTATTCATGTTTTCAACTAATCAAGAATCTTGCACAAAAGTACTAATTGTCGGGAGTTGATTGGCAATCCCACAGACAACACACTAAACTGCTAGATTGTAGATGTATTATATAGGTGTAAGGAAATAATTACAACAATTGAAGCATAAAAATACTTCTACAGTTGTAGGTAAATTAACCATGGAGTGGAGAAAAAAATATACTCATAGAGAACAATTTGAGTTAAAATGTCAAAAAAAGAGGCTTATAGAGATTTTTTTGTAAGAAGAGATGAAAGTTTTTGATTAGATAGGATAAAACAGGTTTTGAAAGAACTCTGAAACTCTTTTCACAGTAAAGAAACAGCATAACCTCAGCAAAACAAGATCAAAGCAGTAGCCATGCTAGGAGATAATCCATACAGCAAACAAGAAACAAACACCACCAGACCCTACAGTTTTTTCAAGATCTCTGCAGCCTCCAGCTCTTGTTGATAAAAAATTTCACGCAGCTGCAGGAAGTCCTGAAATTCTCGTGGCTTTTCTTCCCGCTGCTTCTAGTTCTGGCACTGGGTTAAGAAGAAATGTAAGTTACTTATCCCATTTTATAACAATAGAATGTTGTAATTTCTGAGAACAGATGTTAAGCGATCACTCCCTGCTCTCTGCTATGCTATGTGTATTACAAAAGGGCAGCAATCTCTATAATAGTCCCTAGTTTTTCATCGAGATAACAATTAATAGTAGGTATAATTTTTCCACAGTCCATGAAGAATAGAATGTATGTTTTTGGATTCAAAAAAGCATACACAGTTAAATCCCCATGACTTTTTGAAAACTTTTCATGTCTTTGAAGTTGATATGTGTCAATTGATTCGCTTTCCTGAAAGCTGTGTCAGTATTCTAAATCGTCTGTGAAAGTCTTTTTTTTTTCAAGTTTTGATTGAGTCAAGAATTGTTAACCATTGGTTACAGTTGTAAGTGATTTGGAGTCAAATTCAGTTGTCTTGAAGCGTCACAAAATACCTGAGTTGAGTCGTAATTCGTACACAAGTGTTTAAATGTCTAGTTGAATCATTAATAGAAATGCAGGGTTTCATTTTAGTTTTACTGGTATACAATTTTGGGTTAACATTCCTGCAGTTTGCAGCTTTGTGAAATTGCAAGATGGCTCAGAAAATTTGACAATAGGTTTTAAGGGGTTCTTTTGAGATTTTGCTATGTTTGTTTCAAAATATTTTTGGGTTAAAAGGCACTGGCAATTGATCTGTTAATATAAATTTGAGAGAGTGCAGAGATACAGAATGTTAATGCAATTTATGACTTGCAATTCACTGTTTGCTGGTTGTAATTCTCACTTTGCAGTCTTACACTGTCACAAGACGATTTTTGAATAAGTTTGCACTAAGTTCAGTGGGATTTTTAAATTGTGTGATCAGCTGAGTTTCCCAATCAGCAGAAATGTGGAGGTGTAATGTTTATTTGCATTTGCGATGAAGATTAATAAGTTTGGGGTTGGTGGAGGTCTGGAAGTTTGTGTGCACATTTTCATGTCACAGAAGCACAAAGCAAATTAAAATTCGGTAAATATAGAATTTCTGTAAAACCACAAAGTATTGTTTTAACTTTGGAGTTTAGGTGGCTTCATAATTTAAAGGTATCTGGCATTCAGTTTATTTTGGTGGAAATCTGGAAGTTACATGCAATCATGCAAGTATTGCAAATTGCATTCGGATCTCCCTTTTTTGCCAATATTGTGTTAGGGAACTTTGGAGTCTATATGCAATTGCACAATTGCACTCCAACCTGCAAAGTCTGTCACTTTGTAAATAGACATTAAAAATGAAAAAATTGAAGTCTTTTTATATGATGGGACTTCAGAGTCCCAATGCAATTAGGCAAACTTTGCATATTGCATTCTGAACTCCTTCCCACATATCCTAAAGGAAAGAGCATTGGAAAACCAGGGCTATGAACACTTCCCACATATTTTAAAGGAAAAAGCATCAGAATCACAGGGCTATGAAGCAATATTACAAATTGCATTGCATGCTGGTTTTTCTGCACGCAGAGTATGGCACCCTTCGAAGGGTGTATGTACCATTTTAATTCCTCATGGAACGCCTTGATTATAGGCTTATGGACAAGGTAGATTTGTTGAAAAAGTATCAGAAACTTTTAAAACCAAACTCTGCTATACATGCCGTTTCTTCATATTCAAGCAAAACATATACACAGAGCATGAGAGCATGTACACGGCCACAAACTGTTACAAAGCCTTCATTGCAGGATAAATGTAAAATGGATACGTTGAAAAGGATTTGGAAAAATCCAAGAAAATGCAATTGGCAGCAGTAAAATCAAATTTCATGACTCTTACCAGCATCCTCCTGCATAAGCCAAAATGCGAGCATTATAATAGTGTATAGACATCCATTAAACTTAAAGCATAAAAGATGGGAGGATTTATCGGATGTTATACTTATGAATGCCTTGGCAGATCTGCACATGGGTATGAAAGGATATCCAAGACACAACTGTTAAATGAAATGCCCCAAATACATGTTATACTCATGAATGTTATTGGATTCCAGGCATGGGTGAAACCATGATCCTGGGAAGGTAACCATCTGAAAAGGAGAATGGAGATGCCTGTCTTAAGGGGAGTTCCCATCTTAAGAAGAGGCACCCCCAAACTGCCAGATCAAGTAAGTCTTTTCCGAGCCTTCAAACATTTTTTTCTCTATCTTCACCTAGACTCTCAGTCTTCTCTTGGCCATCCTCACTGATAGGGAAAATGCAAAATGCAAATAGCAAAACCCCGACATTTTAAGAAAGATATTTGTTTGTATTTGGTCTATAACTTTAATACCAGATGCCCATTTCATGCATTTTTTCTTTTTGGATCAGTTAATTCTGAGCATTATGGCTCTGCTATTTATGGCTTCTCTGGTTTAGCTTGGATTTAGTAGGATGCTCTCCTACAAACAGATAAGTTTCATCATAAAAAATGCCAATTTATACAGCTTTTACAATTCTATCCATATCCTGTAAACTATAACTCCTTTCTATTTGATCTTTTCCAAGAAAGCTGAGTTGGAGATCTTCAGTTGGTATGTTTTTGTAATTTCTGATTCTGTGCAGATTCCTCTGATAAGGGAGAACAACCTACTTTTCAGCATCTCACAATTTATTTTTGAAACTAATTCTTAACCTGAAATATCCCAAGAATATTAAACCCTTGTAGATGCTCATTATGAATGGAAAATCTACTAATTCTAAAGTGTATATAATGACGAGGTACCATGATTATGTATTGTTTGGATAATACCTCTGCATCATGTTTTAACCTGGGTCATTGTGATGTTTAAGTGTCTTGCTTTACTGCTAAACTACAGCTTGACAGATTATTTTTTATAGCTTGGTATGATCTAGAGTTTTAATTTTTTTTCTTTTCTGCATTGACTAAATTTAATAAAAGAGTTGCCATTTGAGACAGGAAGTTCATCTGTATTGTCAAAGATCTGTTATGATAAAAAAAATTGAGAGATAAATAGTAATACAAATGCCTCTTAGGCCAAATTGATGTGGAGGACCTATCAAAGTGTATTTACTTGTCTATCCGATTGTTCCTATATGTATCTAGCTTTAAAACTAGCATAGATCCATCTTAACATGAAACTGATATGTTCTGAGGTGTATCTAACAGACTCGAGGGACCAATACCTATATTCACACTTACACGGTGGCAGGATTACCACTTTGATTCTTGTGGATGCCTCTCAGCACATAACAAATCTATGTTAAGATGGATTTGTTCTATCTATAGAATTTTCCAAGCTCTTTCACTGCTGCAGTTGGTAGAGAAAATTGATTTGTGGTTAGCTTATTTTTTGAGTCTTCAATGTGCTACCTTCGTGGAAAAGTTTTTTTTATAACACGTGGTGCATGTGTTCATGTATAGCCTTTTTATTATTATTAAGATTTACATAACTATAAAAATGTCTTCCCCATGCATCCATCCACCTAGCTACCCACGATACACAACAATAGTTTAAGTTGATGTAGGGTGTAAAATACTCTTGGTGCAAATAGGTTACTCTAAGCTTTGTTTAATTTTCATGATTTATTTCCCGTACAAGGTTGTGACTGCAAATATTTTCTTAATGTTGTCTTACTAGTAATATCACTGTATGGTGGGTATGCTGGTCATGCTAATAGAAAATATCTTTCATCCTCTACATTTATGTTACACCCTTTACGTGTTCTTTGTTTCCAAGGTGTGTTTGAACCTTGGATTTATCAGTTTCACCATATAATTTGTGTGAGTTGTTTCTGCTGTAATGAATTTCTTCTTGAGGCTTGCTATCTCATTCAAGTAGGTTGAATGCTCTAGTTTAGGGTTGATGATGTTTTTATAGTACAAGAGTTATTAATTTGTGTGAGTTTTTTCTGCTGTAATGAATTTCTTCTTGAGGCTTGCTATCTCATTCAAGTAGGTTGAATGCTCTGGTTTAGGGTTGATGATGTTTTTATAGTACAAGAGTTATTTCTTTAATTTTTTTTCACTGTTTCAAAGTTGTTAATCATTTTATTTTGTGCAAGTCTTTCAATGTGATATTTTCCCAGATTTCCCAATATTTTAAACATTTGCTTGTGTCCTTTTCCAAAGTTAAAGTCTTTTGTGAAAAATGAAAGTTGGGTTTGTTAAAAAATACTTCAACTTTTGAAATAAAGTTTGAAGTCAACAGGATAAATAAATAATATTTGTTGACTTGGAAATTCTTTTTATCTTTAGAGCTTCTACGAGAGAATAAGCGTATGTTAGACAAATCTATACGTGAAATAGAAAGAGAAAGGCAAGGGTTACAAACTCAGGAGAAGAAACTCATCGCAGAGATTAAGAAGACAGCAAAGCAAGGGCAAATGGTAATTTTCCTCCAAACTCTAGCAAATTGATTGTCTTATTGGTATTGGAAAAAAATCGGATAATTCTCCTTTACATTACACTTGCTTTGTATTATTGGAGAAGTTTATTTAACTGTTTTTGTTCAATAACATATTGTAGAGGAATTAGCTTAACTTATTTTGAACATTACTTGCCATTGTTGGCTGGAAGTTATCAAGTGTTTAGACCCAGATTTACCTCCATATGCCTTAGTATTGTCACTTGTTGGTTAATTACCACCTTTTTGTTTTTAATGTAATATGATTCTAATATGGCTGGATCAGTCAATCACAATTGAGAAGTGTAGCTAAAGTGTGGCATTCTTTGCCAATCAGCAATCCTGGTTTAGTTTGTCTTTGTAAGAATAGCTAAACAATGAGATCTTTGTATTTTGTTCTGTATATAATGACGAAGGCCATACAACTTATTTGATACATGCTTTGAAATCATAATGTTATATAACTATATTATCTGAAGCCCATTTTGAGATCAGCCCAAAGTTCAAGCCAATTTGTTTTTAGACACTGATGTGGCTAATCTTGCATCTAAAAAATTCTTAAAATTTGCCTGATTTCTTTCTAAACATGTTATTTATTTTTTTAATTCAGGGTGCTGTAAAAGTGATGGCAAGGGATCTCATTCGAACAAGGCATCAAATAACAAAATTCTATGCACTGAAGTCACAGCTTCAAGGTGTTTCACTCCGCATCCAGGTGGGGTGATATATTTGCAAATCGTTTGGAAATGACATTTTATTTAATCTGTTGATTTTCTGTGGAAATAATCTGGTACGAGTCCTTTATAATTTGGTTAATAATGAAGTTCCATATGCCTGTGTTGACAACTGTCCATAATGAGTGTTGCATTATATTTTCAAATTTGAAGGTGCTTTTTCAGAAATGCAATACCAAATTGTTTGTGATGTTTCCTCTTTACTGAAATTGTTTATGCTGTAAAATGGACTTCCAATTATGAGTATCACTAAATATGTATCTGAATTCTGGAGTTCTAAGTATTGCAATTCAAGCACCAATGAAGTTCCATCTTTCCTTGCTCTTCATAAGGTTAGATTTTCTTGCTTCCTGAAAGGCTTACAAACTTTTGGCAATGCTACTATAGATATGTTACATTGACATTTCAAAATATTCATCAGATTTATATGTTCAATAAGGCACCCTGGACAATAAAAGGATAGAAAGATCAAGTTTAAGCGATTCCAGAGTTTAAAGTTAAACGCTTCATCTAGAATGCTAAATCTCTCATTCAATATATGTTCTCATGTACATTAAGAGTTTGGATTTTCTGGTCGTAAAATTGAGTCAAGTCAGTTACTAGTGGGAGAACTGGGTTTATCTTTTTCCTTGGCACTATGTTCTGGTAAAACTATGGGATTTATCAAGCCATGTAAAACTCCATAGAGAATGTTGATAACATTCATATAGATGGAAGCCTTCTTGAGCTAGAGACAAGCAGAATTGGAACATTCTATGAGCAAGAAGAGTTGGACAGCCAATATGTAGACAAATTAACAGGAGATGATTTTAATGATTTGGTAAAGTGGAAAAACTACACACCAGGGGAGCTGTAACACACTTGTCGAACTTGGGAAACCTTTTTTGGCTAAGAAGCTGCCATGAAGCTGCATACCGAAGAGTTCCCATTCTGTCAAAATCACCTGGGCTTTGCACTTGCCCTTGTCCTAGTGGGGCCTACTTAATCACCCATCTGCATAATCTGCAGGGCTGCAAGTCCTGTGAGGCTTGAACCTGAATCATCATCATCATGACAATCATTCCCATCTTTACCACTAGACCAAAGGACAAGAGAATGTAGAAATAATTTACTGACACAAATGTAAAACATATCCAGAATCACCATAGAGGAGGATATGAGAAATAGCAACAAAAAGCAGGCTATATTTATGAGAATGCAAAAACAAACAGCAAAGCAAGGACAAAGAATATCAAAATAGAGGATGGAGAAATGAGATATTTGTGGTGAAAGTGGAGAACAATACTTAAATGATCAAAATTATGACAGTATTGAATCTATAAAACCATGTCCACTGGTTTACATTCACAATTGTTGCATTTGCAACACTTGAGGGCCGGTTATAAGGGAGTGAATGTAGCATTAGGCTAGATTAGTGTCTAGAATAGTTTTTGAAACCTTTATAAATGATGACCCATTGTTGATGAAAAGGCTCTATTTCTTCAACCTTAATGGATATCTAATTAGTAATCTGATGATTTCTGTTGGCTTTCGTTATTGTGCTTTGCTTCTGAATGCTTAGTCTACAATAGGTCATGCAATAAACGTAAAAGGGTGTAAATATCTGTAAGCTTCCATTCTTCACTTTAACTTTTGTAGAAGTACGATAGTGAAAATAAGATCATATGCATTGCTATGCTCCTTGTATGCTTTTTTGGTCATTTATGATGTTAAATGAAAAATACTAAATATTAAGATCTAGTCCCTCCTGATCCAGGGAAAAACATTTTTGCCCTGATCTAAATGGAAATATCTGTGGCAGACATTGAAATCAACACATACTATGGGAGAGGCGATGAAAGGTGTTACAAAGGCAATGAGGCAAATGAACAGACAGATGAATTTACCAGCGTTGCAGAAAATAATGCAAGAGTTTGAAAGACAAAATGAACGGATGGAAATGACAATGGAGGTTATGGGGGATGCTATTGATGATGCTATGGAAGGAGATGAAGAAGAAGAGGAAACTGAAGAACTAGTCAATCAAGTTCTTGATGAGATTGGAATTGATATTAATTCTCAGGTATGTTTTTTTCCCCATATATAAATGTGATTGAAATCTTTTGGACACCAGGAGTAGAGTCAGTTTATCCTACAAGACATATTTCTTTTGTTAAACGAGGTACTATTTATTTTAACCTATCGATTGCTTACATTTATTTGTGTTGTCAATGCCACTTGTTATAATACAGCTGGTAAATGCTCCAGCAACTTCTGTGGCTACACCTGCAGTACCCTCAAAAGTTGCCCAAGCTACTGCAGCAAATACTGAGGATACAGGGATTGATGATGACCTACAGGCGAGACTTGATAATCTGAGAAAGATGTAGATGAATATTGACAGCGGAGTTTCTTACTGAACCTCTAATATCAGGTCATTTAATTGTTTATGAACACAATTTTTCTGGTGGTAACTGTTTATTATAGTTTCCAGGAACACTGAAAATAATCATCAGGTACCCTTGTTTGTATTGGCTCTTATCTGATCATTGTATCGCTAGAATTCATATGGATGTGTATATACTATATAGAAGATAAACTTTTCATGGTTGTTTGTTATTATAAGTTGTTGCCTTCCATGAAATACCCACAAACAGATCATTTGATTTGTGCATTCCAAATTACAGTTGTAACATCTTTCTTGATTAATTTAAGTTGTCTTACATGGCGTATGCCTGGAGGATGGGAAATACATCTATTATTTAATGCGAGTAACACAAGAGCAGATTGGACTCCCCGAAGTGTCCTTTAAACGTCCATCTTTATGGGTCAATATTGAATGGCTGGGGAAGTACTGGAGAAACCCCCAGCATATATACGACAGCTTAATTGTTAATTATCATTGATAATAGGATCGAGCACTTTTGATAATGCCAGTTTGCTATCATATGCAACAATTTGTGGTGTAATGTTAGATTTTTTTACTCAGAGTCCATATAAGACCAAAGTTTTAGCTATAACAGAGAACTTCAATAAATTGAATGGAAAAAAGGTTCTGTAAATGATCTTATGGTGTTATGTGCATAACTGGTTGTTGCGACATGCATTCAGAAGAAGTTGCACCAGCTCATTGATAGTAATTTATTTTGATTTACTTTAAGCCAGTGTTCCACGGGGTTTTGGGGACGCATTTTGGGGACGTGGGGACAGAGGGTCTAAGTTTGGGGGCGGCGGCGGGAGAGTGGGGGGGGGGGCGGGGGTGTGCAGGGTGCTGAAATACATATAGTACTTGAAAAAATGGTTATAAAAAGATGTATAAGAATTATACACCTTGGAGACAACTAGGAGTCCCCTAAATGTCTTGAGGACACCCCAGCATCATCGAAGTCCTAGTGGCGTCTTGGAGACAGCGACACTAGTGGTGGGCTGGCATGGGGACGTCCCCCCCAAGTCCCCAAGTCTCCGAGATGTCCCCGTCTAGGAAACGTGGGGTATTTTGGGGGGGATGCGTCCCCATGGAACATTGCTTTAAGCTATATTTTTCTGAATGATAAAAGTACGTATTATATACACTTAAAAATTACTCACAATATAAAGAATGGCAAATAGTTTGGTTAAAGATCAGACTGAAAAACAAGTGTGCCATAAATAGAAATATGCCCGGGGAAAATTCAGAAATAATACTGGATCTGTTTACAATTGAGTTAGCAAGAGAAAAGGTTGATGAATGCCGATGGATTGTTTGGCAAGGGTTCAGGGCTTTATCCAGAATATGGTCTAAGAAGTATCACCCAAAACATGAGTAAATAAGAACACATGCAGTTATCCACAAAATTTTCAGCAAAAAAGTTATGCACTGCAGAAAACTAAAATCTTCAACTCAAAGCTTTGGTGTAATTCTTTTTTCCACATGGCAAAATGTCTATACCCGGACCAAGAAGGAATCACCTAACAAAATTGGCTTCATCTTTCAGCTTATTAACCAAATCTTGAACACTATATAAACCAATTTCGACTACTTATGCCTTGAATATCACCTAGGCTGATTTAAATATCAAAATATAACACCTAGGCTGACCTAATTAACTAGATAAAAATATAATAATGATCATATGACATAAGAGTTAAGATAGCCACAAGTTGACTACTCATAACCTTATACACACTATAAGATTAAGGGCATAACATTCTGTGAGGTCAAAGGTTGATTGTGCTCATTGACATTGGTGTTACTCATAATTTCATAGATGAGTGAATGGTGGCAAAGTGAGGTCTCAAAATAGAGGATTTCAAAGGGTTCAATGTAATAGTGGCCAATGGATTCATTATCCAATGTATTAGAAATATCTTTCAGTTGAATCTTAATTTAGAATGATATGATATGAAGGATGATTTTTGTGTTGTCAATATAGGAGAGATGAATATGGTCCTAGGTATGGTTGCACTCTTTAGGTGAGATCACACAAAATTTGCAAACCATGGAATTCAAGTTTTAGTCAAAAGGGAAAGAAGTGATACTTTGGGGAATGACAAATAGAGCACTGAGGATTATATCAACTAGAAGAATGAAGAGGATTTTTCATCATGGGCAAGCAACATGGGCAACTTAGTGTTTGGTGATTGTGACCCACTGATGATAGGAAAATGTATCATATGGATGCATATAATATCTTTGACAAGCACAATAAGGTCTTCAATAACATTAAGAGGCTATTGGCATGCCATTGAGTTAGAAGAGGGTGTTAAGTTCGTCATCACTACTCCCATTAGATTTGTGAGTCCAAGAGGTCTTTCATAAGATGGCTTTTTGGTGTCACTACACATTATGAATTTTTGGTGATGTCGTTTGGTTTAAAAAACACCCCAACAACCTTCTAGTCATGCATAATGTAGATGTATAAAATTTAACTCTTATAGAGGAATATAAAGGTTCCTTGAGAATAAATCTTATACATTACACTCCGATGCATCATCTAATCTTAAGTAATTTGATTATCCCTTTTTTTTTAATACAAATGAAATTTACAATTCAAATAGTAAATTACATAATTACAACATTAAATACCCTATTGTAACAAATTGGTGAAATTATCTCACAGTTGGAGATGAGTTACAATGTGATATTAAGATAATTGGAGAAACCTAACTTCCAAGAACATGTGACTTTCTAAAGGTCTTTGCTACAAAGAGAGAGAGCAGTGTGTTGCACCAACACCCTCATGTCATGTTGTTGTTTGGTTTGAACTTGAACATCATTGAACATGTTTTTGTACATGTAGAAAAGATATAACAAGCTCAAGGAAAATGTAGAATATCTAGAGCAATAAAATAACAATGCAACTAACTATTTAAAATGAGAAACTTTATAACAAAAAGAAAGATTTTGAAAAAAGATAACTAGATTAAGCTTCTCTCTTCAAAATAAATTTGCACATGGAAAAAAAGAAAAATGTTTTTGGTTGGCTATTTGAGGGGCTTGCCTCAGTCAAACCCTGTTTTGGTCTTCCAACCTCCATAACAATCAATATTTTTGAATAATATTGAAAATGAAGATGTGATTGCTTTAAAATGAAAATGCAATGAACAATGATATAGAATAATTTAAATACATTATGCTAACACCTGGAGTCTTCAAATGAAAGCACATAATGATGAGAAAGAGAGGAAGGGAATAACAAAAATGGAATAAAATCACCTAGAAATTGTGAAAAACCTCCAAGAAAGATGATGTTGCTTCTAATTTGTTGTTTTTCACATTCCCTCGAAGATGACAATCAAAGAGCTTTGAGAAAATGATATGCACAATATGAAAATCTTGTCGGTTTGTGAAAATAATAGAAAAGCCTCAAGAATTGCAGAGTTCGAGTGCTTGAAATTAAAAATCAATTTCTCTTGCCAAAATGGCAAGTTAGATATGTTTTACTCAACATGACTACATATAGGAGCACTACTTTTGAAATATCCATGGGAAGATAACACTCTAATGGCCACTGGAACCATGAATTTTCATGGGACACTAGTGTGTCACATAGACATTTGCATGTAGCGCTCTTGTCGGGAAAATTTAGACCCGGAAAGATAGGAACATCATAAATTTGCTAGAAATAAGAGATTTAAGTGTTAGCATTTGATAGTTAAAGTTATTTTATATTAGAGGGCTAAGGTGAGGGCTTGATGTAGTGTGTAGTTGTAGGGGTATGCAATTTTTGACACCAAATAAATCATTTTTTTGAAAGCAATAGAGGAAGTTTGTCATTGTCTTTGATGATATTTTGATCTACAACAAGACATGGGAGGAGCACCTTCGACATATTGATGAGGTGCTAGAATTCTAGAAGCATAGGCTCTATTTGTAAAGGAGTCCAAGTGCTAGTTTGCCATGATAGAGATCTTGTATTTGGGGCACATCAACACAAATGGAGTGTAGGTGATACGAAGAAGATTGAGGCAATTCAAGACTAGCCTTCCTCAAAGACCTTGAAACAGTTGCGATGATTCTCAAATTTTTGTAGCTATTATAGACAATTTGTGAAGGGGTTCTCTCAATTGGCCATGCCATTAATTGATCTAACAAAGAAAGGAGCTTTCACATGGAATGAGGTTGCATAGTGAGCACATGAAAAATTGAAAGAAGTTATGGTCTTGTGCTTTGTGTTGGCTATTCTAGATTTCTCCCTTCCTTTCACTTTTGAATGCAATGCATTAAGAGAAGGAATTGGAGCCATGCATATGTAGTTTAAGCATTCAATTGGTTTTGAGAATAAAAAACTCATGAAGGTGGAAAGGAAATTCTACATACATGAAAAGGAAATGCTAGCTATTGTGCACACATTAATCAAATTCAGGTAGTACTTGGTGGGTGGCCGATTTGTAGTTGAGATAGATCACAACAATTTGAGGTATTCTCTCAATTAGAAGGATTTGAATCAAAAGTGGGTAAGCAAACTCCAAGCATATGACTTTGACATCAAATATGTTAAAGGAAAGAAAAATGTTGTTGTTGATGCTTTACTTAGAAGGCTAAACTTGTGTTTAATGTCACATCTCTACTAATTGAAGGGCATGAATCATAGTAGAATATGCTAAGGATTTATTTGCAGCCAATGTGTTGGAAGGGAGGCTGTTGATTGACAAGTACACAATTTGCAATAGACTCATTCTCTATAAGGGAAGAATCAAGGATGGATAAAAAGATTTTGAGGGTAGTTCATGACACTTTGTTGGCGGGCCACCCTAGGTATTCTAGACCTATAAGTAGGTTAGGGAGAGATTCACTTGGAAAGGACTCAAGGATGATGTCTTTAGTCATATAAAAGAATTGCATTGTTTGTTAAAGGAATAAAATAGAACAAACATTCCCAGTAGGTCTTTTGCAACCCTTACCTATTCCAAAGTAGAAGTGGGAGAGTGTTTCAATGGACTTCCTAAAGTCCAAGGTAAGGACTATATATATGTTGTAGATAGACTCACAGAGTATGCACATCTCTTTAGACTTTAAGGTGCCACAAGTTGTTGACCTATTCAATAAGGAATTGCTAAAGCTCCATGAACTAGAAAAGATCACGAGAGATAGAGATAGTCATTTCACAAGTTGTGTTGGACATAGCTCTTCCTTTTGGTAATAACCATGCTCACACCTACCATTAGCTACTGTCCATAAAGAAATGGCTAGATTAGGTTTATGAACAAATAGGTGGAAAGTTATTTGAGAAATTATGTTGTTGATCATTAGAAGACATAAATCAAATGACTCCATTTGGAGGAGCATTGTTACAACACTACTTATCACATGTCAATCAAGATGATGGTGTTCATGGATTTGTACAAGTATGGATCTTGAAGCTTTGTTGATATTAATCTATTAAACAATAGGGTTCTAGGGTTGAGTAATCTGATCAAACAAAGCCATTTTTTTTTTAAGTTACTCAAGAATAATCTCTAATAGGTTTAGAATCAATACAAGGTGTATGTAGACTGTCATAGGATCAAGAGAACATTTGAGGTTGGAGAGATGGTGTTTGTGAGATTGCATCCATACAAGGAATCTTCTTTGAAGGCAAGAAAATTTGAAAATCTCAAGTTGCATTTTTACAATCCTAAAGGACTAGTGAAATTGATTATGAGTTGGAGCTATCATGAGGAAGCAAGATTTATAATATCTTTCACGTTTCTTGTCTCAAAAGAACGCTTGAAAAATGTATAGTACCTTTAGATGAGTTGCCTCCAATTGATGAAGGAAAGCTAATTTTGAGTCAAAACACAATCATGGATTTGAGGGAGAGGAAGGTGAGAAATAAAAGCACTAGTTAGTATTTGATTTAGTGAAAATATCTCCCCATAGAGGATGCAATATGGGAAGGCTTTTAGATTTTAGAACATCCAAATTAGCAATTGCTTGAGGGAAAATAATTTTGAGTGGGACAAACTTGTCATGTATTATTTTTTGTTAATATGTCTGTACATATTAGGTTGGTTCTTGTGCATCTCCCCTAGTCCCACTTACTATGTGTTTTCTCTTTCTGAGTATGTCTTTCCTTCCAACTCTATTTTTCCCTTACTTCTATAAGACTTTTAGACTTACCCATCCTGTCATGTCTTCTATCTTTCCCCTACATTGTATTTTTCACTTTTAAAATTGTCTTTATTGGCTACTTGTTGTTCGACCTTGATGCCCTGACACGTAGTATGAATCTTTCAAGTATCTCTAATCCTTGATCCCCAATAAATCCACCTTTATTTCCATTCTCTTCCTAACTTCCCAACATATGTTGTAATGCCATCAATAGTCTATTTTTGGTGCCATGAATTTCAAAAGTGGAATATTTCTCGCTTACAATATTTGTTCAAATTTGCAGTTGTTCCTTTGATTTTGCGATGGTCCTCAAAATCGATTATTCAAGTTGTATCTCTATTTTTGCTTATTCCAAGTTTCAAGATTATGATCTAATTATCAAGTGTTAAAGTTTCTTTCCTTGGATTTTGGAGAAGTTCTCAAAACCTTGTAGGCAACCGATGAGGTTAGTATAACCATGTTGGAAGTTAACAATGCTTTCATAACCTATGTTTAAAGCAAAAGGCCTACCTTGTATTATGTCTTCAAGAGATGTGAAATATTCTTTGCACTTTTATTCCTCTTACTATAAATGTCTTGGCATTGAAAGAGGTTCTTGAAACCTCGTTGGAAGCTGAAAAAGTTTCTAAAACCTAGCTCAAAACCGAAAGATTGATTTTCATGAAAGGTGTCAACAATTAACATGTGAGATTCGAAAAAGGGGAAAGAGAATGAGTCACGATGTTTTGGATTGTTGATATTTGAAGAAGTTAGAACTTGTTTCAATGTTAGAAGAGATTCTCAAAACTATTTTAGAGGCTAATGGGATTCTCAAAACCTTGTTGGAAGTTGACAAGTTTCTCATAACCAAGTTCAAATCCAAAAAGATGCTTTCAAAGGACTTTTGTAAGAGGAATAACAAGTTTTGAAAGAAATCGAAATCAAATATCTTTTAGAGAAGTAAGAGGTTTTGGAAACCGCATCAAAGACCGCTCTAGTTATGAAAACCTTTCAAACTTTCAAAGGAAGGAAATTTGAGGACATAATGTATGTCAAAAGGAGTTGAAAGCTAACACACGCCAAAATTTAAGGCACACTTGATACTATTTTGAAAATCAAGAGCATTTATTGTCCACCTATAAAGTAGGATTATTTCCCTCAATTGAGTTTATTTCATGGAGAATTTCAAGGAAAACACGAAGAACAAAGAGTAAATTGCAGGTTGATTGGGAAGTAGTCCAAACAAATTCCAAGATTTGTAGTATGAAATCTCCTAGTCATGATTAAAGGTACATAGTTCCTTCATTGTTGTCTGTTTAAAAGGGAATTCATGTCAAATAATTTTTTTTCATGAATATCTACAAAACACACAATCCTCTGCTTAAAAATAAAAGTCCCCTAAATATCACCATCTGTTTGTTGAGCGAATTGGTCAAGGTATTTTGTGATTTTGTTTCTGATAAAATGAAGTACAAATACCTTAGATATGAGCACCTTTATGGTTTGGAGAGCTCACTCCTTAAAATTGGAGACAAGTTAAACTAGGGCACATTGATTTAAAGGATTTTTAGGAAATAATGAATAGAGAAAAATCAACCCCTATTATGTAGAGGTTGGTAGAAATTAGATTGTAACGAGTTGCTAGTTTTCTTGTTACGGTCCAATGCCCGAACTTGGTGTTAAAATGCATCAATAATTATGACCCCCAGACAAGGGAGGTGAAGATGGAGGTGTTGAGTAGGAAAAATGATCTTAGATCCAATTAAAGGTTAACTAGGATTATCCCCTTTTCTCTTTAACTCAACATTCAAACATAAACCAATTAGGGTTTGATGATTAGCTTGTTGCCACAAGGGAGAGCCAACCTCCTAGGGTTTATGTTGTATTAAGTTGTGAGGCTGATAAATTTGATATGCAATTTGACAAAGCCTATTTGATATAGAACCCTAGATCTAAAAATATAATTTAGCAGATAGACAAAAATAGAAAGTAGCATAACTGATGTGGATTTGAGAAATGACAACAGTGAGGAACCTGTGACTAAAATTTGGACTTGATTTGCAAGGACAAGGGCCCAATGTGTCCCAAATTGGATTGCTTCTTTTTTCGGATATGCAAATTCATGCAAATTCTGGATTGTAGGCTATAGTTTGCACTGTGTTTTCCTCGACTGTCACCTACTGAAACCTCTAGATCCGATCTACTCACATGAAAACAGGGGAAAAGGTGGTGCTGTATAGGGGCTTGCCTAAATCAAACCGCATTTTGGTATTTCTACCTCCACATACAACAATTGATGATGATCAAGAGGGCATACCCTGGGTCAGGTAGAGGCCAAAACAACAACAATTGATTAAAATGATGAATGCTAAATGACAATGTTACCTTGATGTGAAACCCTTATGAAGTGATGCCATACAAGTTGCCGCAAAAGTTGATTGATGGATGCCTTGATTGCTTGATAGACCTACAAAAGGTTAGCTCACATACACAATAGATTGTTGAAGCTAGAATATAGAGGATAATACATCTTCATGATTTGGCATGATTGATCATAATAGCTCCTTGAAAATAATTGCTTCCTTCATCTTGATGTCTTGTAAACTTGAACTTGATTGATGAAAGTGTTGTAATAATATTTCTAATTCTACCCTTGACTAATTTTAGGATCTCCAATTCACTCAATAGATTTTCTAGCTCTCCTTAGGATTTCAAATGATGAAAATACCTTATATTTATACACAATTCTTCTAATTTCCCAAAAATTAAATATCGATGGCTGACAAATAAGATTGGAAATTCAAATAATAAATTACCAACATCAATGTATTTGAATTTGGTCCCAAAAGAGGTGGTCTAGGTTGCAATGTGCCCTCGACTAGATCCACCTTTTTCGAGGTCTAAAAGTGTCAGAAAAAAATAATAAATGTATAATCTCATTTTTCATGTTTAATTTTCTTAAGATGCTTATAAAAATGTGTAATTAATGTGTAATTAGGTCCAAGCACATAGGAGGGAGCTAAACCCAGGGTGAAATTTTCAAGGGTGAAATTTTTTGAAGCTACAGGAGGATAATAGGGTTCAATTATCCAAATATTAAAGATATATGATGGCATTGGATCTAGGGGATGCACTAGCCCCTAAGATTCAAGATCCCATGGGATGACAACATGAGGACAAAGGAACACACATGTATGAAATGAAATGCAACACGATAAACATGAATCATACACAATGAAGACACAAAATGAAACATAACATAATGCAAACATGGTGCAGGAGCACCTTTGCAATATCTTGATTCTATCATGTAAAACTTGATAGGTTGATTAAATTTTGGTGTTCCAAAATTTTATTAGGGTCCTTCAAGTAATTTCTCATGTATTAGAGTCATATTTTGCAAAAAAATGTGAAAAATGTAAAGTTGTTAACAAATATTGATAAAATTGCACAATTATGTAAAAGTTGTATTAGGAAGTTGAAGGGACATTTAGGCTTTTAGGTCGTTTAGAAGTAGTTAGAAGAATATGTCTTAGGGTTTGATAAAAGAATGATTATAGGGGACTTTTAATGAATAAATAATCTTATTTAGATCTAAATAAAGGTGATTGAGCAATTGGTTAAGAGATTTTGAGTTTGGAGGCATACTAACCATTAAGCCTAGGTCTGAAAATATGAAGAGAACTGGTAAAACCAGAAATACAGTGATGTTTTATTGAGTCCTTATCTTACATTATTTCTAAAAGGTGTTTGGAGATAGATGAATCCATTTCAAGATTTGTATTTGGCATTGGGGTCTATTTAATGACTGTTCAATCAGGACAATGTTGTTATAGTCCAATTTTGGAATCAACAAATGAAGGTCTTGGGCAGGTGTTTGAAAGGTCTTGAATACTGGATTGGGAATGTACTAAATTTGTTTTGCAGACATATTTAGGCATGTTGGTGCTATTTGTGAATGAATTTGGCTTGGAAAGGTGAAGTTTGTGGTAGGGGTCTAAATAGGCCTATTTGCTATTTTGGGACAGTCATAAAGAAGTGATGAAATATGAATGGGTAGTCAATGTAATTGTTTGTTTTTGGTTAAGTTGATATTACTAAAGGGTTTTGAAGGTCTTTGAAGGAGGTCGGGAAATCTGAATGCAAATTTGAGTGTTGGAGTTAAGTCTTGTGAAGGAAAATGTGAACTAGTGATGAGTAATCAAACAACGATGTTTTGAGTTTTGTCTAATGAGATTTTGAAAGTGTGTTTTCTTCCTTTGTATTGCATCAAAAAATAACATGAAGTAACAAACTACAAAGTAGACATGATGCAAACACATAACAATCACACGACATAATAATCACAAATAAAATCCACAAAGTTAGTACTAAAAGGATTCAAGTCAATAAGGCAAATAGACCCCAGTCTTAAATTTGTCTCAAATACCAAACGCCATCCATCAAATGAGAAAAAATAGTGCTCTCATAAGGATGTAGAATCACTCATGAAACACATGGCTCAACTAGAAAGTATGTTGGAAAAACAAGGGCAGACAACTGAGAGGCGGGCGGGGGGGGGGTGTGAATCAGTTGTCACATAATAATTTGAACTTTTCAATCTTTACTTAACTTAATCTCAGATATGATAAATGAATAATAAACCATAGACAATCAACACATCAAAAACATAAAGAACACCAAGATTTTTACGTGGAAACCCTGTTAGGGGAAAAACCACGGTGGACGTTAGTCCACAATATTATACCCTGTTAAAGTATAAGAATAATGGGAATGCACATGCATTTAGGCACACTACCTAGAGCTCATTGCAAAAATACAAAAGAGGATTCATTGTCCAAATAAAGGTTTGGATTAAAACCATCCAAATTGTGAACTGAGAAAATAACTTCTACACAAGCCTGATTACAATTCCAGTTAAGCACAGAAAACCTTCTTCACTCTTTGCTCAAACTTCTTCACACTTCGCTCAATCTCCTTCACACTCTGCTCTACAATCGAATGATATTCACACATACACATGCAAGAGCACATCGAGCACTCTAAGCATACTAAGCACACTCTGCATCGATGAAACAATTGCTCTTATATATCCACAACATGAGATTACATCAACAACTTAGTCGGATAGCAATATAAAACACATTTTCAATGTCGGCCCAAATTTACAAATAAATTTGCAATGCGAATCCACCAAGGTCGGCCACAACATAGTGGAGACCCAAATTAACAACTCCAACAAAAAAATACTTTAATTAATTTCACCTCGAAGATTCACAACACGCTACCACCATCATGTTGCCCAAGAACATGAAAAATAGAACATATGGAGAAAAATATTTGACCACGAGCACACCGATCAATGTGGACGTACCACAAAGATAGATCAGGATCTAGAAATATCCACGAGCACCAAGAAACAACAGAGAAACATCCGCAACAACAAAAACACTCAAACTTCATTCTGGAACATTGACAAAACCCACAAAAATACCGTTAGAACACAATTATTTACAACATGAACATATCTTCATGTGGGCCTCTGAAACTTCTGAAGGATAGACTAGATACACTCAATAGAAAACCATTTAATCCACAACAACTGATCTTCAATGCACATAACAAGACACCTTCATGACCTTCTCAGCTCCATAGGGAACTTGCAACACTTTTTTTAATAATTTTCTCAATATCCTCAACATATACAACCTTCAATACAACAAATGCTAATAGTGTTGACATCAATGACAACCACATATTAGCAACACATCCATAGCATCCAACAATCTCCCTCTTTGGAATTGATGGTAACACATAATGTGAAAAACACCATCAACCCAACTCTCAATCAACACTTACTCCTTAGATTTTGACTCTTCTTCCTTAACCTCTTCTGCATGAACTTCTCCCTACAAGCAATAGTTTTTCACATTACTCTTCTCCCCATTTGACATCAATGGCAAAGATAAGCATTATCTTTCCACATACAAGCTCTGAACCACCTATCTGCACATCTGACTACTCCCCCTGAGTAGAAGCCAAAAAAACATCAATCCGGATTAGAATATGATCATGAAATGCACAAATTGATGCAAATCAATGCATCACTAGTTCATATCAGGAGGGGTAATCACCCCTAGCATCGCTCTAAGATACTCAAAAGTATCATTCGGAAAAGGCTTAGTGAAAATATCTGCAATCTGCTCTTTGCTAGGCACATACTCCAGTCTGACTTCTTTCTCACTCACTTTTTCCCTCAAAAAGTGGAATTTGATTGATATATGCTTGGTCTTAGAGTGTAGCACCAGATTCTTTGATATGTTTATTGCACTTGAGTTGTCATAGTAAATGACAATAGGTTCATCATATACTACTCTGATATCTTTCAGCATCTATTTCATCCACATTACTTGAGTACAGTTGTTTGCAACAACAATATACTCTGCCTCAACAGTAGATAGTGAAATGGAATTATGTTTTTTACTCAAACAAGACACCAACTTCTTCCCTAGGAAGAAGGCACCACCACTAGTACTCTTCCTGTCATCTACATCTCCTGCCCATTCCACATAGTATATGCATTCAAAGTAAGATCGTCATCCTTAGGATACCAAAGGCCAAAGTCAATTGTTCCTTTCAAATATCTGAAAATTCTCTTAACAACAGTTACATAAGATTATTTTGGATCAACCTGAAATCTAGCAACCATACACACAACATTCATAATGTCTGGTCTGGTCTGAGTTAAGTAGAGCAATCCACCAATCATTGATCTATACCTTGTTGGATTTCCTTAGGAGAATCATCATTTTGTGTTAATTTGCATCCGGTTACCATGGGAGTACCAACAGGTTTTGAGTCATCCATGCCAAACTTCTTTAGCAACTCTCTCACATATTTGGACTGAGATACGAAGATCCCCTTGTCTAATTGAGTAACTTGCAATCCGAGAAAGAATTTCATCTCTCCAGTCATACTCATCTCAAATTCATTCTTCATTTCATCAACAAACTTCATACATAGATTATCATCTCCTCCAAAAATAATGTCATCAACAAAGACCTCAATAATCAGTTCTTTGTCATGATTCAACTTGAAATATAAGTTGCTATCAGTAGTACCTTTATTGAATCCAAGCTTCAGTAAATATTTGTCCAGTCTAGCATACCAGGCTTTGGGGGCTTGCTTGAGTCCATATAGAGCTTTCTTTAATCGACATACCATGTTTTCCTTGTCAGTCAGTTGAAATCCATTCATCTGTTCAATGTGTACTTCTTCTAGCTCACCATTCAGAAAAGCATACTTTAAATCCATTTGATAGACTTTATAGTTCTTATATGCAGCATAAGCAAGAAATAACCTTAAAGCTTCAATTTTGGCAACAGGGGCAAAGGTTTCTTCAAAATCAATACCTTCCATTTGTGAATACCCTTTACATACCAATCTTTTTTTTATTTCGGACCACTTCACCTTGTTCATTTAGCTTATTCTGAAATACCCATTTAGTGCCAATCACATTTTTGTCTTTAGGTCTAGGAACAAGTACCCATTTATTATTCTTTTCAATTTGCATCAATTCTTCCTTCATAGCTTCCATCTAGTGTTCATCATTGCAAACTTCATTGACATCTTTAGGTTCAATCTTAGACATCAGGCAATACTCTTCTGCAATCTTCCTTCTAGTTTGCACACCTTTATTTTTGTCTCCTATAATTTGATTTTCAGAGTGATTTAGCTTTACATACCTCAGAGTTTTAGGTTTCTCTAGAAATTTTGATTCATCTGTTCTTTCTTCTGCACTTGCACTTGTCTCTACTTCCCGACTACCTTGATTTACTAGAACAAAAGGAACATATGGAACATATGGCACAATTTGAAGTTGGTTTTGTGTTTGAGCGTTCTTCCCTTTGTTTGTATTGTTTACATCTAAATCATATCCACAATATCTGGATGATTTAGCAAAATCTTCATCAACTTTGACATTTGCACTCTCAACCATTTTTCTTAGTCTTCTATTATAGCACCAGTAGGCCTTACTTCTAGTAGAGTATCCTAGAAATATTCCTTCATCACTTCTTCAATCAAACTTTTCCTATATCATCATCTCTCTTGATGTAGCATTTGCTTCCAAAGATCTTGAAGTATTTAATAGTAGGCTTATAACCAAACCATAATTCAAAAGGAGTCTTACCAGAATTACCATTTGCATTTACCCGGTTCAAAGTGTACACAACAGTGCTTACAGCTTCACTCCAATAGATATGAGTCACATTTCCTTCAATCATCATTGTTCTAGCAGCATCCATAACTGTTATGTTCTTCCTCTCTGCAACACCATTATGTTGAGGGGTTCAGGGAGAAAATAACTGTCTTCTGATTCCATGCTCTTCACATAAAGAATTAAACTCCTTGGAGGTGAACTCACCACCTATATCTAACCTTAAGCAGTTGATTTTCAGACCCTTTTCATTCTCTGCCATAGCTTTGAAACTTTTGAACTTCTCTAATGCTTCACATTTTTCTCTTAAGAAAGCAACCCATATCATTCTAGAGTAATCATCAATAATCAACATAAAGTACCTTTCACCATGGAGACTTCTAACTCTAGAGGGACCACATAGATCAGTATGTATCAACTCCAGTAATCCATTTGAATTATGTTGTTTGCTCTGAAAAGAAACTCTAGTCTGTTTTCCCATCTGACACTCCTTGCAAATTGTGCTAGCAGGCTTTACTAGCTTAGGTAGATCTCTTACTACTTGAGTGGAACTTATTTTGACAATGTTATCAAAATCCACATGACACAACCTTCTATGCCATAACCAGCTTTCATCTACTTGAGCAATTAACCTTTCACTAGCAACATTCAGGTAAAAAATGTTACCTTTTCTCTGTTTACCTGAAGCAATTATATTTCCAGAGCTTCCATATATCCTGCATCTTCCATCTTAGAACTGAAGATCATAGCCCTTGTCTACCATCTGTCCAACACTCAATAGGTTGTGCTTTAAGCCTTCAACATAAAACACATCATCAGTGTTATGCTTACCACCAAGACAAATAGATCCTCTTCCACGAATCACACAAGCATTGTTCTCACCAAATCTCACAACCCCACCGTCATACTTCTCTAGACTTACAAATTTGCTTTTTTTCACCAGTCATATGATGTGAGCATCCACTGTCAATGACCCACTCATCCTTTTCTTCAATTTGGGCTACAAGAGCTTTCTCAACTTTAGCAGATTCAGTAGCCTCAGGACTATTTTCCTTGATAGCAATGAAAACCCAATCATCTTCATTTCCATTCTCTTTATCAGACTCATCATCAGTCACTCCTTCTTCAGCAAAGTAGCATTTCTTTTGAAATCTAGATTTTTAAGGCTTAGATCTAGGAACTCTTTCAAGACACCTTGAAGAAAAATGACCTATTTTACTGCAAGAAAAACATTTGATAAGCAACTTTCCTTTATACTTACCTTGTCCTCTACCTTCTTTCTTCACAATTAGTGCTTCCAAGCTCTTCTACTTCTCTTTCTTCATCTTCAAGCTGTTTCATTTCTTCCTCATACTTGAATGTCTTTCTGGAACTCTCTCCCGGATCATATCTTTGCTTGTTTCTTCTAGATACAGTAGCCTTGAATGTAGTTTTAGTCTTAGGAACAAAATCACCAAATTCTCTTAGCTCAAAGGCAACAAGTTTACCAATCAGTGTGTCCCTTGTCACATTCGTCAATGATTTGGTTTCTTCAATAGCATGAGCCTTTGCTTTGTAGGAGGGAGGCAATGATCTGAGCACCTTGGCCACAATTTCTTTCTCTTCCATAATACGACCAACACATCTAATACCCATCACTAGTTCATTTACTTTCTGCATAAAAGAAGAAATATTCCCATCTTCACCCATCTTCAGATTTTCATGCTCGCCTTTCAAACTTTGTAGCTTAGCTATCTTCACATGTACATCTCCTTCATACAAAGTTTCTAGCTTCTTCCACATCTCATGAGCAGTCTTCAGACCTAACACATTTGTCATTTTCGAACCTGTTAGAGCACTCAACAAGGCTTCCATAGCCTAAACATTATTCTTAGCTTCTTTAATCTCATCAGCAGTGGAGGGACCAGTCACAGGAATAACATATCTGTTCTTTGTAATTTTCCAGAAGGGTTCACCAATACACTTCAGATGACACTCCATCCTAGCTTTTCATAGTGAGTATTTTTTTTCCATCAAATCTAGGACTTCCCTTCTTGTATGATGCCATCTCAGATCACCTCAAGCTTTTAAAATTTTTTAGAGGAACTTGCTTTGATACCAATTGTTGGAAAAACAAGGACAAACAATTGAGAGGGGGGGTGAATCAATTGTCACATAATATTTTGAACTTTTCAATCTTAACTTAATCTCATATCTGATGAATGAATAATAAACCATAGACAATCAACACATAAAAAACTCAGAGAATACCGAAATTTTTACGTGGAAACCCTATTAGGGGAAAAACCACGGTGAATGTTAGTCCACAATATTATACCTTGTTAAAGTATAAGAATAATGGGAATGTACATGCATTCATGCACATTGCCTAGAGCTCACTGCTCAAATACAAAAGAGGACTCACTGTCCAAAGAAAGGTTTGGATTAAAACCATCCAAATTGTGAACTGAGAAAATATCTTCTACACAAGCCTGATTATAGTTCCAGTTAAGCACAAAAAACCTTCTTCACTCTTTGCTCAAACTTCTTCACACTTCGCTCAATCTCCTTCACACTCTGCTCTGCAATCGAATGATATTCACACATACACACAAAGGAGCACACCGAGCACTCTGAGCATACTAAGCACACTCTACACCGATGAAATAATCGCTCTTATATATTTGCAACATGAGATTACATCAACAACTTAGTCGGCTAGAAATATAAAACACATTTTCAATGTCCGCCCAAATTTACAAATAAATTTGCAATGCGAATCCACCAAGGTTGGCCACAACATAGTGGATACCCAAATTAACAACTCCAACACAAAAAGACTTTAATTAATTTCACCTCGAAGATCCACAACACACTACCACCATCATGTCGGCCAAGAACATGAAAAATAGAACACACGGAGAAAAATATTTGACCACGAGCACATCGATCAATGTGGACATACCACAAAGATAGAGCATGATCTAGAAACATCCACAAGCACCAAGAAACAACAGAGAAACATCCACAACAACAAAAACACTCAAACTTCATTTTGGAACACTGACAAAACCCACAAAAATACTGTCAGAACACAATTATTTACATCACGAACATATCTTTATGCGGACCTCTGAAACTTCTAGAGGATGGGAAAAAACCATTTAATCCACAACAATTGATCTTCAATGCATAGAACAAGACACCTTCATGACCTTTTCAGTTCCACAAGGAACTTGCAACACTTCTTTTAACAATTTTCTCAATATCCTCGACATATACAACCTTCAATACACCAAATGCTAATAGTGTTGACATCAATGACAACCACATATCAACAACACATCCATAACATCCAACAAATTAAGGTGTGTTATGCTAGGTGGCCATGTAAAAATGATCAGGTTCATGAGTGAGCAAGCTTTGTTATGCCAAATCCATGGACTATTTTGCTAATCATGCTTCAAGGAGCACACAAAGGTTTAATGTCACGGGGGACGAATCAATGCTTAATGTCATAGGGGGAAAATTAATAACCATGCCTCATGGGGCATTATAAACAACATCACCACCAAAGGGGTATGCCAATAATTTGAATCTCATAAGACATCTATGAAATGGATAAGATGATATGCCCCCCTTAAAATGTCAACATGCTTGCTATGTTGGTATTTTAAGGAAACAAGATATGAAGGAGAGATCCTTGAAAAGAATACACACCTCCCAAAATTACTTATCCATTCCCCCCAATCGTAAAGGCAAGAAAAAACCATGCAATAGACTATCATGTTGCTACCATGGAACAATATGGTTGCAATTAAGATTGTACCACCATGAATGGTAATGAGCAAACACATAAAGCTACAAATGCCACATAGTGAGGAGAAACACCATAGAAGAGATCATTATTATTTAGAAGGATTAGGTGCATCAACACATGGAAGAGCACCACAATCACTAAGTTGTATTTTACTATTTAAGGTCTGCCATTCATTTGTGGGATGACCATGCACTCGATGATATACACAAAAAGTGTTATTGCTATACAATTTCTTTCATGTTGGAGGGGGAAGAGTAATTGATGCAGACTCAAAAACCATTTGGTGCAGACACAAAGACCAAACTCACTCCTTCAGCTCTCACAAATCCAACTTACACACATACACAAATCCACATCTTACTAAATCTTTCAAATCCATAGCTAATTCAAAATCAAATTGACAATTGTATTTTTCAATTAAATAACTCAAAATTACACAAACAAAATGGTGGCAAAGTTATTTTATTTCATCAACATAATCCTCTCATATAAACTCTATTGCATTCAATGCAATCAAAGTATAAAGACAATTCTAATTTGAATTAAAATTTCCCTATCTCAAGGCGTTCTCCTTGAATTCCCCTCTACAACATTGTATATTCTTTATTCCCAATCACACCTCCATCAACAACTTAGTCTACAATTTGTTTTTGTTCTTATGTTGATCTCTCTCTGCACTTTTTGGGATCCTCTATGGCGCGACCTAATCTTTTTCCCCAATATGAAATTCTTAATTTGTATTCCCATTTAAATTTGGCGCCCACTCCTCTTCTCGTTCTAACTACCACGACCTCTTGCCCAATTTTCATCGCAACCTATCCTTGCATCTAATCATATTGGTCCTCTGCTATATGCAACTTATTTGTATTTTTTTCTTAAAAATGACACAAGAAAAGTGGCACAACCTCCTCTTATTCTATTGCGCCCATCTTTCTTTTCAAATTTCTGCCTTTGTCTTTCCCTAGCCTATGCACACACACTCTATGATGCCAATTATTTTACTTGGAAATCACTTTACCTGCTACATTTTGTAAAAATCATGGGGCTCAACCTCCCCTCTTCACACACAGTCATGCCTTTTCCTCTCTGTTTTCTATTAAATCTGCACCTATATTAAAATCTAAAACATGGCTTCATCTATCGAGGTTTTTTCATCCTTTGTTGATGTTACAACCCTTGTCACTCTAATTGTCCTGGGAAACCTTTTGTGGTCATTCATTTTTCAATCTGAAATCCTTGTCTTTAACTTCCAAAACATGGCACGACCCCTAGCATTCTAGCCTTTTGCATTTTAAATTTTAAAAATGTTTTTATGGCATGGCGTGACCTACCTTCTTTTAAAACCTGCATTTTAATCAAAATTATTGATGTATTTTATTTTTTTAAAACCTTCAAATGAATCGACTTGTTTCCCTTTACTTAATAAGCTGAACTTCATCATTTCAAACAAGGCTCATTGAATAATAAAATGGCGACCCTAATGCCAATCTCCATGGAAGTTAATTCAATGAAACCAAACTTCAAAGGAAAATCGATAAATGATGTTTTTCCATCAAAAGATCATTCAAATTTTTCCCAAAATCGACCACCAAACCACATTGAACTGTTCGCAGAGAATGAAAAGAAAAAGCAAAAAAATAAAACCAAACCAATTTTTTTGTTGATGCTGATTGCATGTTTACTCGGGATGCTCCTACATCAGACACACTGGGTAGAAATTTTGTGAGCATAGGCTCACAAAGGTGGAGTTGAGTAATCGAACTACTCTTCTAGGTTGCAACCAACCTACAACAAACTCCATCTCAAGATCAATCCTTCTTTCTCTTTTTCCAACACCTCACCGGAACAACTATTACCCTCCTCTCACAACTCTTCTCTACATTCTTCTTCCCTCTCATGAACTCATGTCCACCATAGACTGTCCTCCTCCACTAGAAAAACTCTCCATTCTTCTCCTCTTTCATGGGTTTTGACCCATCGCATATCGACCACCTCCACAAACATCCACCTGCAACATCCTCTACCATTTCTACACACAACTACACAACACCTACACACAATTCTACAACTGCATCTTCTATTTCCACTTTTACAAACAAATTAAAATCTACATTTACCTCTTTATTTTCCACAGTTGCCACATCATCCTTCATTGTGATGTTGTCTTCAATTGCTGCAACATATTTCTGTCCTTCATTCATTGTGATCTTCTCAAACTATTCACCCTCTATCGTTGAAATTTGTGCCAACAAATCTTCTTCACCTTCGCCATTCACTGTAACCTCTTCACTTCTCACTTCATTCTTGTCTTTCTTTTTCTCCATGCCATCCTCATGACATGTCTTCACTACAACTTCTTTGGTAGGGGTTGTTCTCACCTCTTCCTCCTTCCATCTCGAGCTGCAACACTATTTTCTTCTACTTTTCTCTCCACTGTCCTCTTTCTTCTTCTCACTTTTCTTCAACAAGGTCTTCTCATTTTTCACTAATTTTTTGCAATTTATCTATCCTCGCCTGGATGTTCCCCACTTCTGCATGGGCCATCTTTCCCATCGCCATAAAATTTTCATTTTCTACTTTCCCCCAATATTGTCCCTAGAACAATATTCTCGTGGGTCTCCTCACAACCCATCCCATCTTTGTCTACTACAATCTCACCTCAAATCATATGCTTTGCATCTCCATGAATTTTCCTTCTTAGATCTCAATTTCTCAAGGCTCTTCGCACACCTGTAACAATTCTTTCGAGCTTTTCAGACAACTCTATCACTTCACACACTCTTTTAGGTGCGAATTTCCTCATAGCTGGTGATTTGTTCACACAACTCCACCCACATGTCCTGGTGGATCCTCTCCACTCTTAGGACTACTTGCTCCGATACCAATTGATACAGACTCAAAAAACATTTGGTGCAGATGCAAAAACCAAACTCACTCCTTTAGCTCTCACAAATCCAACTTGCACACATACACAAATCCATAGCTTACTAAATCTTCTTCAATTCCATAGATAATTCGAAATCAAATCAAAAATTGCATTTTTCAATTAAACAACTCAAAATTACACAAACAAAATAGAGGAAAATTTATTTTATTTCATCAACATAGTCCTCTCATATAAACTCTATTGCATTGAATGTAATCAAAGTACAAAGACAATTCTAATTTGAATTAAAATTTCCCTGTCTCAAGGCGTTCTCCTTCTTGAATTCCCCTCTGCAACATTGCATATTCTTTATTCCCAATCACACCTCTATCAACAACTTAGTCCACAATTTGTTTTCCTTCTTATGTCAATCTCTCTCTGCACTTTTTGGGCTCCTCTATGGCTTGACCTAATCTTTTTCCCCAATATGCAATTCTTAATTTGTATTCCCCTTTAACTTTGGTGCCCTCTCCTCTTCTCATTCTAACTTCCACCACCTCTTGCCCAATTATCATTGTAGCCTATCCTTGCATCTAATCATATAGTTATCCTCTGTTATATGTAACTTATTCGTATTTTTTTTCTTAAAAATGCCACAAGAAAAGTGGAGGAACCTCCTCTTATTCTATTGCGCCCATCTTTCTTTTCAACTTTCCGCCTTTGTCTTTCCTTAGCCTATGCACACACACTCTATGATGCCAATTATTTTACTTGGCAGTCACTTTACCTACTGTGTTTTTCCCAAATCATGGAGCTTGACCTCCCCTCTTTACACACCACTCATGCCTTTTCCTCTATTTTCTATTAAATTTGCACTATATTAAAATCTAAAACATGGCTTCATCAATCATGGTTTCTCATGCAACAACCTATAATATTTTTATCCTCTGTTGATGTTGTAGCCCCTTCCACTCTGCTGCACAACCTTTTGTGGTCATTCATTTTTCAATCTAAAATCCTTTTGTCTTTAACTTCCAAAACATGGCGCGATCCCTACATTCCATCCTTTTGCATTTTAAATTTTAAAAGTGATTTTTTGGCATGGCATGATCTACCTAGTTTTAAAATATGAATTTTAATCAAAATTCTTGTTGTGACCTTTTACATTTTTTTAAACCTTCAAATGAATCAACTTATTTCCCTTTAGTTAATAAGCTAAACTCCGTCATTTCAAATAAGGCTCATTGAACAATAAAATGGTTGTTGGATGCTATGGATGTGTTGTTGATATGTGGTTGTCATTGATGTAAACACTAATAGCATTTGGTGTATTGAAGGCTTTATATGTCAAGGATATTAAGAAAATTGTTAAAAGAAGTGTTCTAGGTTCCTAATGGAACTGTGTGAGTCATGAAGGTGTCTTGTTATGTACGTTGGAAATCAGTTCTTGTGGATTAAAGGGTTTTCTGCTGAGTGTATCTAGTTTATCCACCAAAAGTTTCAGAGGTTCGCATGAAGATTTGATCGTGTTGTGAATAATTGTGTTCTGACAGTATTTTTGTGGGTTCTGTCAGTATTCCTGATTGAAGTATATATGTCTCTATTGCTGTGGATGTTTCTCTGTTAGTTCTTATTGATGTTGGATTCTTCTAGATCGTGCTCTATCTTTGTGTTATCCACATTGATTGGTGTGCACGTGGTCAAATATTTTTTCTCTGTATGTTCAATTTTTCATGTTCCTGGCTGACATGATGATGGTAGCGTTTGTGGATCTTTGAGGTGAAATTAATTGAAGTCTTTTTGTGTTGGAGTTGTTAATTTGGGTCTCCACTATGTTGTGGTTGACCTTGGTGGATTCAAATTGCAAATTTATTTGTAAATTTGGGCCGACATTGAAAATATGTTTAATATTTTGTGGCCGACTAAGTTGATGAAATCTCATGTTGCAGATATATAAGAGCGATTGTTTCATCGATGTAGAGAATGTTAAAAGTGCTTAGTGTGCTCCTATGTGTGTATGTGGGAATATCATTTGTAGAGCAGAGTGTGAAGAAGATTGAGTGAAGTGTGAAGAAGTTTGAGTGAAGAGTGAAGAAGGTTTTTCTGTGCTTAACTGGAACTGTAATCAAACTTGTGCAGAAGCTATTTTCTCAGTTCAAAATTTGAATGGTTTTAATCCAAATTTTTTGGACAATGAGTCCTCTTTTGTAATTGAGTAGTGAGCTCTAGGCAGTGTGCCTGAATGCATGTGCATTCCCATTATTCATATACTTTTAATAGGGTATAATATTATGGACTAACCTCCACCGTGGTTTTTCCCCTAACAGGGTTTCCATGTAAAAATCTTGGTGTTCTCTGTGTTTCTGATGTGTTGATTATTCATGGTTTATTATCCATTCATCAGATCTGAGATTAAGTTAAGTAAAGATTGAAAAGTTCTAAATATTCTGTGACAACTGCTTCACTCCCCCTCTCAGTTGTATGTCCTTGTTTTCCCAACAATTGGTATTAGAGCAAGTTCCTTTGAAGAAGTTTAAAAGCTTGAGGTGATCTGAGATGGCATCATACAAGAAGGACAGTCCTAGATTTGATGGAACAAACTACTCATTATGGAAAGCTAGGATGGAATGTCATTTGAAGTGTATTGGTGAACCTTTCTGGAAAATTACAAAGAATCGATATGTTATTCCTTAGAATGGTCCTTCCACTGTTGATGAGGTTAAAGAGGCTGAGAATAATGCCAGGGCTATGGAAGCTTTGCTGGGCGCTCTAATAGATTTTGAGATGACAAATATGCTAGGTTTGAAGACAACTCATAAGATGTGGATGAAGCCAGAAAATTTGTATGAAGGAGATGCACATGTGAAGATGGCTAAGCTATAGAGTTTGAAAGGAAAGTATGAAAATCTCAAGATGAGTGAAGATGAAAATATTTCTTCTTTCATGCAAAAAGTGAATGAACTAGTGATGGGCATTAAATGTGCTGATGGTATCCTGGAAGAGGAAGAAATTGTGGCTAAGGTGCTCAGATCATTGCCTCCCTCCTACAAAGCAAAGGCTCATGCTATTGAAGAAACCAGATCATTGATGAATGTGACAAGGGATACATTGATTGGAAAACTTGTTGCCTTTGAGTTGAGCAAATTTGGTGATTCTGTTCCTAAAATTGAAACTGCATTTAAGGCTATTGTATCCAGAAGAAATAAGAAAAGATATGATCTGAGAGAGAGTTCTAAAAAGGTATTCAAGTATGAGGAAGAAATGAAACAACTTGAAGATGAAAAAAGAGAAGTAGAAGAGCTGGAATGACTGATTGTGAAGAAAGAAGGTAGAGGACAAGGTAATTATAAAGGAAAGCTGACTATCAAGTTTTTTTCTTGTAGTAAAATAAGTCAGTTTGAATCAAGATGTCCTGAAAGAGTCCCTAGATCTAAGCCTTACAAGTCTAGATTCCAAATGAAATGTTACTTTGCTGAAGAAGGAGTGACTGATGATGAGTCTGATAAAGATAATGGAAATGAAGATGGTTGGGTCTTCATTGCTATGAAGGAAATTAGTGCTGTGGCTACTGAATCTGCTACAATTGAGAAAGATCTTGCACCCTGAATTGAAGAAAAGGATGAGTGGGTCATTGACAGTGGATGCTCACATCATATGACTAGTGATAAAAGTAAATTTGTAAGTCTAGAAAGTATGACGGTGGGGTTGTGAGATTTGGAGATAACAACACTTGTGTGATTCATGGCAAAGGATCTATTTGTCTTGGTGGTAAGCATAACATTGATGATGTTATTTATGTTGAAGGCTTGAAGCACAACTTGTTGAGTGTTGGACAGATGGTGGATAAGGGTTATGATCTTCAGTTCAAAGATGGAAGATGCAGGATATTTGGAAGTTCTAGAAATGTAATTGCTTCTGGTAAATAGACAAAAGGTAACATTTTTCACCTAAATGCTGCTAGTAAAAGTTGTTTAATTCTCAAGTAGATGAAAGATGGTTATGGCATAAAAGGCCGTGTCATGTGAATTTTGATAACATTGTCAAAATAAGTCCCACTCAAGCAGTAAGAGATCTACTTAAGCCAGTGAAGCCTGCTAGCACAATTTGTAAGGAGTGTCATATGGGAAAACAAACTAGAGTTTCCTTTTAGAGGAAACAACATAATTCAAATGGATTACTGGAGTTGATACATATTGATCTATGTGGTCCCTCTAGAGTTAGAAGTCTCCATGGTGAAAGGTACTTTATGTTGATTATTGATGATTACTCTAGAATGATATGGGTTGCTTTCTTAAGAGAAAAATGTGAAGCATTAGAAAAGTTCAAAAGTTTCAAAGCTATGGTAGAGAATGAGAAAGGTCTAAAAATTAAATGCTTAAGGTCATATAGAGGTGGTGAGTTCACCTCCAGGGAGTTTAATTCTTTCTGTGAAGAACATGGAATCAAAAGACAATTATTTTCTCCCTGAACCCCTCAACAAAATGGAGTTGTAGAGAGGAAGAACATAACAATTCTGGATGCTGCTAGAACAATGATGATTGAAGGAAATGCGCCTCACATTTATTGGAGTGAAGTTGTAAGCACTGCTATGTACACTTTGAACTAGGTAAATGTAAATGGAAATTTTGGTAAGACTCCTGTTGAACTATGGTTTGGTTATAAGCCTACTGTTAAATACTTCAAGATCTTTGGAAGCAAATGCTACATCAAGAGAGATGATGATATAGGAAAGTTTGATACAAGAAACGATGAAGGAATATTTCTAGGTTAGGAGCAAGGCCTACCAATGTTATAACAAAAGATTGAGAAAAATGGTTGAGAGTGCAAATGTCAGAGTTGATGAAGACTCTGCTAAATCATCTAGATATTGTGAATATGATTAGATGAAGATAGTACAAACAAAGGAAAGAATGTTCAAACAAAGAATCAACTTCAAATTGTGCCATATGTTCCATATGTCCCATGTGTTCCGATGAATCGAGGTAGTCAAGAAGCAAGAGACAAGTGCAAGTGCAGAAGAAAGTACTAAAGAATCAGAAGTTCTAGAAAATTCTAAAACTCTAAGGTATGTAAAGCTAAATCATTCTGAAAATCAAATTATAGGAGATAAGAACAAAGGTTTGCAAACTAGAAGAAAGATTGTAGAAGAGCATTTCTTGATTTCCAAGATTGAACCTAAATATGTCAAAGAAGCTTGCAATGATGAACACTGGATGGAAGCTATGAAGGAAGAATTAATGGAGATTGAAAAGAATAATACATGGATTCTTGTTCCTAGACCTAAAGATAAAAATGTGATTGGTACTAAATGGGTCTTTTAGAATAAGCTGAATGAACAAGGTGAAGTGGTCCAAAACAAAGCAAGACTGGTATGCAAAGGGTATTCACAAATGGAAGGTATTGACTTTGAAGAAACCTTTCTCCCTATTTCTAGAATTGAAGCTGTAAGGTTATTTCTTGCTTATGTTGCATATAAGAACTATAAAGTCTATCAAATGGATGTGAAGTTTTCTTTTTTGAATGGTGAGCTAGAAGAAGAAGTATACATTGAACAACTGGATGGATTTCAACTGATTGATAAGGAAAACATGGTCTGCCAATTGAAAAAAGCTCTATATGGACTCAAGCAAGCCCCCAGAGCTTGGTATGCTAGACTAGATAATTACTTACTAAAACTTGTATTCAATAAAGGTACTACTGATAGCAACTTTTATTTCAAATTGGATCATGATAAATAGTTGATTATTGAGGTCTTTGTTGATGACATCATTTTTGGAAGAGATGATAATCTATGCATGAAGTTTGCTGATGAAATGAAGAATGAATTTGAGATGAGTATTATTGGAGATATGAAGTTCTTTCTGAGATTACAAGTTACTCTGTTAGAGAAGGGGATATTCATATCTCAGTCCAAATATGTGAGAGAGCTACTAAAGAAGTTTGGTATGGATGACTCAAAACTTGTTGGTACTCCCATGGTAACCGAATGTAAGTTAGCACAAAATGGTGATTCTCCCAAAGCAAATCAAACAAGGTACAAATCAATGATTGGTGGATTGCTCTACGTAACTTAGACCAGACCAAACATTATAAATGTTGTATGCATGGTTGCTAGATTTCAAGCTGATCCAAAAGAGTCTCATGTGACTGCTATAAAGAGAATCTTTAGATATCTGAAAGGAACAATTGATTTTGGGCTTTGGTATCCTAAGGGTGATGATCTTACTTTGAATGCTTATATTGATGCGGATTGGGAAGGAGATGTAGATGATAGGAAGAGTACTAGTGGTAGTGCCTTCTTCCTAGGGAAGAAGTTGGTGTCTTGGTTGAGCAAAAAGAAGAATTCCATTTCTCTATCTACTGTTGAGGTAGTGCATATTGCTACTACAAACAACTATACTCAGGTGATGTGGATGAAATAGATGCTGAAAGATATGAGAGTAGAATATGATGAACGTATTGCCATATACTGTGATAACTCAAGTTCTATTAACATTTCTAAGAATTCGGTACTACACTCTAAGACCAAGCATATATCAATCAAGTTCCATTTATTGAGGGAGAAAGTGAGTGAGAAAGAAGTCAAACTGGAGTATGTGCCTACTAAAGAGAAGATTGTAGATATTTTTACCAAGCCATTGCCGAAGGATACTTTTCAGTATCTTAGAGGGATGCTAGGGTTGGTTACCCCTCCTGATATGAACTAGAGATGCATTGATTTGCATCAATCCATGTGCTTCATGATCATATTTTGATCCGGATTGATGTTTTCCGTGGCTACTACTCAGGGGGAGTAGTCAGATGTGCAGATATGTGGTTCAGAGCTTGTATGTGGAAAGATAATGCTTATCTTTTCCATTGATGTTAGAGCTTGTATGTGGAAAGATAATGCTTATCTTTTCCATTGATGTCAAAGGGGGAGAAGTACAATGTGAAAAACTACTGATTATTTGGGGAGAAGAGCCCTGAGGGAAGAAGATCTTGAGAAGAGCTGTAAAAGGAAATAGTCAGAATATGAGGAGTAAATGCTGATTGAGAGTTGGGTTGATGGTATTTTTCACATCATGTGTTGCCATCAATGCCAAAGGGGGAGATTTTTGGATGCTATGGATGTGTTTCTAATATGTGGTCATTGATGTCAACACTATTAGCATTTGGTGTATTAAAGGCTGTATTTGTCAAGGATATTGAGAAAATTATTAAAAGAACTGTTCTAGGTTCCCAGTGGAACTGTGTGAGTCATGAAGGTGTCTTGTTCTATACATTGAAGATCAATTCTTGTGGATTAAAGGGCTTTCTATTGCCTGTATCTAGTTCATCTACTAGAAGTTTTAGAGGTCCGTGTGAAGATTTGATCGTGCTGTGAATAATTATGTTCTGACAGTATTTCTGTGGGTTATGTCAGTATTCTTGATTGAATTATATATGTCTCTATTGCTGTGGATGTTTCTTTGTTAGTTCTTGTTGATGTTGGATGCTTCTAGATCTTGCTCTATCATTGTGGTATGTCCACATTGATTGGTGTGCTCGGGGTCAAATATTTTTTCTTTGTATGTTCAATTTTTCATGTTCCTGGCCGACTTGATGATGGTATCGTGTTGTGGATCTTCGAGGTGAAATTAATTGAAGTCTTTTTGTGTTGGAGTTGTTAATTTGGGTCTCCACTATGTTGTGGCTGACCTTGGTGGATTTGCATTGCAAATTTATTTGTAAATTTGGGCTGAAATTGAAAATATGTTTAATATTTTGTGGCCGACTAAGTTGTTGATGAAATCTCATGTTGCGGATATATAAGAGCGATTGTTTCATCGGTGTAGAGAATGCTAAAAGTGCTTAGTGTGCTCCTATGTGTGTATGTACGAATATCATTTGCAGAGCAAAGTGTGAAAAAGATTGAACGAAGTGTGAAGAAGTTTGAGTGAAGAGTGAAGAAGGTTTTTCTGTGCTTAAATGGAACTATAATCAAGCTTATGCAGAAGCTATTTTCTCAGTTCACAATTTGGATGGTTTTAATCCAAATCTTTGGACAGTGAGTCCTCTTTTGTAATTGAACAGTGAGCTCTAGGCAGTGTGCCTGAATGCATGTGCATTCCCATTATTCATATACTTTTAACAGGGTATAATATTGTGGACTAACCTCCACCGTGGCTTTTCCCCTAACAAGGTTTCCACAAAAATCTTGTTCTCTGTGTTTCTGATGTGTTGATTATTCATGGTTTATTATCCATTCATCAGATTTGAGATTAAGTTAAGTAAAGATTGAAAATTTCTAAATATTCTATGACAACTGATTCACCCCCCCTCTCAATTATCTGTCCTTATTTTTCCAACAATGGTGACCCCAATACTAATGTCAATCTCCATGAATGCTAATTCAACATAACCAAACTTCAAAGGAAAATCAATATGTGACATGTTCCCATCAAAACGTCATTCAACTTTTTCCCAAAATTGACCACCAAATCAAATTGAACTGCTCACAAAGAATGAAAAGAAATTAAAAACAAAACAAAAAAACCAAACCATTTTTTTTGTCGATGCTGATTGCACATTCACCCAAGATGCTCCTGCATCAGTAATTAGGTGGACCTTGAGAATCCCTGATGAAATATGCTCTTGCTTTGATAAAGGTGTAGGAGACAAGTTTTTCTCTTGTGAAGAAAAGCTTGTTTTCTTACCATATGAAGTTTTAAATATAGTAGATGATGAAAGATGAGATGAAGATGGAGAAGAAGGTTGGAAACCTAAACCTCTTTTTGATAGATACGACATAGAATTCACATGATCCTTAACTCCTTGCTCTATGTTTTCCTTACATCCATTTTTAGAAAGAATTTTATATCCAAGCCCATAACATTCTTCCAACTCAGATGTAGAAGTATTTCCTGCATGCTTATGAGAATAATTAATTCTTTCACAAGAATGCAAATCCTTTTAAAGTTTTTTAAATTTAGGTATCACCAATACACGAGGGATGAAAGCTAAAGAGCCTCCATCACCATTGAGGGGTGATGTTTTTGGATTTGTTGATGTAGAAGAAGATTTAGCAAATCAAACACAAGACTCCTTAGGTTTAGATTATGAGATTTTGTACTCTCCTATAAAGGAGGGTGTAAAATATAATGAACCCCAATCATCACCAAAACATGTGTTTGAAGATGAAGCAATATCATGATCATCATTTTTATTCAATTCTTTGGAATTTTATGGTGAGATTGTAGACTCCCCATTGAAACAAGATGTAAAATATAATGACCCCCAATCATCATCCAAGAGCACATTCATAGTATCATTATCATTGGAAGGTAATGGCTCAACGTTTGAAGATGGAATCAAGGTGTAGCATCGTAAATTGTCACCCTTGACAATTTCACACTATGTTTTCCCCCCTAAATTATTGAGCCTAATTGGATCTCTAATTTCCTAAATTATGCATTCTATAGCCCATTTGTACCATTTTATGAGAATTTGCAAGCATCGAACAAATGCATCCAACTATTATTTTGCTCCCAACACTTAATGTCCTAGAGAATATGGCTAGGATCCATTCACTTAAGGCATATGGGTCTCCCTATTCTACTAGGGACCAATTTTTGATATGTTGGGGTGGGCGTTTTAACATTTTAAATTCAACTTGTAAAGGTCAGCTATTGAAATCTAAGTTTTGGGAAATTGAATAAACACCTATAAATACCTAGTCTTTTCACCATTTAGAATTAGAAGGAGATTTTATGAGAAATCATTATTGTCAAGAGAAACATTTTCAGTGATTTATTGCAGCAATTCAAGATCCAAGCATCATGTCAAAGCATATGTGAGTTTTGATGCAGGAGCATCCAACGGTGTAGGGCAATCTTGCATCACCCAAAAAAAATGTTTTCTTTATTTTCTTTATTTGTTTTGAGTCACGTGATGGCACTTAGGGGATATAAGATTGCCAAGCATCAAAAATAGCAAAAAATAAGCACTTACTATTTTTAGTAAGTCAGCCAAAATGGGCTCATATGGACGTGAAAATTTACCCCAAGGAGTAGAGCAGAAAAAAATTTCTGGTCACGAAAGAATCACCTCAATACCCTGCACAGTTTGGAAGAAATTAAATTTTTTGTCTCGGGAAATTTCTCCAATGCAGCTTCAAATTCAGATATAAAACTTTGGAGGCCCTGAAACAACTCAAAAAGTGGCAGAATTGACCTATGATTGATTTATGCTTTGTAGAGCTCATTGAGAGCTTTCCAACGATATGCAATAATAGAAAATCAGACACCTGGATCAAAAGTTATAGCCCCACGAAGTTGGTCCTCTAAAAAGTGAATTTCATAAAAATTTCTTCCTAGGCCAGAAATCAAACGATGGGACTTTTGGTGCCAAAACAAAAAGGGGAAATTTGCACTTTCTAGAAAATTCTAGGGTGGTTATTGGGGAAAATAAAAAAGGGTTAAGTGGGGGTTGTAGAAGGTGGCCCTGATAGTGCAAATTGTGGCTCTGAATAGTAGATTTTTCTTTTCATAGTTGATTTTGTTGTAATGAATCAAGCCCATGAGGCTGTAGCATGTAAGCTTTGAATTTGTAATTGCATTTTCTGAAAATAATTGAAGGTAAGTCAATTTTCTGTCTTGTATCTTTTGTGTTGGTATTTGTTGTTGTGATTTATGTGGGATTTGGGTGGTGTGGCCCTCATCAAGTTCATGTTGTTTTATTATCATTGTTTTTGTGAAGGATAACCCCTTTTTTAGGTCTCCAAAGAATTCAAACAAATCAAGCAAGAAAGATCCAAGACCTTGAGGTGATGTGCATGACTTCAGTCCTTTAAGGAAGCCATTTAAGGGTGGTGAGTTGCAACATTTTGTGATTTCATCATTCCTTTCCTATCCATTATCCTTTTATCATTGACATTGCCATTGTGGAAGTGGAAACACTTATATGGGGTTTGACCAAGGAAAGCCCCTAAATGGCACAACATTTCTTCTCTTTGTGAATGTGTAGGTTTTAGGTTTGGACATGATTGAAGGAAGCTTGAAGAAAAATTATTCATTGTTGCATTTGAATCCCTACATCTTGTCAACTCACGAAAACTCACCTACAAAAATATATGACAGTGATTAGAGAACTCTGCAAGTGGAAATGAAGACCTTAGATTTGACACTAGGGGGCTAAAAAAGTTGAGCAAGATACCCCTACAAGGACCCATATGCCCTATGGAACCTATGTTCTCCTACAAGGAATGAAACCAATTTTTCTGGGCAGGTACACAGTTCTCTACACTTCCTAGATCTGCCTGCAAACTTCTATTTCAGTTTGTACATTATCGAGATCTTGCATTTTTTATATTAGGTCATATAGATTAATTAGGTTAATCATTTTAAATCAATTCCAAATCATTCTAATCATTAATAGGATGGAGATTTAGGTCTGGTTGGCTCACCTTCATGGTTGAAATTCAATCTACTCACCTTGTTAATCTCCATCTCAATGAAACCCTAGGAAAAAGGTCACAATTGATCCTAGGTTCTTTGCATTGGACTTAGGATAACCTTTTTCTATGTTTCATTTTGGTGAACCTAAATTTTTGACATCATAAATCTTCTAAATTGGAAGTCTTTCAAACCCTAGATCTAGGTTTTGCATTGTATTGTTGGTATTTTTCATTTAGGGTTTCATTTTGCACCATAAAACCATAAAAATTCATAAATTTTGTATCACATGTTGCATCATAGATTGTTTTAGGATTAGTTTTAGTCACTTAGATTAGATCTACACTAAAAAATGCATTCAAAATTTCTCTTCATTGTTACACATTTGCATTTGAGTTAAATTGGGAAATTTTTGGAAAAACAATCACTGTCAAACCTATTTGTAGATAGAAACAACATCCTTAAACAAAAACATGAATACTCAAATTTTCAGTTTTTAGAAGCCATATCAAGGACTTAGATGCCCTTGAGTGCCTCTGTCCTTGTACACTTGAATCACCAATTTTTTTCACAATTTGTTGTCTTTGTCTGCTCATTTTGTTTTTGCTTGCAGATCTCTGATTTGGAATTCTTAATTGCATGTATTTAGGCATCTTTCATATAGTTCAAAAAGTGAAAAACATTGCATTTTTTGATTTCAAAATTGCATCAAAACTATCATCTTTAGGTTGTGGCATTTTAGAATCAATCAATTATTGCATTTTAGGTCTAAAAATTACATTCAAAATTGTCAAAACATCTTCCTCATTGTTGCACACTTGCATTTTTGCACGCATTGGTATAAATTCAACAAAATATAGAAAAATATAAATTGTTAAACCTGTTTGCAAGCAGACTTAAAATCCTTTAGCAATGCCTTACATAGTCAAACTTTGAAATTTCAGACACCCTATCCAAGACTTAGATGCCCTTGGGTGCCTCTGTCCTGCTACTGGTAGCTCAATTTTTTTTGCACAAATCTTTGTCTTTGTATTTTCATTCTATTTCTTCTTGCTGATTTCTAATTTGAAGGTGTTGTTGCATGTGCAAGAAAGGTGTCATTTTGCTTAATTTGTAGCAAATTTGGAAGAAATTGTTGCATTTCAGTAGGACAATTATTTCAATCATGTTCTCATTGCAAAAATATTTTGTTTATCATAATTCATGTTCTATTTTCAAATCTTGTTATGCATTTTAAAGATTTTTTGTTACAAGCATATGAGTGTAGACATGCAAATAATCTTAGTCAATATCATGCATCTAATTCCATTTCTTCTATTAATCAAAAAAAGTAATCTATTAGATTAATTCACTAATCATATTTAATTAAATAAATCAATTTGTTTAATTAAAATTCTCAAAATCCTCTTATTAATTAAATAAATCAATTTGTTTAATTAATACCCAAAGTCCTCTTATTTGATTAAATAAGTCAAATGATTTAAATCAAATTCACTAACCCCTCAAAGTTAATTAAATTTTAAATTAATTAACTTTAATCCTCATTACCCATTCTCTAGCTTTTGACTCAACCTCGGTCAAACTCAACCCCAGACTAACCCACCCACTTGCACATGAAAATCAAATTTTCTAATTAACTAATTATCTCATTTTCCCTCTCAAAATCACATTATAGGGAATATTCCTTCATTGAATCCCTTTATTTGACTTTCTCATTCAAAAAATTTCCCCCCCAAAACAATTCAAGCACATGCATTTCATGCCTCTCAAACATGCATTTGGTGCCTCTTACAAACACATACAAAGTGCGATCAATCCTTACCCATTAGCATTGAGAAAAATGTCTCAATGCCATTAGTCCTTTTTTAATCCCACATTCTTCCTATGCTTCAATTCTTAAAACCTCTAACCTATAAATAGAGGCCTTCTCTACTTGGAATCTATCCGCAGTTTTATGCATTTACACTATACACACATACATCTTCATCACTTGCATCTTGCTCATCATTTTGAAATCTTATCAAGGGTTGGGAAAGGGCTACTTTCCACATCAAAGTAGCACCGATCCACTATGAGATAGAGTTTGCTTCATGTTTTCATATGCCTTTGGTTTAGTTTCATTGTTTCCTTGGTTGCATATTTAACATGATTGAGTATTTCATAGAGATGTTTAATTTGTTGTGCTTTAATTAACTAATCATGCTAATACATGTTAAGTTTTGAGTATTTGCAGATTATTACATCAAAAGTGAGAATGAGTTCATTTCTCCTTTTTTGTTATTTTCATTGATCCCTCTCCTACTATCTCTCTTATGCATGAGGTTATCTTGGTGCAAGAGAATATAATCATTGAAAATTATGACAATCATATTTTTTCTTCGTATATCTCTCCTCTTTGTGAAGAAGGTATCTTGGTGCTAGAAGATCCAATCATTGAGCATCATGAGAATCTTATTTGTTTCTCTCCCCCTACCTCTCCTACTTGGGAATATATTGTTGGACAAGAGGATGAAATAATTGATACATTTAGGGATTTGTAGTGTAGAAAAAAGTAACCCTTTTTCATAGTTAATTTGGGAATAATTAATACTAAAATTAACCTAATTATGCCTTGATTTAGGGTTGTAATATGTTTTACACATTCACACTAAATCTAGGGCCCTTCTTAACCAAAATATACTTAACATTTCCTTATCTGGGGTGTTGTAAAGTGTTGTATTACACTTTCACACTTATCTAGGGTTTCATTAATTAATTGTGGTTAATTGAGCTTAATTAGCCCCTTTAATTCAAATTTAAGCCCTCTTAATTACACTTTTCAAAGGATCTATCTCGACACCCAATAATGATATTGCATGACATTTAATTTGAAAAATTTGAGGTCTTAGAAAATGGTCCTAGGATCCATTTTCCTTTAGTGGCGAATGGGTCATCTCCATATAGGACAACCCTTTCTTGGCATTTTTGAAATGGGTTTTTGATGTTATTTCATCCCCTGAAGCATGGTCCTAGAAAGTTGTGCTAGGACCCATTCGCCTTTAGTGGTGAATGGACCCTCCTCACATAGAACACGCCTTTTAGAATTTATTTATGACAAGATTTTAATGATTTTCAATCCTAGATATGATGTCGGCTTGAATTATTTGAATTTCGGGGTTAATTCTTAAATTTAGTATAAATATAAGGTTAATTCACATTGTTTCTCCTATAAAAAATTATTTGACTTCATGAGATCAAGAGCAAGAGAATTTCAAAGGAAAATTATCAAGAGTTTATTGCAACAATTTGAGGTCATATCATCATGTCAAATGCATAATGCATTCAAGCATGTTGTTGCGCTAAGATTGTTGATGTAGCATTGGAGATCTATTTGCAAGAATTGTTTCACATCTAATTTGAGATCAAGATCTAAATTATTCATGGCCGCTTCATGTTAGTTTGTAGATTTGCATTCCAAGAAAACTTCCAAGGTATCAACATATCATTATTTCATGCTTCAATTTCATTATTTATCATTTGGTTTAATTACCTAAAAGGGGTTTGACTTAGGAAAACCCCTATTCACTATCAATCAACAATTTTTTCTCCTCTTGAATGTGTGTTTGCAGATTTATAGGTTGAAGATAAAGTGGAGAACAAGATTGTGGAAAAATTGTCAAAGTTGTCAAGTTGCAAAGTTTTCATTCGCATTGCAAGAACATGGAAACAAGGCTATAAAATCTATTTTAGGTTTTTAGGAGTTGATCATCAAGGATTTGAGAGTGCAAACATCAAGGAAAAGAACCCAGATCTCAGTTTCAAAAACCCTAATAGGGACCCATTCGCCACTAAAGGCCAATGCGTCCTTTGTGACCTAAAACAACCTTCTTGCAACAAGGTACACACCATTCTAAGCTCTCAAAACTTCCCTCATAGTTGCTATAATAGTTAGGATTGATTTTTTATTGTTATTTGCATCATATCTTGCACATAATTGCATGTTTAATAGTGAGAAGTAGTGGTTCATCATTTTGATCTAATAATTTTGATGCAAATCCCCCCTACTTTCCCCCTAAAACATTTTGGTGAACTTGACCTATTGATTATTGTAATTTTCTGATCTTGGAGTCTTTCTTCTCATCCTAGGTTAGATCTTGCATTCATTTTCATTAAATTATATCTCACTTAGGGTTTCTTACTTTGCACTCAAAACTGCATCTCATTTAGGATTTAGAATTGTATTGTTTTGCATTCTCTAAATTTGAAAAATACAAAAACAAATTAGTTATTTTGCATACCATTTAGATCTCATAAATTTGCATTTGAAAATAAAATAAAATTGCATTTCAAATTAGGTCTTTGCATTCATCATTCTATTACATTTTCACATTGCAATTCCACAAACTTTGAAAATGAAAGTTACTGTCTCACACCTAAAATTGAAAGACATTGCAAAAAACTTAAAAACTATTCAAAAATAGTTAAAAACCCTAATCAAGGACCCATTCACCTTTAATGGCGAATGAGTCCCTGATCAGGCTTGACCTTAACTTTCTGACATCTGAAAAGCACTGAAAAACACTTAGAAATTAGTCAAAACATTTCAAAAATCCATATCCATGACCCATTTTCCCTTATTGGCGAATGAATCCCTAATAGGTTCTGATCTGCATTTTCTGGGATTTGAAATCTCTATTTTAGGCTTCTATTTACTGCTGTTGCTTTCCTGTTTCAGTTTTTTAATTTGTTGTTTCATCAAACTCATTGCATCTAGCTTAATTTGCTTCATTTAGTGCATTGTCAAAATTCAAAATTACATTTACAACATTTCATTTTCAGTTAATTGCATTGTGCAATCAGTAAATTGCATTATTTAGAATTTAAAAATTGTATTTAATTCTAGGTCATTGCAGTACCTCCTTCCATTTTGGGTTTGCACACTAGGTTTGTAAAAATTTTATGAGCTTTACAACTTGGTGTCCTATTAGCAATACTATTATAAGACGTAGTTCGAGGCTCATGTCACCCCACAATATCTCACTCACCATGGATCTTGGGTTTTCTAGCTCTCTTTCTGATAGTTTTGATAATCAACCCTCTATGGTTCATAGTTTGCATACTTCATTTCCCATGACTTCACCTCCTACAACTAATGAGCTTAATGTTAGCAAAACTGTCCCTACCATAAACACTATACTCAAGCTTTGGGGTGTACTCAAAGCCAAGGTGGAATTCCAATTCCATCTTCTACAATACCTATGTTCATTCCTACATACACTACTACTCAACCTACAACAACCCTTCAACCTACAACAACCTTTCAACCTACCACAACGTTCCAACCAACCACAACAATCATACCCACTAGCATTATGTACACTTCCTTAGGCATTCCCATAGGAATTCCTTCTACCTTTGGGCATTAGAATATAATATCCTCTTAGCCATCGACCTTTACCAACTTACAATTCACTAGCCCTCCATATACCTACACTACTCCACGTTATTCCCCTCAATCTTACAATCACAATGATCCTTTCCTTAACTCATTATTGCAAACCATGACATCCCTTCAAAAAGTTGCAACCTTACAACAAAAAGACAACAGTCAACCTTCGCAATACATTAAAACCAATTTGCTATCCTTGGACATATTGAGAACACAAATGCCACAAGGTATAGAAGTTCCTCGATTTGAGAAATATGGTGGGAAAGGAGATCCTGTTAGCCATGTTTCTGCTTTTACGACCTTGTGTAGTGATTTCATACTTAAAGATAAACTCTTGGCTAAGCTATTCCCTAGATCCTTGAAGGATACTACTTTAAAGTGGTTCTCTTCTTTATCGAATAATTCAATTGGTTCATTCAATGAACTTGTTGATGCCTTTTACAACCATTTCCATATTCACAGGGGTCCTAAGATGACCCTTGCTGATTTAATGACATGCAAACAAAAAGAGGATGTGAAAGTGACTGATTTCATAGCAAGATACTAAACACTTTATTTGCAAGTAAACATTAAGATTCATGATGCCAACCTTCAAATAATGTTTATTGCTAATTTACAAAAAAACTCCAAAGCAAAACTGAAATGTTCAGATTTCCGTCCTTTACACAGTTATGTACAACCCTTCGCGATTATCAAAATACGATTTGTGGCCGTAATGTGAAAAATCCCCCTAGTTGTCCTGAAAAGTCTGAATCCACAACTCAAAATAGTTATCAACCTTTCAAGAAGCAGAATAAGGGATTTTTACAACTAAATTCCGCTCAACCAGGTCAACAAACTAATAATCAAGTAGCTGCTATAAAAATGACAAATTCTTTTGGGGACATGTGTTGAAAATGGAGGGAATTATGTAGTTTTAAAACTTGTAAAACTATAAGATTGTAGATCTAATTAAGTGTTCTTTGTTACAATTTTTTTGTGTATGATTATTTTTTTGGATCAATTTTACCAATTGTAGAAAGAGACAAAAGATTGTAGAAGAATGAGACAAGAAGATAGAAGTGAGACAACATATACGTGGAGAAACCCTTTCGGGAAAAAACTCCACCACTAGAATCAATAGTGCTTGTATCATTTAACCTTAGAACAATATTACAATAATTTTGTATCAATCCTTGATTGATATGCTTCCTTTTCCTTCAACAATTCTTCTTCACAACCTTCAATAAACTCTGATTAAAACTCTCTTCAACTTGCTGCAATTAATAGACAATAATGAGCATTGTAAACTACAAAGAGTTGTCAATTACAAGAGCACAAAGCTCCTCTAAAAAACCTACACCTATTTTGTGCAACTAGAGCTCCATCATGTAACATGAAGTAAAAACCAAAGTCTCCTCAATTTAGGCATGCCAAATTGAACTCCTAACTGATTGTTGGTCAAGAAAATATCTTCCAAGCTTCTCCTCAAAGTTGGTGCCCAAGAATGGGCCCACTTAACTCGGCCTTGTAAATATCTTCTGATGCAAAAGGTGTTAACTCCAGGATGCCAACTTGGGCACCCAAGGTGGGTCCAAGTCAATTCATTACCTTGCTATTACCAATAAACAACATGTCATCAACATACAAGATAATAATTAAAAGCTGATCATCAATACATTTTATGTAAACACAATGATCTTCCTCACTCCTAACATAACCAATTTTCAATGCAAAAGCATCAACCTTCTAGTACCACATTCTTGGTGACTGTTTCAATCCATATAAAGATCTCCTTAACCTACAAACCAATTCTTCTTTTCCTTTTACAACAAAACCATCAAGTTGCCTCATATAAATCTCCTCATCAAGATCCCCATGCAAAAAAGCAGTTTTCACATCCATTTGCTCTATCTCAAAGTAGCAATAGATAAAAAGAATCTAATAGAAGTTAATTTAGCAATAGGAGAGAATATTTCATTAAAGTCAACTCCCTCTCTCTGGGAGTAGCCCTTGGCTACTAATCTAGCCTTGTACCTTTCAAAATTACCATATGCTCCAATTTTATTTTTAAAGATCCATTTACAACCAATGGCCTTTCTTCCTTTGGGAAAACTCTCAAGATCCCATGTGTCACAAGTATCCAAGGAATCCATTTCCTCATACATAGCTTGTGACCAAAGCTTGTTCTCATATGAAGACACAACTTCCTTGTAAGATATAGGTTCATCATTAGTACTCATCAAAGCATATATACAATGAAAACTATGTGGGATATACCTATCAACGAGATTCTGTTGTCTTGTGGATCTTCTTAAAGGGGGTTATTCTTGTTCCTCAATATGCTCATCAAGAGCATCTATCTTAGAAGAACTCTATGAACTCTCCTCATGCAATCCATCCAATTGTCTTCAACATGTGCATCTTCTTGCTTCTCAATATTTATCTCAAAATGCACTATTCGAGAAGTATCCTTCTCCTTTGGTTGTTCTTCTCCTGAATAAGATCTAAATTCCCTGAAAATCACATCTCTAGATAAATAATTTGTTCGAGTTAGAGGATTCCAAAGCTTGTAACCTTTTACATTTTCACCATAACCTATGAATATGCATTTCTGTGCTTTTGGATCCAACTTAGAACAATTTTCTTTAGGAACATGAACAAAAGCCTCACAACAAAAGATCCTTAAATGTGCAACACTAGGTTTCCTACCTAACCACATTTCATAGGGGGCTTTATCTTCAATAGATGAACTAGGAGATCTTTTGATTAAATAACAAGTACTTACAGCCTTAGCCCAACGACAACGATCTAGCTTAGCATTACTTAACATACTCCTAGCTCTTTCCATTAAGGTTCGGTTCATCCTTTCTACCACTCCATTTTGTTGAGGTGTATATGGAGTAGTTTTATGTCTCACAATTCCTACATGCTTAAAATAATCATCAAACTCCCTAGAACAATATTCACCACCATTATCTAATCTCAACACTCTTATCTTATGATCTGATTATTTCTCAACCAAAGCCTTAAATTCTTTAAACTTATTAAACACATCAGATTTTTTATGCATAAAATAGATCCAAGTGTATCTTGAGACATCATCAATAAATGTGACATAATATCTAGATTTTCCAATAGAGTCAATATCCATAGGGACCATTACATCTGAATGAATAATCTCTAATAATCTTTTAGCTTTATTTGTTCCATTAGGAAATGAAGATCTAGATTGTTTTCCAAACACAAAATGCTCACAAAATTCAATTTTTTCAATATTATAATCAGGAATACTATCAACCAATTTCTTATTAAGAATAGTCCTAAGACCTTTTTCACCAATGTTACTCAATCTATGGTGCCACAACATACATGTATTTTTAGCTTCAATTACATTGGATGATTTATTCAAATTGGGGGTATTAAGCTTAAACAAAGTCCCAATCTGAGATCCTTTAACAACCACCATATTCTCTTTCACCAATCTGTAACCACCTTTGTCAAATGTCACATGCATTCCAGAATCATTGAACTTAGATACAAAAAGTAGATTTCTAGCAAGTCCTGGAATATGTAAAACACCATTAACGGTCTTAACCCTACCATCACTAAAACACAACTTTACCTCTCCTTTACCCACAACCTTTGTTGTGCTATTATATCCAAATAAGACATTCCCTCCATCATATGTAGTATACTTAGTGAACCACTCCTTGTTAGGAGTCATAGGATAGGAGCAACCTGAATCAATAAGCCAAGAGTTATCACTAACAATATTAGATGAAATGACCAATGCATCATTACTATCCTCTGAGGATTTCTCTATAGAAGCATCAAAACTCCTTTTCTTGTTCTTACAATCCTTCTTTACATGTCCAGGTTTCCCACAACTCTAACACTTTACTTTACTCTTACCAGGGGTTTTAGACCGTCCTTTGGACTTACCATTTCCTTTCTTGTCTCCCTTAGGTTCCCTTTCCTTAGGCCTACCTCTTACAAACAAGGCATCTTGGGATCCCGTTTTAGACTTCCTCCTCATATTCTCTAATAGGAGAGTAGGAATTATATTGTCTATCTTAGGATCTGCACCACTACCACTGATAGCAACAATTAGATTTTCCCAAGATTCTGGTAAAGAACAAAGTAACAAAATGCATTTATCTTCATCTTCTAGATTTACATCTACAAATGCTAACTAACTTAGAATCAAATTAAAAGCATTTAAATGATGTGGAATAGAATTACCATCTTTCATCTTTAAAAAATATAACTATCTTTTTAGATACAACTTATTAGTAAGACTTTTGGTTTGATAGATATCACCTATCCTCTTCCACAATTTATATGTGGTAGTTTCATGTGAAACATTCAAGAGAACAACATCAACAAGACATAATCTTATGGTATGTATTGCCTTCTTATCAAGCTTAGTCCAATCCCCATCTAACATCGTTGTAGGCGACTTTGTCTCATTACAAACAACTAACCATTGATCTCTCTCTTCAAAGAGATCCTCCATTTTTAGTTTCCACATCTCATAACTAGATCCATTGAATCTTTCAATATCTAAACGAAAAGTAGAACTCATTGTAAGACACTTATTTTACAAATCAGCAATAACACAATAGTAAAAGCTCCCACTACAACCAAAAAAATTGAAACTTTTAAGAGAAAGGCGTCCCAAACTCTACCCAACCGTTAGCTCTAATACCAAATGTTGAAAATGGAGGTAGTTATGTAACTTTAAAACTTGCAAAACTATGAGATTGTAGATCTAATTAAGTGTTCTTTGTTACAATTTCTTTCTGTATGATTATCTGTTTAAATCAATTTTACCAATTGTAGAAAGAGACAAAAGATTGTAGAAGAATGAGACAAGAAGATAGAAGTGACACAACATATATGTGGAGAAACCCTTTTGGGAAAAAAATCCACCACCATAATCAATAGTGCTTGTATTATTTAACCTTAGAATAAGATTACAATAATTCTGTATCAATCCTTGACTGATATGCTTCATTTTCCTTCAACAATTCTTCTTCACAACCTTCAATTAACTCTGATTAAAAATATTGTCAACTTGCTGCAATTAATAGACAAAAATGAGCATTGTAAACTCCAAAGAGTTGTCAATTATAAGAGCACAAAGATCCTCTCAAAAACCTACACCTATTTTTTGCAAGTAGAGTTCCATCGTGTAACATGAAGTTGAAACCAAAGTCTCGTCAATTTAGGCACCCCAAACTAAACTCCTAACTGATCATTGGTCAAGAAAATATCTTCCAAGCTTCTCCTCAAAGTTGGCGCCCAAGAATGGGCCCACTTAATTCAGCCTTGTAAATATTTTCTTATGCAAAAGGTGTTAACTCCAAGATGCCAACTTGGGTGCCTAAGGTGGGTCCAAGTCAATCTTTGTTAATAGAGACATATCTCTTCAACAATTCATGCAAACATTATGCATGATTGATCATCCCCACTTAACTGAATGTATCCACCTGTTATCTGTCATGCAACTGAATTCATTAGTCATACAACTCAAGTCAACTGAAGTCAACTAGCATTCAACTGAAACTAACTACATGCAATTGAAGATAACTAAACCATAACTGAACTAAACTAAACTGAATTGAAGTAAATTGAACTGAACTGAATTAAACTGAACTGAACTCCACTCATGTAAATATCAATCCCTAACTTGTAGGATCTTTACATGCATTACTAAAGTGTTATATATTCTCCAAACAGTTAACTTAAGAAAGGTGGGTTCCACCTTCCATGTGGGCACCCCATGTGCTCCTATTTTGTAGGATCTCTTCTTGGGAATCCCCCCATGTTCCTATCATTTAGGAATAATTACAAATGTTAATTTACATGTTCATTTCATTTGAATTTAATCTCTTTCTAATCCTAGTGATGGGGAACACTTTCCAAGGAATTAGGAGATATATGAAATATGTTTAGGATTGCAATTAAATGACATCCTATTGCCAACAATAGGGATAGAGAGTTCACTTCTTTACCCGATACCCTTCATAATCTCATGTTGTAGCTTATCAAAAAGATCATCCTTACATTACCTCTTGTTAAAGAGCATGATCCTAATATACCATTTCCCAAAGGCTTTCGACGAAACTCTTATTGTCATCATCAACAAAATGGACATGGTACAAAATACTGCAAGCGTCTTAAACATCTTGTGCAAGACCTTATTAACAATAATCAACTTCAAATTGGAGGTGTGAATGATCAAGGTAATAAGTTTGTAGCTCCTCCTAGCAAAAACTTACAAATCTTTACCAATCCCATGCCGAAGCACACCATTTCATTTGTCAAAGCTAGTGAAACAAAGAATGATGTGATGGATGTTGACATAGATGATGAAAACATAAAAGATATCAATGAAGAACAACTAATTAAAACGCTAGAAGTTATCAAAGCTAGAAATCATAAGGGATCCACTAAAAAGCCTCTTGATATTTCTTTCTCACAAAACGACATACTTAAACGTGCACCTGATGGCCCTCTTTACATAGCTAGCTGAATCAATGATAAGCCCACTAATGGGATATTGATTTATCCCGTCCATGGAGAGAATGTGACCACTCAAGAATTTCTATTTGTGCATGAACTCTATCAAGATGCATATGATAAACTGAAAGCATGGATCAAGATGTATAATGGTTTTGCTTGTCCTACAATTGGCTTGATAGATCTCTCTTTAAAAGTTGGACTAAAAACATTAAATGTCTCATTCACTATCATCTTGCAATTGGACCAATTTCGTGTGAAGTTAGGTAGCCCATGGCTTCGCTCCATGAATACCATCCCTTTGGTTGTGCATACATGTTTAAAGTTTCCATTTGGAAATGCCATCTTTACTATGCATCATAGTGGATTTAATCCTGCGTTGGCTTGAGGGAACTTTTCATTAGATTTCTTTTGGCCTGAGACTATGGAACCTATTAGACCTCGTGAGGACTTCTTTTTCAAATCATATCAAAATTTCAAGGAAAAAAACATAGCAGAATTATGATGCAGAGCATGGTGGGTTTCACAGGTTTCCAAAGGTACAAAACAAAGATCTTGACTGCTCAACCAAACAATCATAAATTATTCTTCAATGCAACTTGATTATAAGGCCTACAAATGTACTAAAAGTGGTTTCATGATACCCAACTCTCACTAAACCTTTACCAAACCTTGAACATCATGATTTTGACAGGATAAAACCAATAAAACTCTCTTAGAACACTAATTCTTCAATTCCTCCATTGCTCACACCAAGAGACCAAATTACTTGTAACATTGCTAAAGGGATAAATCAGTCATAATTTATTAAGAAGATGGAGTTTCCCAAAAATAAACATAGATTCTAGTACCAATTAAAACATTTTAAATCATACTACAAACTTAGATAAGGTTGTTTTGGAAAGAATTCCCTTAAAAATGACTGTCCCGCTTTCAAGGAGACCTAATTAGGCTAGTTAGGACAAGGGTTTATTGGATCTATGAACTCCGAACCTTAAATTACCTAACCAACACCTCAAACACATCAAGTAAGTTTTGTGAAATCTTTCTAAACTATTTCCCACTCTTCACCATTGCCATTTCTTCAAGCCCTAACTTGTAGGCATCAATTCAAGCATGATAACCATGAAAAATTATCTTGGGCAGCAACAAAACTTATGTAATTTTCCTTCCCCTGTATTTGCAAACACACCCCACTTGAAAAAATCTCTAAACTAACCCATTCCAATGATTTACAAAGGATTCCATCTATGGAATGAATGTTTATGGTATTATTTGACTCTCAAACCCTTAGAATGAGGGTTTCTGGATTGCCCACAAAAAAGTGGCTCTTAAAATCTTGAAACTCAATAAAATTTATTCAAATTGGATTTATTTGAAAGTAAATTCAAAGCTTTATCAAATCCAATAAAAAATAAAGCTTGAAAGTACTATACGAACCAGTACCACACCTGAGAACAACAAGAAAACCTTAAATTTGCAGAGAACAAGGGGTTTTATTCAAAATTTCTTCACAATACAATTGATCTCTCCTTGATTGCCTTCACAAGGATTTTAAACATTTTACAATAGCTATCTTTGTTTCCCCTTTAGTTTAAACTGACCAACTACCTTCCTTTACAAAAGTGACTCTTCAACTTCTTACATTTTTTGCATTTTGCAATTTTGACAACAATTGCAAGGTTTTGCATTATTTGACAACTTGACCATAAGACTTCCTAGAAACCTAATAAAATGATTCAAATACATTAAAATGGTCCCAAATATGACCTCATTATAATCAAAACATGATGAAGACTCAAATTTTACAAGATTTCCCCATGGAGGCATGAAGTTTACATGGTGCCCTGCACCATACTCTTGGGAAAAAATTAGCCTCAAGTCCTCTTGAGGACAATGCTGCACAATTGATTCAAGCTTTCCAATGTCACTCTTAAACCTCCAACCTCCAATTAGTCTTTGTACTCACCAACAACTGGAAACTTTCATTTTCCCTTTTCCTTTAACCAATTCTTCATTATTGAATTCTTTCTTTCATTTGATGACTTGTCCTTTGAAAATGGTGTTGAACCTACCTTTTACCTGTCATTCAACCTTCTCCTACCATTCTAGCAACATGTTTCTTAATCCATTCTTGCATTTCCAAAATCAATTCATCCTTGACCTTCAAAGAAGAAAAATTGAACACCAACTCAATATCATTTCCCTCCAAAATCAAATTATTTTTCATACCTATTGTTTTAACATCTCCATGGTTTGAAATGGCTGCATTCTTCAAGTGCTCTTCCTCAAACATATACCCATCTCTCTCACTAATTCATCACACAAACTCTCACAACATACCATCCATCTAACCAACAAGAGATCCTAGAACATTCTCCCTCTACCACTCTCTCTCTTAGTGGGTTCCTCTTTGCAGCTTCTCCCTAGCTTCATCTCTATTGGAGGATAGTGATCACAAACCTCTTCCATGTTTGTAGCCAACACACCTTCTCACAACTCTTTCTCTCTTGCAACTTTAAGATGGACCACAATCACTTGCAACCAACACATTTCATGTTCCACCAGATCAACTAGCTTTGATACCAAACTGATGTAAATCATGGTGGGTTTTAGAGGTTTCCAAAGGTACAAAACAAAGATCTTGATTGCTCAACCAAACAATCACAAATTCTTCTTCAATGCAACTTGATTACAAGACTTGCAAATGTACTAAAAGTGGTTTCATGACACCCAACTCTCATTGAACCTTTACCACACCTTGAACATCATGATTTTGATAGGATCAAACCAATAAAACTCTCTTAGAACACTGGTTCTTCAATTCCTCCATTGCTCACACCAAGAGACCAAATTGCTTGTAGCATTGCTAAAGGGTAAAAATAGTCATAATTTATCAAGAAGATGGAGTTTCCCAAAACTAAACACAGATTTTAGTACCCATTAAATACTTTTAAAACATATTTCAAACTCAGATAAGGTTGTTTTGGAAAGAATGCCCTTAAAAATGATTGTCCCACTTTGAAGGAGACCTAATTAGGCTAGTTAGGATAGGGGTTTATTTGATCTATGGACTCCAGACCTTAAATTACCTTAACCAATGCCTCAAACACATCAAGTAAGGTCTACACAATCTTTCTAAATTGTTTCCCACTCTTCACCATTGACATTTCTTCAAAACTTAACCTGTAGGCATCAATTCAAGCATGGAAACCATGAAAAATTACCTTGGGCAGCAACAAAACTTATGTAATTTTCTTTCCCCTGTATTTGCAAACACACTCCACTTGAAAAAATATTTAAACTAACCCATTACACTGATTTACAAAGGCTTCCATTGGTGGAATGGTTGTTTATGGTATTATTTGACTCTCAAACCCTTAGAATGAGGGTTTCTAGACTGCCCATAGAAAAGTGGCTCTAAAAAGCTTGAAACTCAATAAAATTTACTCCAACTGGACTTATTTGAAAGTGAATTCAAAGATTTATCAAATCCAATAAAAAAGAAAGCTTGAAAGTACTGTACAAACTAGTACCATGCTTGAGAACAATAAGAAAACCTTAAATTTGCATAGAACAAGGGATTTTATTCAAAATTTCTTCACAGTACAATTGATCTCTCCTTGCTCACCTTCACAAGGATTTTTAAACATGTTACAATAGTTTTCTTTGCTTCTCCTTTAGTTTCAACTGACCAACTACCTTCCTTTACAAAAGTGACTCTTCAACTTCTTACATTTTTTGTTTTTTGTATTTTTGACAACAATTGCAATATTTTGCATTATTTGACAATTTGACCATAAGACCTCCTAGAAACTTAATCAAATGATTCAAATACATTAAAATGGTCCCAAATATGACCTCATTACAATCAAAACATGATGAAGACTCAAATTTTCCAAGATTGCCTCATGGAGGCATGAAGTTTACATGGTGCCCTACACCAAATTATCCCTTCAAAACATGGCTCAACCGATGAATGAAACACCTATCCTTGATGAAAAAATGATTGAAATGAAAGCCCTTCCAAAAATATAATAACAACTTATACCAAAACCTCCTACCATTTCCTACAAGAGACCATGAGATAACGAACGTAATACCATTGTCCCTTCTAAAATAAAACAAATTTACAAAGTTAAAGAGAAAGCGGTTGAACAACCTCATGTTGTTTCTTCCATTCCTCCCAAGGAAGATAAGGAACCTATGATTGAAAAACCCACTCTTACACAAACACAAACTGACAATAATTCAAACGAAACCGAAATGCTAGAGAGCGTAGGTGAAGACATCACGTTATTGCTCGTATGTCACAAACTAAAGAAGACAAGAATAACATAGAAAATAAAAATCCAAACTTACCTAAAGAAATTCATTATGATCATATACCCTCACCACAACATAAACAAGAACCTTCCATGGACATTGTCATTCAACCTCCAGTTGTGATTAATCTAGATGATGACATTGATATTACAAATATTGATGAACAAGTGCATAATGAATTGAATACATTATTTTCTTATTCTATGAACTTAAATGAAAAATCCCCTAAACAAAGTGTTGAAATGGGTGCTTCCCCTAGTTCAACACTTGTCATTGTCCCTTTGGTTAGTTGTATGCCTTCCATTTATACCGACCAAGATTGAGATGCAGACGACCTGCTCTAGGTTGACTCACATGTGCCGTACTAGTCTTTTTCTTTTTCATGTTTATTTATGTGACAACATGTGTGTAATGTGATCCCTCGCAATGTTTCATTTGATGTATCTCTCTCTCTTTTTGTGTGTTCCTCTATATGTACCTACATTCTTCTCTATGTTGTAAGCATTTTTCATTTGTCTTGAGTTTTCCTTTTGGGGATGACACAAGGCGTTGAGACATTTAGGTCTCGTCCATGCTGACCCAAAATTATTTTTCTTTGTTTTCACTTTCTTTGTGTCATTCTTCTAGTTCTATGAGTATTTGAGAAATGATGACAATTTTGAGCTCTAAAAACAACAATGTAGCAAAGACATACTGACCCCAAATCCATAGATCCCTTATGTATTTTTGGGGGCAACCCTTCCTTCCTATTTCATGGCATAGCTTTATTTCAGAAACATATTAATCTGCATAGGGTTTTCTGAAGAAATATTTCATTTCTTAGGACAAAACATTGGCTACTTTAAAGCATTTTCTCATAACAATGGTGTTAGCAACCTCTTTAAAGTGGGGGCATACATTGATGACAAATTTTGACATATTTCATGGTGTGATTTTCTTTTTTCTTATGACGTGTCTTTTTCTTGGTGGTGTCATTGGGCTTGATGTACTCCAAGAGTGTGATATTTCTAAGCATATGATCTCCCTTGGTGTCATGATGTGAAGTGAGAGGCATCCCATAAGTGGTGATCTGATACTCGATTTGTCCTCTCTTGGAGACATTAGGCACAATGTTCCCTGAGAAGAAGACTTCGGTATGGTTGGCCATCTTGTTGGGATAACTCATCTAGTGGACAGGCTGAGGTTCCACTACCCTAGAGTGAGCACACATGATTGGGATAACTCACCTAGTGGACAGGCTGAGGTTCCACTACCCCAGAGTGAGCACACATGTTGGGACAACTCACCTAGTGGGAAAACCGAGGTTCCACTACCCCAAAGTGAGCAACATATGTTATGGACAAACAAACCCATTCCATAGTGTGTTGGAATGATTGTGCTTGATCCTTTTTTTTATTTGCTTTTCTTGGCCTTTGATAGGGCATGACTATGTACCTTTGTTATTACTGCATACTTATGTGTCTTGAATGTCTACTTTAGTGTGAGTTCGTCATGGGGGAAAAATCTCACTAAAGTTGGGAAAAAATGTAGTGTAGAAAAAAGTAACCCTTTTTTCACATTTAATTTGGGAATAATTAATACTAAAATTAACATAATTATGCCTTGATTTAGGGTTGTAATGTGTTTTACACATTCACACTAAATCTAGGGCCCTTTTTAACCAAAATATACTTAACAATGCCTTATTTGGGGTGTTGTAAAGTGTTGTATTACACTTTCACATGTATTTAGGGTTTCATTAATTAATTATGGTTAATTGAGCTTAATTGACCCCTTTAATTCAAATTTAAGCCCTCTTAATTACACTTTTCGAAGGATCTGTCCCGACACCCAATAATGATATTGCATGACATTTAATTTTGAAAATTTGAGGTCCTAGAAAATGGTGCTAGGAGCCATTTTCCTTTAGTGGTGAATGGGTCTTCTCCACATTGGACACCCATTTCTTGGCATTTTTGAAATGGGTTTTTGATGTTATTTCATCCCCCCGAAGCATGGTCCTAGAAAGTTGTGCTAGGACCCATTCACCTTTAGTGGCGAATGGGTCCTCCTCACATATGAAACCCCTTGTTGAATTTATTTGTGTTGGGATTTTGATTATTTTCAATCCTAGATCTGATGTTGGCTTGAATTATTTGAATTTCAGGGTTAATTCTTAGATTTAGTATAAATATAAAGTTAATTCACATTGTTTCTCCTAGAAAAATTTAAGTGACTTCATGAGATCAAGAGAATTATAGAAAATTTTGAAGGTATTCAAGGGTAGATTATCAAGAGTTTATTGTAGCAATTCAAGGTCATATCATCATGTCAAAGGCATAATGCATTCAAGCATGTTGTTGAGCAAAGATTGTTGATGTAGCATTGGAGATCTATTTGCAAGAACTGTTTCACATCTAATTTGAAATCAAGATCTACATTCTTCATAGCCACTTCATGTTAGTTTGTAGATTTGTACTATTATGAAATAACTTGCACAATAGAAGAATATGATATGAAATATGCTACAAATACTTGATAATAACTGAGAATAACAAGCCACTTCGAGGGGGCAAACCTCCAAATATCTCTAATGAGAACACACTTCACACTTGATGATGAAATAAGACTCACAACCTCCTATATATACCTATTTATGCCAAGGATATCACCTAGGCCGACTTAGACATGCCTATATAAGACTTAGGCCGACCTAAACAACTAAATAACAATATACTAATGATAATATGACTTAATAGAGAGTTAAGATAGCCACAAGATGACTATTCATAACCCGATGTACAATAATATTAAGGGTGTAGCATGCTCCCCTTCTTCAAAGAAGCATTGTCCTCAATGCTAATCAAGTTTGGAAACTTTTGAATGAACTCCTCGTCTTCCCATGTGGCATCTTCAACTGGTAACTTCTTCCATTGGATGTGATACTCAGTGATAGTTCTATTCCTTAGCTTCTTTGTGTGTGTTTGACGAATGCACTTTGGTTCCAAAATGATTCTTCCTTCTTCATCCAACTCGGGAAGTGTTGTTTGAGTGGGAATATTATGCTCAATTACCTTCTTCAAACAAGAAACATGAAAAACTAGATGTATCTTTGTTGTTGGTGGCAACTCAAGCTTGTAGGCAACACTACCGATCTTCTGCATGATTTGGTATGGACCGTAATACTTTGGAGACAACTTATTATTATTTTTTTGCTGCTTTAGTGAGATTTGCTTATAAGGCTGCAATCGCAAGAAGACCCAATCCCCAACTTCAAAACTTCTCTCACTATGATGTTGGTCTGCCTGTTGTTTCATTCGATTTTGTGCCATGGCTAAATTCTCCTTGAGTCCTGAAAGTAATTGTTGTTGATGAAGCAAGTGGTCTTCTACTGCCTGAACTCTTGGGGACACCTTAATTGATGATGTGATGGAAGGAGGATGATATCCATAAAGTGCCAAAAATGGAGACATTTTTGATGAGCTATGAAAAGAAGTGTTATACCACCATTACGCAAGTGGTAGCCAATCTAACCACTGAGACTGTTTCTCTGAAGTGAAACAACGTAGATATACTTCCAAACACTTATTAACAACCTCGTTTTCCCATCTGATTGAGGGTGGTATGAAGAACTAAGAGCCAATTGAGTACCCAAACATGAGAATAAATCTTTCCAAAAGTGACTAGTGAAGATAGGATCACGATCACTAACAATAACTTTAGGTGTACCATGTAGCTTTTGGATATTCTCCAAAAAAGATTTAGCCACTGCACTTGCTGTAAAAGGATGTGCTAATGCAATGAAATGTGCATATTTAGTGAGCCGATCAACTACCACCATGACGACATTATGACCTTTAGATTTGGGAAGCCCTATGATGAAGTCCATGGATACCTCTTCCCAACACTGGCTAGGAATAGATAATGGTTGCAAGAGACCAGGTGTCTTAATTTTCTCCCCTTTATGCCTTTGACACACCAAACATTCAACCACAAATTTTTGAACATCACCCTTAAGCCCCTCCCAAAAGTAATCCTGCTTGATTTGATGATATGTCTTCAAAAATCCTAAATGACCACCCATTGGAGACTCATGCAACTCTGTGAGAATCTTGATTTTAAGGTTGGAATTCTTGCAGAGATACAAACGCTCTTTATACCAAAGAGTATCTCCCTTCCAACAAAACTTATCTGAACTACTAGGATCACTTTTTAATTGCTCGATGAGATTACTTGTCGCAACATCATTTTGCCACTCTGCTTTGGCTTCCTCCACCCAATTTGCTTGTAATATTAAAGGGCACACAATAAGGCTTCATCTTTCTCATCCTTCCTTGATAGCGCATCTGCGACAATATTTTCTTTCCCTTTCTTATATACAATCTCAAAGTCATATCCTAACATCTTAGTGACCCATTTTTTTGCTCTTCAAAAGATAGTCATTGTTCCAAAAATATTTTTTAGGCTATCATGATCTGTCTTAACCTTGAAATGTCTACCAATAGATAAGGCCGCCATTGTTTCCCTTGCATGGAGTATTGCTAGCATTTACTTCTCATAAATAGGTTTTAGTTGATTCTTACCTTTTAATTGATCTGACTGCGAAAAGCAATTGGCCGACCTTCTTGCATGAGCAGCGATCCTATCCCATTTCGGAAACATCACATTCCACAATGAATTCCTTGGTAAAAGTCGAGTGTGCAAGTCTTGGAGTTGTACACATAGCCTCCTTCAATCTCTCAAATCTTTGTATTGGCAGACTCGTACCATAATTCTTCACAAATCTTTTATAGTACCACAATCCCAAGAATCCTCTCAGTTTCTTAATGGTTTTTGGAATAGGCCATTCCATGATAGCCTTAATTTTGTTAGGGTCCACCTTTACTCCTTCATGTGAAACTATGTGTCCCAAATACTCCACCTCTGTAAGACCAAAAGCACACTTGGATGGCTTAGCATAGAGTTTATGATCTTCAAGTATTTGTAATGCTTGGTCCACATGTTGCAAATGTTCTTCCCAAGTCTTGCTATAAATCAATATACCATCAAAGAATACTAACACAAACTTTCTCAAGAACTTCTTAAAAATGGAATTCATCAAACTTTGGAATGTAGATGGTGCATTTGTAAGACCAAATGGCATCACCAAAAAATCATAATGACCCTCATGAGTCTGAAATGCTATCTTACAAATATCTTCCTCCTTAATCCGAATTTGGTGATAACCAAATCTAAGATCTAACTTGGTAAAAAACATAGCTCCATTTAATGCATCTAGCAAATCATCAATGACTGGAATTGGAAACTTATATTTAATGGTGTACATGTTGAGCACTCTATAATCTAGACACATGCGCCAAGTATCATCCTTCTTACGTACCATCACCACAGGCGAGGAGTAAGCACTTTGGCTATTCCTGATGATTCCTGCCTCTAGCATCTCTTCAACAATCTTTTCTATCTCACTCTTTTGTATGTGTGGATACCTGTAAGGCCTGATGTTCGGTGGTTGGATCCCTGGGACTAACTGTATGGCATGATCATGATCCCTCTTAGGAGGAATTCCTTTAAGCATATCTCCAAGAACAACTGAGTGACGATCAATTATAGCTTGCAAATCTGGATGAGTAGGAGTATTAGATTGAGAGACTTCTAATGAACATAGTTGGGCAACAAATCCATCCACTCCTTTCTTAAGAAACTTTTGCATTTGATGAGAGCTTACCATTTGTGGAGATTTTTCCTTCAACCCCCTTAGCTCTACTAGCCTTCCTTCCGATTGAAATCTCATGAATAGTTCTTAGAAGTTCATCTCAATTGTTCCTAATGTAGTAAGCCATTGTACTCCCAAAACAATATCTGCTGCACCCATGGATATCGCATACATTGGGGTATCAAGTTGATAATCTCCCATGGATAATTTAATGCTATGAAACTTCCCTGAACAACTAACTATACCACCATCTGCAATCAAAACTTGAAACTTTGGAGCTGGATATATAAAACAATTTAGACGAGTAGCTAACTTTTTGTTGATGAAATTATGCGTACTACCTGAGTCGATCAACACTGTTACCTTCTGCTTCTTTAGGAACCCCACCACCTTGAGAGTTTGTGGAGCGCTAAAACTTGAGAGTGCATGACAAGAAATGATTGGTTGAGAATCATGTGATTCCTCATTTGACTCCCTTTCATCTTCTAGTACGGGTTCCTCCTCTTCTTCCTCATTGGGACCTTCAATATAAAACAATTTCTTTTCACTACATTTATGTCCTCGACCAGTTGCTATCACAATTGAAACACAAGCCTTTTCTCTTTTCTCCTCAATTTGTTGTGGAGTCAACTTAGTAGGTTGTGTTGAATATCCTTTCTCTCTTGTCACATTAGCCCCTTGCTTCTTAGGAATCAAATACTTCTCCTCTACCCTGCGTGCTAAGATAAAAGACTCATTTATGGAACTAGGGCTAAACATGCATACCTCATGTTGAATGTGATCCTTGAGACCACCCAAGAATAAGTCATTCAAGTTTTCTCCGTAATTGTATCCACCCTTAAGGATAGATTTTGGAATTGTTGAATATAATCCTTAACTGATCCTCTTTGTTGAAGTTTAGCTAGTTGGCTGAAGAAGTTGTCTGTGATGCTATTGCTATATTGTGCTTGGAGTTCCTCTGTAAAAATTGACCATGAGACGGTGAGCCCCTTTTTACTTTGATGAGTGCAAAGCCAATGATACCAAATGAATTGATCTGGTTCTAGATATAAGGAAGCCATCGTGACCTTTTGTCCATTTGGGATTTGGTGTACTTCAAATAAATTCTCCATTTGGTTTATCCATGTTAGAGGATCCTTACCATCGAACTTGCGCATATCCACCTTCGGAAATAAATTCCTAGATCCCATAGGAGTACTAAATCTTGTGTCAGTAGTAGCTGACCTAGAATTTTCACCTTGGTCGCTTGAGAACTCCTTTCTTGATTCAGCCACTGTAGGTGCTTAACATGTTTCGTATGTCCGATATATCTCCTCTTAGGTCACACATATCCATCTTAATTGAGGAAATTTCTTCCTTGACCTTATTGATTTCCTCATTATGAGTAATATCCTCAATTGTTTCACCATCCTTATTAGGAGACTTCCCCGGAGTGACATTCTTCTTACCCCTTGTTCCAGGCCCCAACATGATGGAAACCACTAATGTTGTAATAAATCACACAAATGAAACTTAAATTATCTCAAATTTTTACTGTAATCTCCTTTATTATGTCTTCAAAAACCCAATAAAAATCAGACTCCAATTCAACAAGATGTGCGAGATATGTAGATTCCAAAAAAATAGTGTAGAAACCCTAATTCTGCAATAATTCACTTAATTATGCTCCAATTATTCTAAAATATGGACTGTAGCTTCTTTAATATGTTCTTCAAAAACCCTTTAAAAATCAGAAAAAAATTCGCCAAAATCTGAAATATATGCTCTTCCAAAAATCGCCTCTAAAATTGAGAAAAACCTTGCCTCTATGGTGCCAAGATCATGCTCTGATACCACTTGTTATGAAATAACTTGCATAATAGAAGAATATGATATGAAATATGCTACAAATACTTGATAATAACTAAGAATAACAAGCCACTTCGAGGGGGAAAACCTCCAAATATCTCTAATGAGAACACACTTCACACTTGATGATGAAATAAGACTCACAACCTCCTATATATACCTATTTATGCCAAGGATATCACCTAGGCCGACTTAGACATGCCTATATAAGACTTAGGCCGACCTAAACAACTAAATAACAATATACTAATGATAATATGACTTAATAGAGAGTTAAGATAGCCACAAGCTTACTATTCATAACCCGATGTACAATAATATTAAGGGCGTAACATGTACTCCATGATAACTTCCAAGGTATCAACATATCATTATTTCATGTTTCATGCTTCAATTTATTTATTTCATCATTTAGTTTAATTACCTAAAAGTGGTTTGACTTAAGAAAACCCCTATTCACTAACAATAATTTTTTTTTTCTCCTCTTCAATGTGTGTTTGTAGATTTATAGGTTGAAGATCAAGTGGAGAACAAGATTGGAGAAAAATTGTCAAAGTTGTCAAGTTGCAAAGTTATCATTAACATTGCAAGAACAAAAAAAAAGGCTATATAATCTATTTTAGGTTTTTGGGAGCTGATCACCAAGGATTTGAGAGTGTAGACATCAAGGAACAAAACCCAGATCTCAGTTTTAGAAACCATAACAAGGACCCATTCACCACTAAAGGTGAATGAGTCCTTTGTGACCTAAAAACAACCTTCTTGCAGCAAGGTACACACAACCATGCTAGCCTCTCAAACCTTCCCTCATAGTTGCTATAATAGTTATGATTGATTTTTGATTGTTATTTGCATCATATCTTGCACATAATTGCATGTTTAATAGTGAGAAGTAGTGGCTCATCATTTTGATGCAAACTGTTAGTTTTAGGATAAGATTTAATAGAAAGTAGAAATACAACACATGAACAATAGAACACAACATATACCGTGGGAAAACCATCCTTCTTGAGGGAGAAAAACCTAGCCACAATATATCACTTATTTATTGAATAAAAGAGGAGAAAATTGCTTTACAATTAGGCCACACACTAGGCCGAATTGATGCAATGATTATAGCACCTCTCTAGATGCAAATACACAAGCAATAATGATTATTGATTTGCCTAAAGCAAGTATAGATATGTTGTATGAAGTCAAACTCCTTCCTGAATTATGCAAACTTTTCTTGAAATTAAATTGAATACCAAATGAATGCGAGTTTCCCTTCAATATATAGATACCAAGATGCCTTTTCATGAAGATTCAGCTACTTCCATAAAAGAGACACCCTTACACAAAATGATGCAACTTCTCATCAAGTTAGCTTTAAGAAATAAATAAATTATCATGTCCCTCTCAACATTAATATTGTTTATTTTATATTTGAGTTTGAAAGGAGAAATAAATCTCCCACCGCTACAATAACATCAACACAAACCCCTTACTTTTTCTATTAAACAAGATTGCATAGATGAAGATGCTAAGGTGACATTAGATTCCACCTCAATAGAAAATCATTAACAAGAAGTTAATTCCATCAAGGTTAGGAATGCACAATTGGCTATTGGATCTCGTTTGATTATCAGACCTCCTAAAACTCTTTTTGTTCCTCTGAAAAGTCTTCTCATTATTGGACCCCTTAAAAATCCTTTTGGACCTCCTATGCCACCTCTCATTATAGGAACTCCTAAACCTCATGGCCATATCCTAAACTTTGAAAAATAACTTACTATTAATCATGTGTCACAACAACCAAGTTATCATACTATAGCTCACACATATAACACTAGGAATAATAAATAACCAAAAAGAACTTGAACATCCATTCCATTGCCTCAACTATACCTCCCACCCACACCTAACATTCCACAGTGTAGTGGTAAATAATTTGATCTTGTTAAGCAACTTTATAACACTCCTACTAAAATCTCCTTGTGGGATTTGATTCAAACATCACCTGTTTATCATGACCCTTCAAAATGCTTTGCATAAATTTGTGATCACTCCTAGTGCACAACCAAATGATGTGGAAGATTTTATTGAGAATATGAATTCCCCTAAGTTGGAAATTGTCTTTCATCAAAATGAATTACCTCATTTGGAAATGCCAAAAAAATGATGCTTTGATGATAATGGCTATTATTAATAGGGTTGGGATTAGATGTACCCTTATTGAGAATGGTTTAGGTATTAATGTTTTTAGTGTAAGTATTTTGGATATAATTGGAGTGGAAAAAAAAACAATTCAACTTTTTGATTTATCAAAAGTTTTTATAACATGGAAATACAACCACTTGGTGTGATAACGTTACCTATTGAAGTCTGTAAGGCTGAGTTACAAACTCCCATCCATGTCATGCCCCATGATCTTTCATATAATATTCTATTGAGTAGACCATGTATTCATGAAATGAATGGAGTGCCTTCAACACTTCATCATTCAATGAAGTACATATACAACAACAAGGTTTAAATGATAAAAGCTGATCCAAAATCTGAAAAATTGTTTACAAACTAAAATAGGAATGAAGGATTCTCTTAGAAAGTTGTTACCAACTACAAAAGTGAAACCTTTACAAATTGAGGACAAAGATGAGTGTCTTTCAATGGTGAAAAATTTGTTGGATGATGATTGGGGATCATTAGATTTCACACCTACATTCATGGGGGAATACAAGATTAGGCAATCAAAATGGGTAAAAGAGAAATAAGAGTCAATGATATTAACACAATCTATTACTGAGTCATCAAAAGAATATGAATCTACAACTTCTATAAAAAAGGAAAACACAAATTATACATCTACTTATGATGAAGATTATCATGAAAAGCCACCTTCTTTGAAAGCAATGCAAGCAATTTATGGAAGAGATTATGAATTTTTAAAAAAACTTGGCTATAATGGAAAAGGATGTGTAAAATAACAAGGCATCCATGTTGCCATAGAACCTAACGTGCAAGAAACAACAAGAGGTCTTGGCTATTCTCCTTCAAAAATAACAAAAAATATCAAAAAGGCCTTCACTTCATCAATAGCATTAGTTACTGCTCCTTGCCATGTGATAGTTGTAGTATCATAACATACTCACTACCCTGCATGGGGGTATAAATTAAGTTTTGCAATCATATTTCATTCACAAGGAGCAACATATCATAATCCATTTGGCTCATATTTGTCCCTAAAATTGGTGGGCAAGGGGTTAGGTAGCCTTGTCATAGGTGCATTCCTTCTAGCAAGGGGTCCCTCTTTATCTTCTTAAAATGTTAGTGCAACAAGTACACTAACATTTTAAGGTGGGCATATAGTCCCTCACTCATTGTTTGCATGTGGAATGGTCCCTTTATAGTGATGATAGCATACATCTAGGAAGTGTGACCTTGTCAATCAAAGTGTGACCTTGATTTATGTGAGTGTCTCTTTGGTGGTGATATTGGACTTGATGTCCTCTAAGAGTGTGACTTTTCTTGGCACATGACATTCCCCTTAGTGGTAATGTTATGGATATTATTACCTAAGGCATAAATTTATTTTTCCATGACTTTTCCTCTCTTGGTGGTGATGTCATGTGTGATATTCCCTAAGATGCGACCTTTCATGTATTGAGCAAAGCCCCTTTGTTGTTTTGTAAATCACCTTTTGTGGTGGTGTTATTATAACGTCCCTTGAGTTTTTAGCCCTATCCTATCATTGTTTATGCACCCCCTAAGGTGAGTTTTATTCATCCCTCAAGACATTAAACCTTGTTCACCCCTTGAGGTGAGTTTTGTTCGTCCCTTGAGGCATTAAACCTTATGCACCCCCTGAGGTGAGTTTTGTTTGTCCCTTGAGATGTTAAAATTTATGCACCCCTTGAGGTGAGTTTTTGCAAGATAGTTCATGGATCTAGCATAATGGATCTTGTTGGGTCATGAAATTGAGCATCCCTTTTTAACATGGCCAATTAGCATAACACAATTTTCTTTCCAGTGGAGCCATGTGTTTCATGAGTGATGTGACAACAAAAATTACTAGTCCTCATGGGAGCTAACATTTATTCGATGGTTGACATTTGGTATTTGAGATAATTTAAGACTAAAGTATCTTTGCCTTAATAATGTGAATATTTTTGTCCTAACCTTGTGTTTTGTTGCATGTATTTTGTGTGTATTCTTCGTGTTTACATTGTGTTTGTTTTCATTTCATCATCATCTTTATGTTCCATCATGTTATGTGTTTTTTGTTGGGAAAATGTGTCTCAACCTTGCAATTATATATGATTTATTGTTGATAGGATGCATATATATATTTATATATATATTTCCTAGTTACATCGATAGGTGTATACAATGGCAACAAAGAGAAAAATGTGAGCGTGTTAACTTTTTCAGGAAACTTCTAAATTGGCCACATACATTAAATAATGATGTATTATAAATCTACACAGTTCATTATTAGGTTTTAGATCTAACGGTGGATATTTTGTTGGCCTATCTTGCCCTAGAATGTAACCCTATTTTATGAGGGCATTGTATTACGACTGTGGTAGAGAGATAGTGATGTTTTTTGAGAGTCTGATAGTGGTCATATTGTCTCTTGATCTTTGAGTGGTGATGCTCCTATGAGAAGCTTGCTCTGCAAGTATATTGTAATCTTTGTGATTGCTGAATAATATATTGCGTGGCTTTTGGAGTGTGGAGTTTTTCTCCTGAAAGGGTTTTCCCCACGTAAATCATTGTGTCATGGTATGCATAATATTTACGTTTAAGTTTTTGTAACTATTAAAGATTTGTAATTTTTTTCATTATTCTCCTCTCAAGATTAGTGTAGGAAGTTGTTCCACTACCTTAGCTTCCTTACAAGTGGTATCGGAGCTTGATCACCTTTGGTTTTAGTTGTAGGTTGTTGGGTTTTTTGAACTAATATAGATTTGAGTGGGAGCTTGTGGAGAAGACACTTTGTGATCTTTTTGTAGGAATTTTGAGATGGCAAGTTCATTAGGGAGAATAGAGGTGGAGAAATTTTCTAGAAATAATTTTGAGATGTGGAGGCTAAAGATGGAGGATCTATTGATAGATCGAGATCTGTGGGATACTGTTGATGAGAATGTTTCAAGGCTTGTATATCCTACTTAGGTTGCTCAATATGATGTTATGGACCTTAAAGCCAAAGGTCTAATAAGATTGTGCTTGGAAGAATTTGTTTTAATTAATGTCCATTAAGAGACCTTTGCATAGAAATATGGAAGAAGTTTGGTGAGATGTATTAGGCTAAATCTTTAGTGAACAAGGTTTTATTGAGGAAGAAATTGTATTCCTTGAGAATGGAAGAGGGTGGACGAATCACATACCACCTAGAAGCATTCAATATGTTGGTGGCTCAATTGGAATCAGTTGGTGTCAAAATGGATGAGGAGGAGAAATGTCAGATCTTGCTTTTTTCTTTGCCTGATTCGTGGGATTCTCTTGTTATGGCTATTGGGAGTACTTTTTTTATATTGAAGATTGAAGATGTGGTAGTTTCTTTTCTTTTTGAAGAAATAAGGAAGAAGGTATCCATCACCGCCAAGGATTCTCTAAATGTTCATGGAATATCTAAGGAAAAAGGAAAGAAGAATGAGAAGCATGGAAAATCTAAGTCTAGGGGAAGATCTAAATCTCCTGGAAAGTACAAAGTTATTTGATGGAATTGCAATAAGCTTGGACATGTTCATAAGGAATGCAAAGAAGAAAAGAAGAAAAAAGAAAGAAATTTGATTATGATTTTGAGTCCGAGAAGGAAGATGGTGACACATTCATTGCAGCTTTGGAAACTTGTGCATGTAATGATGCATGGTTAATTGACTCAGGTGCATCTTTCCATATGACCTTTAATAGAGATTGGTTTTCTGAATATGAAGAATTTGATGGAGGTAAGGTGTACTTGGGTGATGATTATCATTTAGACATTGTTGACCGTGGTAAAGTTAAAATAAAATTTCTTGATGGTAGAATAAAAAGGATTAATGGTGTGTTGCATATCCCTGGTTTAGCATGAAATTTGTTATTTGTGAGCAAACTAATAGATGCGGGTGTGCAGGTAGTATTTTCCAGTGCAGGATGCAAGATGGTCAGAGGTGCTATGATGATTACTAGAGGTGTCAGATATGGCACATTGTATAAACTTGATGCATGCAATGTTGAGTGCAATAGAACTTCTATGAGAAGCAAGTATGTGGAAGAAGTGAGGCTTTCACCTTCAGCAGATGGTCATGGATTTTGGATACCCAAGGGTGCTCTTTTTTCTAAAACAAAGTTACCTATAGATAAAACTATGTTATGGCACCAGAGACTTGTCCACATTGGAGAAAAGGGTCTAAGGACCTTGAAAAATAAAACCTTGTTGAAGGTTTATTTGATTCTATTCTTGAATTTGATTTCTGTGAGCATTGCATTTATGGAAAAAAAAACTGTGTTCATTTTTTCTTGAGTTCTCATAAATCTTGTAGTGTATTGGATCTTATTCATTATGATGTGTTTGGTCTTGCAGATGTTCCTTCAATTGGTAAATCCACATATTATGTTTCATTTATTGATATTATAGTAGAAATACATGGCTATGTTTTTTGAAGAGTAAATTTGAAGTTTTCAATCAATTTAAAGAATTTCAAGCAATGGTTGAGTTGTAGACTGGAAAGAAAATAAAATGTTTAAGGACTGATAATGGTGGTGAATTTTTCTATAATGATTTTGATATATATTATGTAAAGATTTTGGTATTCATAGATTAAATACAACTCTGTATTCTCCATAACAAAATGGAGTTGCAGAAAGAATGAATAAGACACTGATGGAGAAGGCTAGGAGTATGTTGAGTGG
>VDFB02000007.1:98092201-98127768 GCA_007258455.2 Sequoia sempervirens | reverse complement strand
AAAATGGGGGTTTGAATGAGGAAAACCCCTATATAGCCCCAACAATTTCTCTAGATATCATGTATATAGGTTTTGAAGGCATTCATTTTCTAGAGGCTTCATCACTTGCATGGTTGTAAGAATTTCCTTTCTTCTTATCTTTATTAGTTCTACTTCGTTGTATTTCAATTTTGTTACTTTCTTGCATTCTAAGGTTCTTACCAATCAGAGTAGAAGACATTATTTTGCTATTTTATGAGACATTATTGTTCTCTGGTCCATACAAGATGTCAACGCATCATGCTATCATCCATATTTTTTGTTGATGTCCTTTGGCTGAGAGCTTGTCAGTTTGTCTAGAAAATCTCTATGACTTGCTCTTTCGAATTCTGAAACTCTCACTACTGATCCTGAGGTAGTTTAGGGAAGTTTTCCTCGTGAGGCTCTCTAAATGAAGAGAACTCATGAGTAGTGAATCCCCGTTCTATACATTTTGGTGAACCCAACGTGAAGAGGGTTATTTTTCAAAAAACTAGGAATTTATCTACCCCTGCTTGGCGGGGTCATAACTTTGGACTCGGTGCTCAGAATTCAAACCATTTGCACCATTGGGAAGGTGTCTTAGAGAATTAGTTTAGTCCCTAAAATACTAGTTCCTTCAACAATCAAATTTAAGGACCAGTGCAAGTTCCAGCCTCAAATTCTGCTCTGAAGACCTCCGAAAATGTGAATTACTAAAACATAGAAATACCAAAAAATCGTAATGAATTTAATATATTCTTTTGTTAGTTTAATATCTAGTTTTATTCAAAGTGTTAATGATGTTCCATTTCATGCATGTGATGGTGACTTGTCTTTACCCATGTCACTTCATATCTCTGATCCTTCTCACAAAAGTTGTCTTGCTTTAGAGGATATTTTGTTGCAAAAAGATGAAATCATTGATACCTTTCTTAATATTACTTTACCTTCTCTTCATTCCAATGCCCTCTCTTCTAGAGATGATGCATTAGTGAATAACGAAACTCCTTCCACATATGATCTTCCTGGATCGATGTTGAGAATGTTTCTTCGAATAATTATTCCACATTTGATCCTATTTGGATTGATGTTGAGAATATGTCTTCAAGTAATTATTCCACTAGTTGTAATGAGTCTTTAAATATAATTTGTGTCTTTGATTCCCCTCAAAGGTCTAAGAGACCAATAATTTACATGACTCCAACTAGTCCTCCTAAAAGGATTTGTTCTATTGATAACATTGCATTTGATAGTGATTCTCTTGATCTTTCTACGGCTCCCTCTTATAGAGTGGTAGCCCATACTTATGAGAATACTATGAATAAATAACCAAGCCTTCCTCAAGCACCTAAACCTATGAATAAAGTACCTAGTGATTATGATCTTGTTGAGCAACTTCGTGTTACTCCGAATAAGATCTCACTGTGGGACTTGCTTCAGTCTACACTGGTTTATCAAGGTATGATTCATGAAGCCTTGCAAAAGATCCTATTTCCTTCTTCCACTAGGCTGACAAATGCACTAATGCGTTGATAGCTTATATTTGTGCAGATTCATCGAATATTATGTTTTGTCTATAGGAACTCCTGCCTTCGGAAGTACATAAGAAAGCATATCCTTTAATGATCATAGTTAACATTAATAACATTGGCATTAGACATACTCTCGTTGATGTTGGTTTGGTGCTCAATGTATGTAGTATTGATCTATTGCCTAATATTAATATTGATTTGTCTTCTCTTAATGCTTCTTTTGTTGTTATTCGTGGGTTCAATAATATTAGGCAAAAAGATCTAGGTACAATAGTATTACCTTTGCAGCTTACCTGTTACTGTACCCACCCTTGTTTATGTTATGTAAGAAAAATTACCTTATAACCTTCTTCTTGGTAGACCATGTGGATTCATGCTATGGGTGTAGTCCTGTCTAGCTTGCATAAATCTATTAAGTTTATTTGTAACAATAAAGTAGTCATAGTCAAGGATGACTTGGATTCTATGCGCTTATGTGAGATGGAAGCTATTGGTTAGGCTTCGATTGTGCCTACTCTTATTCCTTCAATGTCTTCCAATGTGTCGAAGTTTACTCCAGTAGTACCTATTACAAAGGATACTCTTGAGATAAATGTCCCTGAAGAAGATCCTTCTGAAGAAAGAAATCCTAAGTATACTCCTTCTCAAAAGAATGCATGTCTTGGTGATGATTGGGGCTCTTTAGACTTTACAGATTCCTTCATTCAGGAATATAAAGTAGACTTGATCCACTTAAACCTTTCAATAACATCATCCACACCTACTATCATAGAAGACTATTCTTTTGTATCAAGGGGTAGTATGAGTAATAATTGTAATATTCTTAGTGTTGATCCTCCTTCTAAGGAAGATGTTCACACTTCTATTAAAGAGGTTAATGTTGGTAGTTCTATCAAGAAGGTTGATGGTGATCCTATAGAAGAGTATGATCCCCCTATCTGGAATAATACTCTCCATGAGGATCCTCCATTGTCTTCTATCTTCGTATCTTCTTCTTGTGAGTGGTCAAATTTTTCTCCACAAGAGAAAGGGTTGCTTCCTACTCCTCATCCTCTATATGAGAAAGAGCGTATTTTTTTGTGGCTTCTAAAAGCCCGCTTAATCACTCTTCATTCTCCTACACGCAAGAAATTTCATAAACATGATAAAGTGAAACATTCTTTTTGTGCATACCATCAAGTGCCTGGCCATTCCACTAGTGAATGTAAGGCCTTGAAGGATAAAATACAAAAAATTCATGGTTCGGGTTCCATAAAACTCCCATTTGATTGATGCACCTTCCTTTTCTTTGCATGACAAGTGATATTGAGGCCTACCTCTATCCTACATGTGCTAAGTATCTTGCACAGTTCTCCTCCCCTATATTTTGGGGGTAGTGATAACTTATTCAAGAGATGTGTGTCCTTCTAAAGGACCCCCTCTCTTCTCTATATCTTTCAAATGAAGTGTCCCTTGAGTGGACCCCTTTTTCTCTTGAAGGGTTCCTAAGGGATCCCCTTTGAAAGTTCTCCTGAATGAATTCTTTGCATCTAGCTTGGGGACAGCTTGACTAGACCTCACTTTTCAAACAGTGCATCCCTTGAGTGGACCCCTCTTCTTTTGAAGGTTTCCCAAGGGACCCCTTTGAAATCTTTCCAATCTATCAATGGTCTGTGTGACTATCTACTTACTTGCCTACGTGGCCGCTTTTGCTTTATAGGTGTGCTTGTGAAGCCACTTTTTGACTTTGTGGAGTTCCCTTCCTTGGGTTTCCTCCATGTGAGATATCTTGGGGGATGCCTCCCTATAGGTTTGTAGGTCTGTAGGGCACTTTCTTGGATTTCTCCATGTGAGAGATCTTGGGGGACGCCTCCTTGTAGGTCCGCAGGCTTGCATGACACTTTTCTTGGTTTCCTTCATGTGAGAGATCTTGGAGGACTACTTGTAGGTTTGCAAGTTGTAAGGCACTTTTCTGGGTATCCTTCATGTGAGAGATCTTGGAGGATACCTTCCTTGTAGGTTTGCGGGCCTGTGAGGTGCTTACATTCTTAACTTCTCTTCTCTTCTCTTCTTAATTGTATATACTAGATCAAACATATGCATCTTCTTCGTCATGAGCATATGCCCTTCCTCTCTTCATTTTAGAATTCTTCTATGTTTTAATTTTGGGATGATGCATAGCACTGAGACAACCCTTTACATCAAGGTCTCTTTCACTTTGTTGACTCAAATCATTTAGCTTTTTATGTTCTAACATTATTGTCTAGTGTAGGTTTTTCTTGTCTAATGCATTGTTTTGCAAGTCTTCAACCTAGGGGCATGCTTTTGTGGTTCAAAGAGTTATCTGCTTCCTCTACAGTATCCTTTTGGCATATGTGTTATTTATGTTTAGTAGATTTCCTTTAGTGTGCACATTAATGTAGATTCATATGCCTGCTAAAGTGGGGTGAAAATGTATAGTCGTAAAATTGCCCCCCTTGCAATTTCACATACATTCTTGCATCCACTTTAGTGTCCACTCCCTTAACATCTTGTGTAGGCTCATTTTAGCACATACATTAGTATTTTTCCCTTCTCAAGATGCTCCAACACTCCTTTTCAATAGCTACCCTTGTGCATTAGATTTGCATCAAAATTTGTACCTTTCCCATTTGTGTCATTTTGCAGTGTGACATGTTTGGACACTAGTGCGTTGCGTAGATGTCTGTGTGCCACGCTAGCATCTTGCGACATCTCAATGACTCAAACAACTATCTCTGAGTATGCTTTCCACTTGTCATCTCCTTTGGTCAATGGTAACTGCTCGAGATGCCCTGAAGTAGCTCAGGAAGCTTCTTTTCCCTACTTAAAAGTAGTCTTTTCATCTTATTTGCAACTCTCTTTTGCTTCTAGCTTCTCTCTTGCTTCGGCTTTAGCCTTCTACCATCTTGCTATCTTGCTTGCATAGCTCCATATAGCTTGTTGCAACAACACTTTCAAGCTCTCACAACACCCTTTTGGATCTTGTAGCTCTATCTCCCTTTTCTTATGCTTGTGAGCATCTTGGGATTCCATATCCCCTTCATATTGCATTTATATTGTGATATGGGTTCTCCTCCTTGAGCGGGGATTGCTTTTATCACCCCTTTAGTGATATGGGTTCTCCTCGAGCAGGGTTTGCTTTTATCACTCATACTTGGTGGCGCGGGTTCTACTCCTGAGCGGGTTTTGCTTCACCACACACTGTGTCCATTTCGGTTGCACTCTCTCTTTCTATCTAGTTGTCCATGCAGGTGGGAACACTAAAATGATGGTTTGAATGAGGCAAACCCCTATACAACCCCAACAATTTGTCCAGATATCATGCATGCAAGTTTTGAAGGCATTCATTTGTTGGAGGCTTCATCACTTGCGCAGTTGTAAGAATTTCCTTTCTTCTTCTTATCTTTATTAGTTCTACTTCACTCTATTTCAATTCTATTACTTTATTGCATTCTAAGGTTCTTAGCAATTAGAGTAGAAGTAGTCATTTTTCTATTTTCTAAGACATTCTCATTCTCTGGTCCATATGAGATGTCAACGTGCCATGTTGTCGCTTGTATTTTGTGCTGATGTCCTTTGGTCGAGAGCTTGTTAGTTTGTCTAGAAAATCTTCGTGACCTGCTCTTTTGAATTTTGAAACTCTCGCTATTGTTCCTAAGGTAGTCTAGGGAAGTTATCCCTGTGAGACTCTCTGAATGAAGAGAACTCGTGAGTAGCGAATCCCCCTTCTCTACACTTATAAATGTAGGTTCATCATTACACAAGTGTGTTATAGTGTGCTAACATTATAACATGAGCACATTATAATTCTAGAGTGTCATAATGTGAGCACATTATAATGGTAGCATGCTATAACATGAGCACACTATAATGTACTTGCATTTATACCCACCTTTGGTAATTCCCACCATTAGGATTGGATTTTCCTTGGGCATCCAATCCAAAGGGTTGGAATTACATGTCAACATACAAAGATATGTTTTATATAAACTATAAAAAAATGACTAAATCTCGAGCATGCTCTCCATTAGGTTTGCATGTGTTTCAATGTTGAGCTAAAAAAATACCACAATAATGTCAAGCTCTTTCTTACCTTTCTAAAAATGTATTTTTTGTTCAAATTTTTAATAGTTAAGATTTTGATCTTTAATTTATTTTTTTACATTCTTTTTTTTGTTGAAAACCTATGTATAGTATTTTTGGTTTTATTTTTCATCCATTCACCCAAATTTGAAAAAAATACATTTTTACATTCTATATTTGATTCTATACACATTGAAAAAATTAATTATTTTCCAAAAAAAATTAGACAGGGACCACACTCAAATTTTCATTTTTTAGGATGTGTCTACTTTGAAAATTAATAAAAAATCATATATTCATTAAAAAATTAGTAGAAAAATTAGGTATAAACTAAATGGTGCTAGCTAATTTTCTACCAAAGAATTTTTTTGAGATACTAAAAAAAAAATTTACGTTTTCGGGGAAGCACACTAGACGCTATGTTATCTTTTTTGATAAAAATAGGAGCACTTTGTGTGCCCCCTATTTGAACCGCTTAATCTCCACCATGTAAAAAATAGTACTTTAAAAAGTATATTCAAAACAATATTACTTGTTTTGGTAGCATCTTCAAATTTTGAGCATAACTATCTTCAATTTCTCATCCAAGAACAATTTTTTATTGATTTTAAAAAAAGTGGCCACTTAAGACTTCCTTTTGATCCCCCATTTCCATGCACATACCCATATAATGAGTATTTGGTCAAATGAAAAGGGTAAAAATTCAAATATGTGACCTGGCTAAATGCATGACAAATCACTAAGTATAAATAGATGGTAGAGAAACAATCAAAACCTACACATGATTAGGATCTCATTGATAGTTCTTATTACCCAAGGAGATTCTTGCACGTGCATCTAAGCAAAGAGGATATCATACATGGATCCATCATACACAATGGTATATACGAGAGAAAGAATAGTCTTAGGAAGGTATTTTAAACTGAAGCATTTAATGTAGGAGGCAAGGTAGTTGATTCTAAATTAGGAGTGGGCATCATTCAATGTACTAGGTACAATTTTGGTGCCCAAAGGAAAATTATATATAATTGAGGGAGAAGATAGGTTCAAGACCCTTGGCTAGAAATAGAGCTTAGAGAATCTATAATAAGAATAATGATTGTATATGAGATCTTATCTTTTTGATTGTTGTAAAATTATAATTAAGAGTTAAGAATTAAGGAATTATAATTTTTCCATTCTTTGATTTGTCTTCCTCTTGGTGGTGTTTTGTTGTAGATTCTAAGGCTTTAAGACTTAGGTATTCCTTGATTAGGAATCTAAGGGTTTTTTGGCATTAGACTACCAATGTTCCATGATATAAAAATTTGTTGCTTGACCATGTCTTTAATATTTGGTTGGTTTATATGGATTACAACTAAACAACTTACTATGTTAGTCTAAGGTTGGGTTTGGCTAGACGATAGTCCTTTGTTAGGAGGTACTAGGTTAAAAATAGATTGAGATTAAGATTCAAAGGTAGATATACATACAATTACAATTCTTGCTCTTGTGGATCATTCAAATTCCTTTTTATGTAGAGTCTCAAAGTGAATGGATAATATGTTCTTCAAAAAGTAAGAAGAGATAATATTTTCACCACAAATCTTAACTAGGATTAAATACAAAGTTCCACTAGGCATGCCAACAATTATTGATGCCTAGATATATTTCTCACAACAACCTATTCCATGTAGGGTATCAAGGATGTAAATTTTATGTAGATTCACCAAGCTTGTAATTCAATATCTAGCTTTAATTCTATATAACAAAGGGGAAAAGGGATATGTGCAAAAATTAAATAACCAAAATCAAAAGGATCACATTAAATATGTCTCTTTGTAATCCTTCTCAAGTATTTTTCGATACATCAAATAATAGCTATAGAAATAATAAGTGTAATCATAAAGATGAATTTGAAAATTTATCAATAAGAAACATAGAAATAGGATAATAAGTATCTAAATCCCCTTATTGGATACTTCAATATGTATTATTTAGTAAAAAAATTGAAATACGCCATTTATAAATACATATGCAAAGGTTCAACTAGAGCCTAATAACAAAGAAACTAAGAATTAAAACTATATTCAAGGCTCTTAGATCTCATTATTATAGGAATGAATTTGGGTACAATGAGCATCATGCTCCTTATTCAAGTAGAAAATATCCTCAAATCACAACAAAAATTCCCTTAAAGAAACTTAATTAAATTATTTATCATTCAATACCCTGCTTGATATAGTTCTCTATGATTGAATATGGTTGGAAGGTTTAGTGTGTTCCAAATAGCCTAACATGTGACTAAATCACCATTAGAGTGCTCATACATTCAAACAATGGTTAGTGATCGTTATTGTTTTCAAAAGTAGTTAACATATTTGTCATATGGATTATGAGTTGATGGATTAGTGCTAACATGGAAAGATGGATGACTGACACTATTTTCTTATGATTATTCTATACTTTTTCTACTTGAAACCATAGGAGTTGGACAACTGAAATTGTTTGAGGGCCCCATGGCTGAAAATTGTTGAAAGGAAAGGACTTATGTACTCCACCATTGATGTACACCTTGACACTAAAAAGTGAAAGGGGTTGACTTTCCTTCACTAACATGTCACAATGCCAAGGATACTCCTTGGAAACCTCTTGTTATTAAACCTCAAATACTCATGCACCATTAGATGAAGGTGATGTGACACAATTAGATACATGCATTGCTCCAAGCCTCCAAAGGCTTTAAAATACTTGTTAGTGAGTAGAAAACTATAAATATTGTTAATCAAATTATACCAATGCAAATGAGATTTTTCTATTGTAGTGAAAATTAACTATTGTTACTAAGCTACCTCAACCTTACCCATGATTACTCTTAAGTAGATACCATTTGGCTTAGAGATGATACTACATATGACTAAAATTAGAAACCCAACAACCTTGATATCCTAAAGACAAATAATATCACAAGTGACGAATCTCTATTTAAAATATTTCATAGTGAATTCTCATTTTGGGTCCATCAGACCTCACACATTCCATGAGATGTGAAGGAAATTTCCTTGGAATAAATCTCTTATAAAGATTTTTTTTTTTGCATAAACCAGCTCTCATTTTCAAGAGAGAATACCCCAAACTACTATCTTTATCATTTTTAGGAGCATATTCCCATTCCTCTACCTTTAAGGAGGCTTAAGTAAACATTTTCCCTTCCTTTGTTTGAGAATTAGTTTGAACTACCAACTTTGTTAAGTATAAAAACTTGCAAGGAGTGGAGTTTTGGAGCATTGAGGTTTAGTAATCTCTTTGAAAGATTCACTAGAAGGATGGTTGAGTTCTAGTTGAGCTCTAGTTGAGTTAGTATTTTCTTAGCTTTGTGGCTGCAAATTATTATTAATGTTATGGATCTGTCATTAGATTATGGTTGAGAATGTATTATTATCATCGATTTGGAGTTGAACCATTGTTGGGTGTACTATTTTTGAACTAAGAGCCTTTATTGGGTCTATTGCAACCTTTTTTGTAGTGTCCTGCATTGGTCCAACCATCTTCAATAGGATTCTCCTTGAGAAACTCTTATTGCCAAATATCAAATCCATATGCACCATTAGGTGAAGGTGATGTGGTACAATCAGAACATGTGCATTATTCTAATCCTCTAAGGGATTTAAAACATTTAGTAGTGATTGGAAAATGAAAAATATTATCAATGAAATTATACCAAAGAAAAAGAGGCTTTTTTATTATAGTGAAAATTCACTATAATTACTACGTTACCTCAACCTTTCTCACGATTATCATTGAAGTAGATACTACTTTTCCAAATTACATGACATGTTAGTAAAATATAAAAACCAACAACCTTGATCTCCTAAAGACAAAGAATGTCAAGAGTGGTAAATCTCTATAAAAATTGCACCATGAATCTACAGTTTGGGTCCATTAGACCACTCACATTTCATGAGATCTAAGTCATGACAAAAGAGGGTCTAAGGATATTCCTTACAATCTAATCCTTATAAATATTTTTTTGTTTTCATAAACCAACTTGATTTTTCAACTGAGAATGCTCTAAACTAATGTAGTTGTCATTTTTTTAAGGAATATATTCCCCTTCCTCTACCTTTGGTGAGGGCTATGTTAACATTTGTGCCCTTCTAGTTGAGAAGTATTTTGGACTACAAACTCTATTAAGGATAGAACACTTTCAAGGAGTAGAGTTCTTGAGTATCGAGGTTTGGTAATCTCTTTTAAAGATGCACTAGAGGGAAGGATTTGGCTTTAATTGAGCTACAACTATTTGCTTGGTTTTGTGATTGCAAAGTTGTTGTTGATGTCATGGATTTATATTGGCCTATAGTCAAAAATATATATTTAAATTCCATTGCAAAAAGTAACTACCCTAAGAACAAAAAATGCCTATTTTTTTACAATAAATACAAACAACATTAGAAAATTTTGCTATATATATTGAATAAAGAAAATTACAAAGAATAGGAGCTACCAACAAGTAGCTATAAATATTATAAATAGGAAAACATCACTAAAATTGTTTTTGTTTTGAAATTGCATAACTTAGTCTTTAATTTTTTGAAGTTGATATGTGGCCTTTATATTTTTCTTGGATAATTCCAAAAGTTCTAAAAACAAAGATGCAACTTGAAAAAATATGTTAGAGTAAAGCCTCAAAGTACCAATCATGTGACAATAGTTTATATAAAACATGGAAATACATTTAGTTTTCTAAATATACTTTAAAATAACTTATCTAATTGAATCAACAATCATATTATTATGTAAACCGAAACCTAAGATATCTTCTTTGTAGTTCAACTTATGATAGAAAATAGCTAGAAAGTTTCTAAGGATATCAACCTATTATTTCTTAAGGAGGTAGTCCCAAAAAATGTTTCATATTTTCAACACATAAAAAAAGTGTAATTTACTAGTTAAACCATAAGACATTTTCAATCTATCCCCAATAGGTAACTTGTGGTGCAAGATATTCTAGGTTAGCCATTTTGCTTCAAAATTAGCTTTTGATTTCCAAATTTCAACACTCATCTTGATCCAACTTTTGGAGCTAAGTATGCACATCCATTTCTAGTTGAGGCAAGGAATAAGAGGCCAATTAGGAATGGTTTAAATATTAACTTCCTTTAAGAGTTCAGATAATTGAAATGACTAGTAGACAACAATCTCTAATCCTTAAACAAGTTACATTCCTTGGGAGTACATATTTTCATAAAAAGATCAAGAGAAACTAATGATTGCACAAATGTTAGAAATTGTTTATACTTGTTGTTCAACCCATGATGCTCTTTGATATTTTTCCATGAAGCCCATTTACAAGCATTAAAATCCCAAATGTCTTTAAATTGTTGAACCCATTTGTTGAACAAGTAATAAGCATTTCTAGGGAAGCTTATTGCCAAAGGTTGATTGTGATAATAATTTTATTCCACCAAATTAATGATGAGGGAAAATTGAAACCATGATGTAAGGAAGAACCATTCCACTTTAGAAAATAACAAACTTGTTGCCAAGCTTTCCAAATTTACTATAAAAGAAAGGAAGCCTTGATTATAAAGGAGTGATCCGGTGGACATTTTTCAGTGAAAATTGAAGTGTCTCATTTTTCTCCAGAATCTGCACCATCAGAAAGAGCTCAGCGTCCTGATCCCAACGCAACTCGAACGGAGCGAAAAGGAGTCCGTTTGCACGAGTTATGGCCAGTCAAACCTTGGGTCAAACTAGGATCAGAGGGTGTCTAGGAAGCGAAAAAATGATTGTTTCATAAATCAACGAAAGCAGCGTCAAGTCGAAGAGCTCGTCGACACGATTCCAATGGTGTTCGTTTCGTCGAAATCTGACACTGTATGCTCAAGATATTAGCAGTCAAACATTTTGTAAGGCAGGTTGACTTGACCGTACGGATACTGACGTCAACATTTCGTACGGTACAGACAGTGACGAATATTTAGAATTTGGCATCCACATCATCCGTACGGACCCAATCGGGAGCTGACACGTGGCAGTCCGTACAGGGTTGACGTGGCATCCAAGTGGCGGTACAGTCAGCGACAAGTGGCAGTGAGTCATCGTACACGTCAGCATCTAGTCAGCATGCCACGTCAGCGCGCAGTGCACAGTCAGCATCCTACTCGACATCCTTGTCAGCAGTTGACTCAGCACACGTAGGCTTCGTAGTCAGCGTCCCAGTCAGCACTATGTCAGCATACACTTTTACTCCGTCCGCGAATGAGATGTTGACACATGGCAGCCGTTGGCGCGACATGTGGCTTTCGTCAGTTTTCCATTCTGCCGGGTGCTCAAAGTTTGTTTGTTATATTGTTGAGTAAAAATATGGCAGCGGTTGGCATAGGATTCGAACTGCTAACTACCCGCCAGCGAAATCAACGGCCGACCATTCCACCAAAGCCTCGCCTCCAACCAACAACAGTGAACGGTTTCCTTTGTTGACTTGTTTGTTTTAAGTCTGCTTTAAAAACGAGCCGGCAGGATTTGAATCCGCACCGGCCGGGACGTTAAAACTTCTTACCACCAACGCGCCAACAAATATTGTTTATAATATGAAAGGCACCGGTGAATTTTGTTAAATTGCCAAAGCCGAATGCCTTAAAAATAAAACAAACTCCTAATTTAAAATAAACAAACAACTATTAAATCCTTTAAGGATAAGAATGTAACCTCCAAAACTATATGAGCCCGTGAATAAAAAAACTAAAAGGGCTTAAATTTGATATTATTTGGATTAAAGGGGATATTTTTAAGATTTTTAAGTGTAAAAGGGAGATTTTTAAAGATTATTATGTAATTTGGAGAGATTTGGGAAATATTTTGTAAATCAATTGGTTAAAGACCAATTTGAGCAAATTATTTGTATAAAAAGGGGTGTGAGGTGAGAGTAGAAATCAAGTTTTTTTCAGGTGATGAAGTCCTAATGCTAAGGCGTCAAAAGAGAGATCTTGTTGGAGAATTCTTCAGATCATTCTTGCATATCAGAGCATCGTTATGCTGCCGAAGTGCTTGGAGAATGATTTTGGTGCTCTGTAATCGATTTTGGAGTTAATCGGATCGGTCTCTCTATTGGAGTGGACCCGGAGACGTAGTCACGTTGTGACGAACTCCGTTATCAACTGTTTGCACTTCTCTTCTTCTCTCTCTTTCTGTCTCTCATTTCCTTCCTTTCTGTTAAATCACCTTGTTATTACTTTCATTTTGTTATTTCCATAAGTTAATTTTGATTTAATTAACTTGGAATAATAAAAGCATTGTAAAAGTTAAGCATTTAAATACTGCAATCTAGTCTAGATCCTATACAGATCAAGTTGGTATCAGAGCTTTAGGGTGACTTTTATTGCAGTTATTTGTTTTTGAATGCTAACGAGATCCAGGATTCAGAAGGGTGAAGGCAAGCTCGAAGACTTTGATCCTGAGATCGGAAAGCATAAAACATTTCCAAAGATGTCAGTTTCTGGAATGGAGGTTCCTGAAGAAATCAGTGAGCAGGAATTTCGAAAAGCATTCCTCGAGATGAAGGCAAAGGTGGACATTCTTTTTCAGGAGAGACAAGAGCGAAAGGAACGTGAAGAAGGTTCGTCGAAGCAAGAAGATAGCAAAGACAAGAAAGGGAAACAACATGGAGATGGTGGCAAGCAACCAAATCACCCCTTTTCTTCTTCTCCTCCCTCTTCTCCTTCTCCTTCTTCTCCATCTTCTCCTCATTCTATTTCTTCTAATCCTTTCAAGAGTGGGTATAAACCTAAGATCAAATTGGATGTAAAATTTGATTTGCCTAAATATTGTGGTGAACTTAATGCTGAGAAATTGGACGATTGGATTCAACAAATAGAGGTCTATTGTAGAATCCAGAATCTAATAGATGATGTTGATAGGATCCAATTAGCTACTCTTCGTTTAGGAGGTACAGCCTTAACTTGGTGGGAGAGTAGGTCTAAGGCAGAAGTTTCACAACATGGTAGAGTCAGTTTAACTTGGGCAGAGTTTGTTAATGCTCTAAAGAAGCAATTTTATCCCCTAGGACATATGCAACAGTTAATGATGGACTTGCAAATTTCTAGGCAAGGGAAAGGTCAAACTGTCCAAGAGTACACCCATGAATTTAGGAAAAGGGCTATTGCTTTGAATGTTCCTTTGTACACCCAGGACACTTTGTTGAAGTACATAGGAGGTCTGCATTCCTACCTTAGGCATTCCATTTTGGTTTTGAACCTTGTAACTGGATGAAGTGTCTGTTCAAGCTACACACTTAGAGTCAAGGGGTAAAGGATCTTTTATTGATAATGATGTAAAGAAATCTTCTAAGAATGCGAGAGGCAGGGAAAGGAAAGAAGGCTCTGAGTTAAGAAGGATGAGAAACTTTCTTGCACTCATTGTGACAAGGAAGGTCATGATGAAGATCACTGTTGGAAGTTACATCCTGAACTGAAGCCTAAGTGGGCTCAAAGACGTAATCAGAAACAAAAAGGTAAGGAGAAAGCCATGAATGTTGTTTTGGATCTTGGTTCAGATTCAGATGATGAGACTAAGATAACAGCGATGGGTCTAAAAGGTAAAGCTCCTATTTCTGGTGTTTCTGTTGCTAGTTGTGCTTCTTCTTCTACAGTTAATGGTTTCTCTGAAGATGTAAAAAGGAATGAGCTGTTTCACTTAAGGGTTATTGCTAAGAACAGTAAAATTGATGCACTCATAGATAGTGGTTCACAAGTTAATCTAATTTTAGAAAGTGTTGTAAATAACTTGGGATTAAGAACTACACCACATAAGAAACCTTATCCACTAGGTTGGATTTGTGAAAATGACAAGTTGCAAGTAACAAAATAATGCACCTTAAGGTTCACAATCACTAGTAAATTTGTGGATGAAGTACAGTTTGATGTAGTTCCACTGGATATTTGTGGGATAGTGCTTGGTAGCCCTTATCTTTATGACAGAAAATCAATCTTCTACAGGCAACAAAATCATTATCACTTGTTTAAAGATGGCATTCAGTATATTGTACATTCTCACATGGTTAAGACTGATCGTTCTTTTGCAAACACAGGGCAGTTAAAGAGGGTAATTAATGCAAGTAAAGAGTTAACTCTTATGTCTGTCAGTACAGGTGGTTCTAAACTTGAACTTGGAGTAGCTAACCAGGGTCAGATGTTGCAGGATGCACCAACAGTACAGCATGAGAAAATGATGCTTGAAAGCATTGATGGATCCTTGGGTAAAAATGTTCTTGTTGTAAAGGATCGAATTGTTGTTGACTTATTCTCTTTCATTTCTGCATTGTTGTTCAGCTTGATGCTAGTCAATTTTTGTTGGTTAGTGGCTACGACATTGGATGTAGATGCTTATGGAAGTGATAAAGTTATGTTTATGTTCAACAATATTGTTGCAGTCTTCATTGTGCTTGTGAGCCAGGTTTTCAGATGTACAGAAGATACAGGACAAGTGGGGAGGCCAAGTCCTCACTTTTTGTCAGAGTAAATGCCACTTTTGGAGGTCCAAAAGGTCTTCAGTGGGGAGGCCTGATCCGGTGGACATTTTTCAGTGAAAATTGAAGTGTCTCATTTTTCTCCAAAATCTGTACCATCAGAAAGAGCTCATCGTCCTGATCCCAACGCAACTCGAACGGAGCGAAAAGGAGTCCGTTTGCACGAGTTATGGCCAGTCAAACCTTGGGTCAAACTGGGATCAGAGGGTGTCCAGGAAGCCAAAAAAATGATTGTTTCATAAATCAACGAAAGTAGCGTCAAGTCGAAGAGCTCGTCGACATGATTCCAATGGTGTTCGTTTCGTCGAAATCTGACACTGTATGCTCAAGATATTAGCAGTCAAACATTTTGTAAGGCATGTTGACTTGACCGTACGGATGCTGACGTCAGCATTCCGTATGGTACGGACAGTGACAAATATTCATAATTTGGCATCCACATCATCTGTATGGACCCAATCGGGAGCTAACACGTGGCAGTCCGTACAGGGTTGACGTGGCATCCAAGTGGCGGTACAGTCAGCGACAAGTGGCAGTGAGTCATCGTACACGTCAGCATCTAGTCAGCATGCCACGTTAGCGCGCAGTGCACAGTCAGCATCCTACTCGACATCCTCGTCAGCAGTTGACTCAGCACACGTAGGCTTCGTAGTCAGCGTCCCAGTCAGCACTATGTCAGCATACACTTTTACTCCGTCCGCGAATGAGATGTTGACACGTGGCGGCCGCTGGCGCGACATGTGGCTTTCGTCAGTTTTCCATTCCGCCGGGTGCTCAAAGTTTGTTTGTTATATTGTTGAGTAAAAATATGGCGGCGGTTGGCGTAGGATTCAAACTGCTAACTACCCGCCAGCGAAATCAACGGCTGACCATTCCACCAAAGCCTCGCCTCCAACCAACAACAGCGAACGGTTTCCTTTGTTGACTTGTTTGTTTTAAGTCTGCTTTAAAAATGAGCCGGCGGGATTTGAACCCGCATCGACCGGGACGTTAAAACTTCTTACCACCAACGCGCCAACAAATATTGTTTATAATATGAAAGGCACCAGTGAATTTTGTTAAATTGCCAAAGCCGAATGCCTTAAAAATAAAAAAAAACTCCTAATTTAAAATAAACAAACAACTATTAAATCCTTTAAGGATAAGAATGTAACCTCCAAAACTATATGAGCCCATGAATAAAAAAACTAAAAGGGCTTAAATTTGATATTATTTGGATTAAAGGGGATATTTTTAAGATTTTTATGTGTAAAAGGGAGATTTTTAAAGATTATTATGTAATTTGGAGAGATTTGGGAAATATTTTGTAAATCAATTGGTTAAAGACCAATTTGAGCAAATTCTTTGTATAAAAAGGGGTGTGAGGTGAGAGTAGAAATCAAGTTTTTTTCAGGTGATGAAGTCCTAATGCTAAGGCATCAAAAGAGAGATCTTGTTGGAGAATTCTTCAGATCATTCTTGCATATCAGAGCATCGTTATGCTGCCGAAGTGCTTGGAGAATGATTTTGGTGCTCTGTAATCGATTTTGGAGTTAATCGGATCGGTCTCCCTATTGGAGTGGACCCGGAGACGTAGTCACGTTGTGACGAACTCCGTTATCAACTGTTTGCACTTCTCTTCTTCTCTCTCTTTCTGTCTCTCATTTCCTTCCTTTCTGTTAAATCACCTTGTTATTACTTTCATTTTGTTATTTCCATAAGTTAATTTTGATTTAATTAACTTGGAATAATCATTGTAAAAGCATTGTAAAAGTTAAGCATTTAAATACTGCAATCTAGTCTAGATCCTATACAGATCAAGGAGGGTGACAAGATGATTTTATCTAACTAATTCACCAATTTCTATTTCTTCTTGGCTGAAGCTTTAATAGTTCAATAACAAACTAGAACTTTCCATGGTTCATCCCCTCGATCAGCTCTAATAATCCACTTCACAATAAGAAATAATCCTTGTGTTTTTGAGTCTATGATTCCCAGACCAGTTCTATATCTCGATTGAATGTGTAATGAGACCAAGAAGAAGCAATGAATCCAACATTACTATCCCAAAATAGATTACAAAAAAATTCAAATTAGTAGATTTGTGGAATGGTGGTGTTTAAGGGAATGGCCATGTTGTGAATTCCCAAATTTTTATTGGTTCCTAGACATGAAGAGAGACCAAGGCTGGTTCCTAGTTTAGTTGCAAGACTAGATGTTAAGGGTTTACTTGGCACAAGAGATGGAGTTAATTGATTTGTAGATTGGGTTGATCCTTGTGTCAATTTTTGTGTGAGAAAATTTGGAGCCACATTTTTTAAGGGTTAATGAGTTTGTTTGTACTCAAGGAGTTCTTCCTTAGTAAGCTCAAGTGGGTTGTTTGTGACATCTTCTACCTCGTACCTCAATTTATTTTGTGGTGGTTGCAAAGGGGTAGAATGGCTCCTTGGATCAAATTCTTGTGGATTTGGATCACTTGTGGTGGATGTGACTTTGGTTTCTTCCACGATTCTCTTGTGTTGTGATCTTGTTGTAACCATAAATTGTGGGTCACCTATGGGAGAGGTATGTTGGGATTTGTAATGTTTAAACTCTCTAGTTGACTCAAATTTTGGTAAAAGGGCTACTCTAAGTCGTTTTGGACCAATGGCGTGAATGGGAGATGAAATGGGTGAATGTTATGGGGAGAGTGACCTTTTGTAAACTTTTGGGACAACACTTTTAGACAAAGAGATTTGATGTTGTGATGAAAGGTGTTAATGAACTTGTAAATCTTGAAGGTAGACTCATGAATTTCAAGATAAATTTGTCCAAAAATGTGATAACTAACTTAACTAAGTGTATGGAAAAGGATCCATTTCACACATAACATAGCTAACTTTAGGGGATTGGTTTGATGATGTCTAAGTTAAAAGTGTTGGTGTGTCCAAAAGTTTATAAAGTTTGGTGAAGTGAAAGGTGAAATATGGTAAAGGGTGGATGAAATATTTGGCCCAAAATGTTAACCTAGAATGAACCTTTGTTTTACAAGACCAATTCAGTGAAAAAAATTCTATACCTCTAAAGTGATCAAACCCTAAGGATTCAATGATTTTGACAATATAATTTTTTGTAATATTTTCCTTGTCTCAATTTGATTGTTTTGGGGAGTTAAAGTTTGAACATAAATAAATGTGGGGTGCTCATTTGATTTAATCTTAGATTAATGAAGTTATTTTTACCACATCAAGAAAGTCTTAGTTAATGTTTCAAACTAAAATGTCTATGCCAAAGCACCCTTCATTTGATAAAGTCCCTTATGTGAAAATCATGAAGATAAGAACATAGTTCCCTATGTTAACCTTTGGAAAGTATGGATTTATATATAAGCCACAATATTTAGAAGTCTCTAAGGATAGAATCCTTAAGAAAAGAATCAATATCAAGAATTTTTCAAAGGGTATCCATGCTTAAACCAAAGGTTTGAATTTTTTGAGAAACTTGTTGATGTGTGTTTGAAATATTTTGGAACCAAGCAAAGTATTACACTAACTGACCAACATTTAGAACCCTAGCTTAAGTGGTACATTCTTTTGATGGGATTTCCTCATGCTCTTCGTAGTAGAAGAGACAATTTTACATGCAATCTAGGTAAGAGTGTAGGTGTATGTTAAGAATGAACTCTTAACCTCCACACTTTCAACCAAGATCAGACATGGAAAGTAACTTCTTGGAATCTAAGTTCCAATGCACCATTTCAAAGAACTCATTGATGAACAAGTTGGACACTACAAACAAAGGATTTTAATGACCATATTCGGGATAAATTGGTGTCTATACATGCGGGAATTCACTCAATTAAGAGGTCTCCCATCCCCTGGAAAGATCTAATGGTTTTTACATTTCTCACAGATACCAAGGGAGACATTCATCTATATAGAGAATCCACACTAGTTGGTTACTGACTTTCATCACACCAATTATTTATATAGTGAACCAAAATGAAAATATTGCTTGGTTTGTTCCCTCTCACAAGTTGGGAGGCAAGCCCTATAAAGGTAAAACATGGTGCAAAACTCAAGATGTACTTTGAGTATACATAAGCAAAAAAAAATAAAAAGTATACTTGAGTGTTTTTCTTCACGCAAGATCACACGAAGCACAAGGGGAGAGGATACACACTAAAGATTTACCAAGCATAATCAAGCACAAAAAACACTAGTTCATTTTAATCCAACCAAGCAAAATGACTTCATTTTAAGAACCAAATGGAAAAATGAGTTGGTATTTGTGAACAACTTTAGCCTTTCAAAGAAAATGTGAGGTTGTTTGGTTCAATTTTATCCAACTTTGAAAGCTAATTCATTTTATCCTTTCACTAAGTGTTGAGAAACACAAAAAATTAGATTATAACATCAACTTGAGATAATGACAACTTTCTCAAATCTTGATCAATTTTGAAATCGTAAAGTGTTTTGGAAAGCTAAACATGAGATCTTCAAAACCCAACAACTTATCTGAAAATTAATCATATAGAATTTATTAGATATGAAAGAAAATCATGCATTTAAGAGATTAAACCCATAATTTAAAAAAACACAGTAGAATTAATGATGGATGATTATAACAACTTGAGATAATGACAACTTTCTCAATCTTGATCAATTTTGAAATCTTAAAGTTTTTTGGAAAGCCAAACATGAGATCTTCAAAACCTAGTAAACTTTTTGCAAAATTAATCATATAAAATTTATTATAAATGAAAGAAAATCATGGATTTAAGAGATTAAACCCCAAATTAAAAAAAAAAACACAATAGAATTAAAATTTCAACATCTTTTTCAATTCTTGATGAAATAGAGTGTCGTAAAAAGCTATGAAAAGGCAAGAACAAGATCTAAAATACTCAGAAAGCCATTTTGCAAGCTTTAATTCGCCCAATTTTTTGTGATTAAAAATAGTGATGGGTTTCAAGCAAAATTTTGGGTGTAACGTGCAAAATTCCTTAAAAAAACACTCAAAACATTAAAGTTTTCCCTCCTAGCCCCATTTTGTGGATGTAAATATTAACTAAGCTAAACATGATTATAATAAGCAATTTAAAACAATGTAATTAGCTACATCAAGTTACATTCCCAATGAAATTCTTGCAAAATTAAATTAGGAAGCCATTAAAACTTGAAATAAAGCTCAAATTGCACAAAGAATCCTAATTAAACTCAACAAACCTCATCCCATTGGGGGATTGGTGTTGTTTCGAGTGTAGAATTCAGCCCTTCCCAATCCCATTTTGTTGAAATAAGCTTGGACGATGTTGAAGCAAATGCTCTAAAATGGATGTGATAAAATCTAATTGCCCTCAAAGATAGTGATAGCAATTGGAGTATGCAAATGTGTGTGAGTTTCAACAGCATGACTTTGCTATCAAAAGATGGATCCATTTGTCTCCAAATAGTGATCTATTTATAGGAGAGCAAATGAGAAATCAAGGGCTTAGATTGAAAAGATCAATCAATGATCAATAAAGAAAGGAGGATGAAACATGGATTGAGGATTCCAATCCATGATCAAGGTTGAAAGTTGACAAGGATCAATTAATTTAATTTCAATGGTCCAAATTAGCTTTCAACAAACACACTTCCTAAGAATTAAGAAGAGGTTAAGAGATATTTTTGAGGAATGAGTGCACAAAAGAGGATATTCCATAGGAATATTATCTTTTGGAGGAATGTGCAAATGAGAAATATTCTAAGAATATTCCCTTGCAAGTGGGAAGGTGAGGATAATTAGCAATTTAATTAATTAAAACTAAATTTAAATGTGCAAGATGGAGTATAATAGGATATTCATTAAATTACTGATTTATTTAATGAAAAGGGGAATGCAAAATGATATTTAATTAAATAGATTAGGGTTATTTAATTAAATAAGAGGACTTAGGGTTTAAATTAAATAATTTGTATTATTTAACTAAACAAGATGAAATGTTAGTGTGAGAAGGGGTGAATTAACCCAATTAGGTCAATAAGATTAATAGGTGAAAAATGAGGCATTTAATTAAATAGCTAGGCTAATTTAATCAAATAGGTGAGAAAAAGATGGGTTTCAAGATGAAATGATGTTAATATATTGAATTTAAGTGTGTAATACTATTCAAGACATTTTGAAGTGTCTACACCTACTTTTGTCAACCACCTCAATAGGATTCTCCTTGAGAAACTCTTATTATCAAATATCAAATCCTTATGCACCATTAGGTGAAGGTGATGTGGCACAATTAGAAGATGTGCATTATTCTAAGCCTCCAAGGGCTTTAAAACACTTAGTACTGAGTGGAAAATGAAAAATATTATCAATGAAATTATACCAAAAAAAAGAGGTTTTTTTTTATTATTATAGTGAAAATTCACTATAATTATTACGTTACCTCAACTTTGCTCATGATTAGCATTGAAGTAAATATTACTTGGCCAAATTACATGACATGTGACTAAAATATAAAACCCAATAACCTTGATCTCCTAAAGACAAAAAAATGCCAAGAGTGGTAAATCTCTATAAGTACCATTAATACAATTTTGGTCCATTACACCTCTCACATTCCATTAGATCTAAGCCATGATGAAAGAGGGTCTAAGGATATTTCCTTTCAAGAAAAAGAGTTTTTTCATAAACCGATTCTATTTTTCAAGATAGAATGCTCCAAATTAATGTAGTCAGTTTTTAGGGAATATATTTCCCTTCCTCTACCTTTGGTGAGGGCTATGTTAACATCATTTGTGCCCTTCTAGTTGAGAAGTTTTTTGGACTACCAACTCTATTAATGATAAAACACTTTCAAGGAGTAAAGTTCTTGAGTATCGAGGTTTGCTAATCTCTTTTAAAGATACACCAGAGGGATGGATTTGGCTTTAATTGAGCTACAACTATTTGCTTGGTTTTCTGATCCCAAAGTTATTGATGTCATGGATTTATATTGGCTTGTAGTAAAAAAATATATTTAAATTCCATTACAAAAAGTAACTACCTTAAGAACAAAAAATGCTTATTTTTTACAATAAATACAAACAACATTAGAAAATTTTGATACATACATACATACATATATATATTGAATAAAGAAAATTACAAAGAATAGGAGCTACCAACAAGTAGCTATAAATATTATAAATAGGAAAACATCACCAAAATTGTTTTTATTTTGAAATTGGATAACTTGTTCTTTGATTTGCTAAAGTTGATATGTGGCCTTTATATTTTTCTTGGATAATTCTAAAAGTTTTGAAAACGAAGAAGCAACTTGAAAAAATATGTTAGCTCGTAAAGCCTCAAAGCACCAATCATGTGACAATAGTTTCTATTAAACATGACAATACAAATTTAGTTTTCTAAATATATTTTAAAATAACTTATCTAATTGAATCAATAATCATATTATTATGCAAACTGAAACCTATCATATCTTATTTGAAGTTCAACTTAAATGATAGAAAATAGCTAGAAAGTTTCTAAGGATAACAACCCATTATTTCTTAATGGGGTAGTCCCAAAAAATGTTTCATATTTTCAACACATAAAAAAAGATGCAATTTACTAGTTGAACAAAAAGACATTTTCAATCTATCCCCAATAGGTGACTTGTGGTGCAAGATTTTCCAAGTTAACACTTCTGCTTCAAAATCAGCTTTTGATTTCTAAATTTCAACACTCATTTTGATCCAAATTTTGGATCTAAGTATGCACTTCCATTTCTAGTTGAGGCAAAAATAAGAAGCCAATGAGGAATGGCCTAGATATATGCTTCCTTTAAGGGAAGATAGTTGAAATGGCTAGTAGACAACCATCTCTAATCTTTAAACAAGTTACATTCCTTGGGAGTACAAAATTTCATAAAAAGATCAAGAGAAACTAATGACTGCACAAATATTAGAAATTGTTTATATTTATTGTTCAACCCATGATGCTCTTTAATATTCTTCCATGAAGTCCATTTACAAGCATTAAAATTCAAAATGTCTTTAAATTGTTGAACCCCTTATTTGAACAAGTAATAAACATTTCTAGGGAAGCTAGTAGCCAGAGGTTGATTATGATAATAATTTTATTCCACCAAATTGATGATGAGGAAAAATTGAAGCCATCATGTAAGGAAGAACCATTCCACTTTAGAAAATGACAACTTGTTGCCAAGCTTTCCAAATTTAGTATAAAAGAAAGGAAGCCTTGATTATAAAGAAGGGCGACAAGGATTTTATCTAACCAATTTGCCAATTTCTATTTCTTCTTGGCTGAAGCTTTAATAGTTCAATAACAAGCTAGAACTTTCCATGGTTCATCCCTCGAGCAACTCTAATAATCCACTTCACAGTAAGACATAATCGTTGTGTTTTTGAGTCTATGATTCCCATACCAATTCTATATATCGATTGAATGTGTAATGAGACCAAGAAGAAGCAATTAATCTAGCATTACTATCCCAAAATAGACTAGAAATTTTTTCAAATTAGTCTATTCAATTCTTCATAGCCTTTCTTGGATGTGGCATCCAACAAGACAAGTAGTACACATTGGGAGGTAATGAAAATTGTATTAGCCACTTGAATCTTATCTACCAGAGATAAGAATTTATTACCCCAATTAAACAACTTATTTTTGAAATCTATTTAAGAACCAATCTCACATATCAAAATAAGAGGCCCCACACAAAAAAAACTCTGAAATGTTTATTTATCTCCGCTCTTTAAAAATCTACTTGAGAATAAAACCATATACACAAACATACCAACCAAACCATCATCCCTCACTCACTTTTGTTGGACCCACTGTTTCCATTGCACCAAAAGGTCGACCTATTAATGCCCGATACAACCCTCAAAGTTAATGGATCCATAGGAAATGATTAGCCCATATCATGAATCCTGAAGGAAGTGCTGACCATCTGCCAACAACTTTAGCTCTACTTTTAAATCCAAATCAAAACTTTCACCTTTCGTACTACCAAGAATTTTCCGTTTGTAATTTTGATGAATAGGCAGCTATCTATATTAATTCAAGTATAAAGATACATATTCACAAAAAAAGGGTGAGGGGTAAAAAGGCACACCCCGAGAGTCAAATGGGCAGCGCCCAGAAAAACCAACAGATCACATGGGCGAAGCCCAGAAATCCAAAATTACAAAGTAAATAAAAAGGCAGCGCCCAGAAAAACCAACAGATCACATGAGCGAAGCCTAGAAGTCCAAATGTAAAATTACCAAGAATTTTCCGTTTGCTATTTTCACCATTGCATACATTTAAATTAATAAGACAAGTCCAATGGCGCATACCTATTTAGTAGGAAGAAACCCTTGAGAAAAAAGAGGCTAGATGGATTCAGGTATACCATTTTTACCCTTTTTTTTACAAGCCAATAAATTATAATATCCTGATAACAATCTGATAACAATCTTTGTTGGCAGAAGAAGAAACAGGCCATGACTACCCCATACAACGGTCCACATCCTTCAGAGAGAGTCCCATTTCCTCTTCATTTTTAAACTACAGAAGGAACCCACAAACATCAATGCACAAAATTGACAGCTCATGCCAATATATAATATATCAACTGTATTCACAGAAAAAGAAACTGGTAAATTCAGAACAAAATTAACACTGAAAATTATTACAAGTGACTGAAACTTACCATTTAAGATAAGACAACGAGCGTGAAGGTTCGAATCTCACTGATGGCGATGATGAATGGGTAACCTGCATCCAGAGGTTTACAATGGTAAACCTCAGGATGCAGATTATCTACTCATTTTCCCCATTTATCTTGTATCCCTGTCATACCATGGGCTGTTTTTATAGGAAAAAAACAAAGGATGGTTTAGGTAGAAAAAGCATCTAACGGAGCTTTCAAGCCAGTAGAGGAATCTAAGCAACCTTAGACAAATAAGTTTAAAGCTTGAGAGACAGAGTTGTCCTCCATTGCGTAAGAATCAAAATCCATATTTGGAATTTGTAGGGGAACCTTGCTGGTATTAGATCTAGAATAAAAAAATTTGTACTAAAAGGAAAAGATTTGGAATAATAATCTTTGTATCAGAAATAGAAATCTCGGCCCCACAATTAAATTTGACGGTGGATCTTATCTGTCAACTTAACATTTTTGAATGAATTGTATTTAAAAATATATCATAATCTTTTTTTAATGCTGGATCTTGTCTGTCAAGTTAATATTTTTAAATGAATTTACCTTTTAAATGTAAAAATATATTTTATTTTTAAAAAATCACTAAATATAGGCGGACCTTGGGCCCCACCCTTCCATTCGTTTCCTTAAATCCCATCATATTGCCAGATCACATCTGACGTCAAGGATGGGATAGATTCTGCACTGGCCCACCATGTTGTTGTCAGCATTACGTCATGATGATGACTATCATTAGGCAAATTAGGGCTACTTTGTTATTTTTAAAACTCATAATTATTTATTATTATATGTGATTAAGGAGAATCTAGTTGTTTTCTAGATCTTTCTCTTCTTTTTTTAATATATATATATATATTAATTACAGTAATTATGGAATTTTAAACATTAAAAAAGGAAGGATGATGTTTTTCTTGATTTTTTTTTATCTATATTCATTGAGACGTCATTGTAGTTAGTATGTAGATTTATGGAAAAAATTGTGTGCAAATTTTTACATCAACATTTTGCATCATACTCCATGATCCAACATTAGGATGATAAGCAAATAGAGAGAGAATTTTTTTTATATCTCTATCTGCTTATCATCCTGATGTTGGATCATGGAGTATGATCCAAAATGTTGATGTAAAAATTCGCACACAGTTTTTTCCAAAAATCTACATACTAACTATCATGCACCGTGGAAACAAAATTTTATTAATCATTGTAGTATTTTTTTTTAAATAATGATAAAATTTTATGTTTTGTATTTTTTAAAAATTTAATTAATTTGTTTGTAATATGATAATTAGTGTGTTAAAGAAACTACAATCCATTAATGTGAGGATGAACAACTCTCATCCAAATATACAACATCTAAAGAGGAAGTTAAATATAATCATACAAATTTTCAACATATTAAGAATATGCATAATATCACCATACAAAACAAAGCCTTCAAATTTAGTGTTTATTCCAACACTATGGCTATAAAAGCTTTAATTGTAATTTGTATTGTGTGGTGTTTGTTAATGTCTCATCAATTCAAACATAACTACTTATAGTATTTTTTATGCTTACTTTCAAATTTCCTTTTATAATCTCAATTTAAAAAAGAAAAAAATATTATAAATTATAATTTATCTTTGCTTTTGCTTGAGAAATTTTAAATAAAATATATTTTCCTTATACACAACAATATAAATTTTAAATTTAATTTTTATGTATGAAACTTTTATAAACTTTTTGATAGCTTATTTAATAATTTAGGAGAAGAAAAAAGTCATTAAATAGCTTTTTAAGTCAAGTGAAGGCCTTACAACTCCCTTGGACACTCTAGAACCATTGATGTATATGGTAAATTAGACGATTGGGATCCTCCTCCTTGTTAGAGTAATAAGTTATTATGCTTAATTAATTACATCACATTGATTAATTAATTAAGTCACGTATTCCTCTTTATTACTTAAGCTAAACTTAGGCACATTAATAATTAATTATTAATTATTAAGTGTGCACACTAGGGTTTAATTTAGGGTTTATTGATCTCCTTCATAAGGATTGATCACTTTGTAATAACAAATTCTCTTAATGCATTTTTACTGAGAGGTTTACAGAGAACATCTTTTTCGGTTCTTCATATCTTTTGCATGTGACAGGTATCCATCTTGCATGCAGGTGATCTTGGATTCTAACATGGTATCAGAGCTCCAAACCTCCAGCTGCTTGTTCGTGATATGAAGATATGGCCTCTTTGTGAGTTTCGGGTGCAAGGATTTCCACAAGCATCTTTTCTGCAAGATCTGGGGGTAGCCATTTTTTTGGGACACAATGGGCTCAAACGGACGTCGCCATCGCGTTCGCAGCGTCCCAAAACCTTAGAAACGCCTGTCAAATCGTCCATTTTGGTGCAGTTGATTCGGAAGGAAAATTTTTTTTGCATGTACGACTCGTACATCCGTCTGCACGCGGATCGAGAAATATTTTTAGAGATCTGGTAAAAATGTTATTTTCTGATTTTTAATTTTCTCAGAAAATTAAAAAAAATTAAAAAGTTTTTTTAAAAAAAAGGGGCTGAGGAAATTTAAAGGGGGGCGGATTTTTGTTTTAAAGGGAAGCATTTATGATTGTACCCGCAGGGTACCTGCAACTTGCAGGCCCTGCGGGCCCATGTCCCCTGGCCGGTTGCAGATCAGCGGCCACTTGGGCCGTCCGACAGCCTCTTCTCGTCGTCGGCGGCAGCTTCAACACCCGTCGGCGGTACCTCCTTTCACCGGTGTTCATTCACCGGCGGCTCCCACATAGCACCTGCGGGCAAAATCACCGGCAGCTTCCAATCACCGGTTTTTCAAAATCCGGCGGGCCTCCAAACACCGGCGGCAACACTTCCTATGGGAATATTCCCTTTATTATTCCAGGAGAATATTCTGGCAGTTTGAAGAATATACCGGCCGACAAATTTTTTCGCATGGGGGGCCGATTTTTTGCCCCGACAGCCAGACGACCGTCAAATTTATGCTCGTGAACTGCTGACATCAGCATGATGTCAGCGTACAACCAGCCCTCATATGCCACCTCCTAACCCCAGTTTGCCCTAAAGAAACAATTTTTTTCTTTTGGCCATAACTTGGGCATACGGTATCCAAATCGGGCAAACGAGATATTGCTGGAAAGCTGGTTCCGAGCACTTTCCAGTAGTGCTGTTTATTTTTCAGTATTTTACTATTTTCTTACATTTATTGCTGTTTGAAGTCAGATGTACTTTTTATGCTTCTGAGCTCATAACTTTTTGCCACGATCTCCGTTTTTCGCCTCGTTTGAAGCATCAGAAAGGTATTGAGGAGCTCTAGGTTGCTGTTCATGCACTTTTTTTGTATCTATCCCAGGTTTATCAATTAGTCTAGATTTGACCTGATGGGTTGTTTGGCGATTACTTGGATGTTTTGGCAGTTGGGAGAGTGCATCTTGCATCTTTGCACTTCATTTTCAGTAATACATCATTCAATAATTCCTTGCTGCTTCATAGATTCCAGAGTTGTTCCAGTTTGGAGTTTTTGAGTGTTCCGTGGCATCGGGTCTTCTGTTGCTTTATCATGATTCCTTGAGTCAATCAGTGACTCATCCGGTTTCAGTAGTATACAAAAGAATATTTCCTTGGTTGCCTATATCAAGTTCCAGTGTTACTCAACAGAGTTCTTCCAGTGCTTCTTTGCAGCATGTTATCTCATTGTAAGGGGGGTTTTGTCCCACTGGGTTTTTCCTTCTCTTACTCATTATTGCATTTGTAAATGGGTACCTGATCAGGCCTAGTTGCCGGGACCCATCTTTGCTTTCATGCATCTTATTCTAGTGTTTTAGCTTCTTCCTAAGTTCATCTTAAGGGGGGGTGTTAGAGTAATAAGTTATTATGCTTAATTAATTACATCACATTGATTAATTAATTAAGTCACTTATTCCTCTTTATTACTTAAGCTAAACTTAGACACATTAATAATTAATTATTAATTATTAAGTGTGCACACTAGGGTTTAATTTAGGGTTTATTGATCTCCTTCATAAGGATTGATCACTTTGTAATAACAGATTCTCTTAATGCATTTTTACTGAGAGGTTTACAGAGAACATCTTTTTCGGTTCTTCATATCTTTTGCATGTGACAGGTATCCATCTTGCATGTAGGTGATCTTGGATTCTAACACTCCTCCCTCCACTACTACTCTCATCATTGAAAGATTTTGTTTATGTTTTTATACTCTAGACTGTTGTTTCATTTTAACTTTAGAAATGTAACTATTTCCACTCACTTTTTTTTTTATATGTATAACACAATTTTATAAATGATAACCTAAGTTACTGATTCGGTTTCGGGTTTGGGTTCAAGGGTTCAATTTGCGGGTTCATGATTTTTTTTTGGGGTTGGGCTTGTTAATACAAAAACATATAAAAATTAGAAATATATACATATTTGTAGCAATAATTAAGTTCAAAATACATCACATATTAATAGTCAAATAACGTAGCAAAAATAAACCACCACTTTCATAGTCAATTATTAAAATATTAGTGATACTAAAATGTCATGATATAAATTAAAGTTCAAACATAAAAATGTCAAGTGTTTACAGTCATCCATTATTGATAATTGATCAATCATATGGGTCATCAAAAAAAGTATCATCGACATCCACATTAGATGCTACATTTTGTGTAGAACCACAAATAGTGTCAATGGCACTCGCACAAGCACTGCCACTAGCACTGAAACTAACACTCTTATGCTCAATAGTTGCCTCAGGTTCATAGTCATCATCAATATCAAGTGCAGCTAAGTGACTTGTGGAAGCATCCAAGTCAAGATGCTTTGGCTCAATATCCCACCTCCTTGAGTCTCCTTCTTTGTAGGAAATTTGTTTGTGTGTAATGAGGCGCAAGTTTGAATGCACATACACCAAGTCCTCTACCTTTTTGAATGTAGCCTATTGTGCTTATTGAGTGGATGAAGGAGTATGTGCTCCAATTCCTCTAAGAAGAAGATGAACTAGCAACCTATTAAAACCAAATTAAATAGTTAACTTAAGAGTTACAAAATTTAACTAAATAAAATATAATTAAAATTAAAATTACAAAATATAAAACTTAAATTTAAAAGAAAAGATTTTGACTATAAAACTTACTTGGGATAAAAAAATTATTACAAGAGGTTGGAGGTACATGTAATCTTGGCCATGGAAGTACCACCAACTATGAGCATCCACCCTATACTTGTCTCGAAGAGCTTCAAGACCACAATCACTGGAGCATGAAAACCCATGAACTCAACTCTCACTCGATCAAGTTGGTCATGATCACTGAAGGGTCTACGAAGTGCTTCCTTGCACCCTTGAGCCACTTCAACATCTCAATATGGAGCAAATCTTGATGAAACATAAAGTATCTCAACACTATAATATTTGGGACTCAATGCAAAAGTGAGAAGATGCAATAGAGTGGTCATTTTGTTCCATCTCTCTGTATAATGATTTGATGTAGCTCTTTGAAATTTTTTTCTTCAGGATCTTCCTCGTTTGCATTGATGAGGGTTTTCATCTTCTCAATCATTAAGTCGATGCCATCATATACTTTGCCAAAACAAGGTCTGTCCATGTCAGTGTAACGAATCATGCTCAATATAGGCTCAGTGAAATTGAAGAGGTACTCGACACGATCCCACCAATTGTCATCTAAGATTATTTCCCGAAAACCAATGAACCGGTAACTTAGATGATAACATATGCACATATTCATTTAAAAAATAAAAAATCTATAATGAATATAGATGACACAATTGCCTACGTATTTAGTGGATCTGAATCCAATCTTATAAAGAATGATCTAGTCCACGTGGACCAATTATTCATCACTACACCATAGAGATAGTCCTAGCTACTTGATATTATTCAACACTTTGACCAATGGCTGCATAACTTATACATTGGGCTGACTTCAGCATTATACAAAACCGGTGGAGTCCTTGTCTTTCATCTTTTCTACATTGGGATCCCCGCCCATGAAAATCGACGGCTCACCGCTTTTGACTGAGTCCAACGCCCCTATTTCGCGTGTACTGACGTCAGCAACTCGCAATCGCCGTAGAATTTCAAATTAACCATCTTTTTTTAAAGAAAAACTTTTGTCGGTCGTAATTTTTTATGTTGACTTCTGATCACATGTACCAAGTTAGATGTCGTCATCTCTTTTGACCGTTACAGATTTATTAAGATTTGGTTTTTTATAAAGATTTTTGATAATATTTCTATAAAATAAAATTATTTTGATTGGATAAAAAAATATAAGTTTCTAGTTATAGATAGATAGTCCATTCATGAGAAATGTAGACTGACTGAAATATGACATTTCACTATCTTTTGATTTTATAGAGAAGAAAGTTCTACTTTGATAATCAAATAAGTTTAATTAATTTTTTAGATAATTATTTATTGGATATTATTTTTATATATAAAGTATAATTTCATAAGAATTTAAACGGTTTGCTCAAATTATTTTGATCATATTTTACAATTAAAATGTCAAAAAACATTCATATGACTATCCAATTTAAGGCTTCAAAGGACACATTAAATTTAGAAAACAAAAAAAATAAATGTATAAATCCCTAAAAAGAATGTACACCTTACATAGTTGGTAATTTGTGCTTCTTTAATGAATGTTATATTAAATTATTGACAAAAAAATATATTTTAAAAAATAAATTACTCATATTTATGTCCGAAGTTGTTATTTGCATCTTCTTTATAATTGACAAATTGTTAGAAATAATATACAATTTTATTTATTGTGAAGAAATAATATAATAGAACTATATTGTTTTCTCTTATATTTTAAACCTACCATAATTAGTCAATAGACTACATATAGTGTGAGATTTAAGCCCAAAACAAGTCTCACACCATCAAGTCATCGGAAAACAAGTTTCAACCATCGTTTAATGGTAAACTAGCAGTCGTTTAATGGTAAAAGTCTATTTCCATTTGCAGTTTTTTTTTGTCAATTTGATGATAACTTTCTTTTTTCATTTGCATTGCATTATGTTTTAAATCTATACGCAAATATTTCATAATCAAATAATTCTTTATTTTTTTAAGGAAAAAATCTATATTTGTCTAAATTTATTTCACTCCATTATTTAGCATTTATTATTAATTGTTTAATCAAACCACATGCACAACACATACTCTTTAACATATTACACACATATAATTTTCTATCGACATAATCCTTAACCTCCTTTAAATGCAAGTACTCATTGACTCAATAACGTTACATCTTAATTTTCTTCAAAGTTAAAACCATAGTCCCAAATGAAATTCTTTTAGCTGAAACGTGGACTTTTCCATTGGAAGCATTGACATTAACCCAGTTGATAAGCTATCTAAAGAAGGTTGAAAACATGGATAACCATCGTTAGCCTAAAACGGTTATGAAGGAAACGCTAGATGAACAAGTGGGACATTAATTTGCAAGAGTGTCCTAGCACCACGAAATAAAAAGCTATGTGACTAAAAAATTCAGAATTGCCATGTGAACAAATCAGATTGGGCGAAAAAAAACATATTACATCAAAGAGTTTAACCCGACAAAGGATCATGGTGAAAAAACTTATCTAGGTGTAGCTATTAAAGGGGAAGTGGGGTTGTTAGTGGGATCACATCATCTTAGGTGTGAGATTGGTAGGTGGAAGATACCCAAGGAAACTTGGGAAGAAAGAACTTGTATTTTCTGCAATAAGGGGGCTGTGGAAACGAAATGACACTTCATCATGGAATGCACTGCTTACGAGGATATCTGTACTCAACATGAAAATAGTTTGAGAGTTGACAATATGCACCACCTATTTGAGGAAGATAAGATTAATCTAGCCTTCTAGTCAAAATTAATAATAGGAGATCCGACTTGGAAAAGAGCATGAGGACAAATTAGGCCTGTTTTGTCTGTGTCCTATAGACTGTTTAGTCTCGTGAACATCATTAAAATCTTTCATTCATTCATTCATCACTAATCTTTAAATTTATATTCCTGATTCAAACTTACTTTTCACCTCCCCTAATCATATCTATAAATGTAAATTTGTGAACTTAAACACTGGGAAATGCAAGACTCAGAAATTTTAAATTGAAATCCTATATTTCCCTCTTGCACTAATCATTGCGCGCCGCAATTTGAAGACGAAAGGCCACCCATCGTCAATTCCAGGCCTGCAAGTCTCTGCAAATAACAAACGAATTTCTGGATAAAAAAAAGGTCGGCAGTGAAGGGTCGTTGTCAGATGGACAAGTCATTTATTTATTTATATATTTTTGTCATTCGTCGCTCACTATCAAGGAAGCCGCCCGTTATGTTTGACTGGATTTGCAGTGCCAGTGGGCGCTCGGCTAATTTCTACCCCCCAAAAGGGGTGCTTTTTGGCTGAAAGTAAGCAAGTTGAAGACTTTTCAAAAGCTGTGGGAATTGGATTGGTGTGAGAAAGCCACAAAGTCGAGGAATTGTCCAAAATTGGCCGTGCATTTCGACTTAAAACTCTCGCCTTCCTTTCTATCATTTTTGTTATTGTTCTGCAAGTCGCTTCACTGAAAATGTGGGGCTTCACAAACTTTAAAAATGTAAAGCAAGTCAATCGCTTCGGACAACATCCGCTTCAGAGAAGTCAATAAAATCAAGTAGCTCGGACTTTTGAAATGATGAAATTTAATTTTAGGTTGTGAGATTGGAAACAACATAATATTATAATAAGTTTTCACAATTCATATTGATAGGTGTTTAATAGGTTTCTGGATTCGATTGTGTGATCCATAAATGTGTTAAGTAACTAACAACATAATAACTTTTCATTTTCATTTAGCTCTGCTCTTATTCTAAAGATGGATCATGGAGTGTGATCCAAAACGTTGATGCAGAAATTCTCACACAATCAAAGTTAGAAATCATTGCAAAGAACGTAATAACTATCAAAAGAATCAATCGATAAATTCTAATCGTTATTTTCAATTGTCTTTTATTTCTTTGCTTATCACAGGTTTTTTCTATAGATTTTGATCAAGTAAATTGCCATCTTTACAATTTGTTCCTCCTCAAACAAAGTTGTTAGAGATTCAACTTTTAGAGTATTAGCATAAGTGGCTTGAATGTCTTCATATGTCAAACACTCCATGATGTAATGTCATTTTGTTTCCTGATGAAACACACTAATCCTTGTAATGTATTCGTTAGGGTCATGTATTTAAAGAGTAATAATAATTAAAAATGAAATATTTACGAGTTATTGAGAATAGTATGTGTTAGTAAATATATTGTTGTTGTAACATTATGTTACAATCGATGTCTTGTTTAGTGGATAGTGATAAATGTTCACAGTAGTTAGAGAGCTCTACATTTGAGAGGGGTGGCTCCCTTGTGCGATGAGGGTTTTTAAGGGTTTTTTGTGTGCTTTAACTAGGAAGCACAAAAGGACATGGAAATCATACACACAAGAAAATTAGGTAGATGATAAACATAAGAAAATCACCTATAGATTTCTCAAGAGGAACCAAAAAATGAAAGGAAGATAGAAGTTCAACCCTTTTTATTTTCCCCATATGAGAAAAAGTGAGGTAATATTACACATTAAACAAAGGAAGAACATGCAAGCAATGAAGAGTATAATAACACAAAGTTCAAGGACATTCCTCTAATTCCCACAACTTAGAATACAAAGTTTCTAGATCTAATTTCAAGTACAACCAAATATACATGAAAAGCATGAAGTGTAAGAGTCAATGATGGACTCAAGTTCCTAAGATCACATATTAACTTTCCACAAGAGAGCGGCAAGACAATGCATTGCTTGATAATGGATGCAATATTATATTATGATCAAAAGGATCAATGATACACCATAGTCAAGATTTATAAAGTACATGAGGGGCCTTGTTTAAATAGGCAAAGTGATATGATAGGACAACATAGGATTATGATGAGTGCCTTAATCATACATGACGTGATACCTAAAAAGTAAATAACCCTAAAGGTGGCTGTTGTGTGTGTCTCTCTCACACACTCCATTTTGCTTCAACAAAACAAGGATCCCCTCTTTTTATTTTTCTTTCTTTTTTTGTTTTTCTCCCTTTTAGCTCTTTTGTGTTGGTCTTGTTTTTTTTTTTTCCTTAGTGTTTTTTGGGGTATTTCACCTTTGTGAGAATTTTGGAGCTAGTTCTAATGGAATGGTAGTAGAGGAAACTTTGAAAATTTGACATCCTTTCTTTGTACTAGACTTATATGCTCAATATGTTGCACTTTTGGACTTGAGAGGTTGGTCATATTAGAATGACTATGGAAGCATCTTTGAAACTTTGATGTAGAAGGCATGTTATCATTCTGAACTACCTTATGACTTTGCATTAAAGGTAGATTTCTTGCACATCTTTCCCTTTTATAATTTCATTTTGCTTTCTTTTTGTTTATTATATTTTGCATCCCTTGTTTCTCTTTGCAATTTTCTACCTATACCCTCTACAATCTCTTGACCATAATCAAACAAGTTCTGCCAATTTTTTTAGTGAATTATATTTCTCATTGCATCTAGATAGTAAGTGATTTTGAGGACCATTATTTATTTTTTCATGGTGTCATCCTCATCATTTTACCAAGTAAGGTTTCAAAAATTAACCAATTAATGGTGATTATTTTTGTCTTGTGTTGGGTTTTACTTTTCTTTTTCCCTTGTTGAGTTTTTTTGGTTCTTTGTGTGATTAGGGTTGTGCTTGTTTTTTCTTTTTTTCTTTTT
>VDFB02000007.1:98002532-98092101 GCA_007258455.2 Sequoia sempervirens | reverse complement strand
CTTAGATGATAACATATGCACATATTCATTTAAAAAATAAAAAATCTATAATGAACATAGATCTATAATGAACATAGATGACACAATTGCCTACGTATTGAGTGGAGGTGAATCCAATCTTACAAGGAGTGATGTAGTCCACGTGGACCAATTACTCATCACTACACCATAGAGATAGTCCTAGCTACTTGATATTATTCAACACTTTGACCAATGGCTGCATAACTTATACATTGGGCTGACTTCAGCGTGCCACAAAACCGGTGGGTCATATCATCTTTTCTACATTGGGATCCCCGCTCATGAAAATCGACGGCTCACCACTTTTGACTGAGTCCAACACCCGTATTTCGCGTGTACTGACGTCAGCAACTCGCAATCGCCGTAGAATTTCAAATTAACCATCTTTTTTTAAAGAAAAACTTTTGTCGGTCGTAATTTTTTATGTTGACTTCTGATCACATGTACCAAGTTAGATGTCGTCATCTCTTTTGACCGTTACAGATTTATTAAGATTTGGTTTTTTATAAAGATTTTTGATAATATTTCTATAAAATAAAATTATTTTGATTGGATAAAAAAATATAAGTTTCTAGTTATAGATAGATAGTCCATTCATGAGAAATGTAGACTGACTGAAATATGACATTTCACTATCTTTTGATTTTATAGAGAAGAAAGTTCTACTTTGATAATCAAATAAGTTTAATTAATTTTTTAGATAATTATTTATTGGATATTATTTTTATATATAAAGTATAATTTCATAAGAATTTAAACGGTTTGCTCAAATTATTTTGATCATATTTTACAATTAAAATGTCAAAAAACATTCATATGACTATCCAATTTAAGGCTTCAAAGGACACATTAAATTTAGAAAACAAAAAAAATAAATGTATAAATCCCTAAAAAGAATGTACACCTTACATAGTTGGTAATTTGTGCTTCTTTAATGAATGTTATATTAAATTATTGACAAAAAAATATATTTTAAAAAATAAATTACTCATATTTATGTCCGAAGTTGTTATTTGCATCTTCTTTATAATTGACAAATTGTTAGAAATAATATACAATTTTATTTATTGTGGAAAAATATAATAGAACTATATTGTTTTCTCTTATATTTTAAACCATAATTAGTCAATAGACTACATAGTGTGTGAAATTTAAGCCCCAAAAACAAGTCTCCACACCGTAAAGTCCTTGAAAGCAAGTTTCAGCCATCGTTTAATGGTAAACTAACACGATGGTTAATAGTAAAAGTCTATTTCCATTTGCGGTTTTTGTCAATTGATGATAACTTTCTTTTTTGCCATTTGCATTGCATTATGTTTTAAATCTATCATAAATGTTCCTTAATCAAATAATTCTTTGTTTTTTAAGGAAAAAAAATCTATTTGTCTAAATTTATTTCACTCCATTATTTAGCATTTATTATTAATTGTTAATCAAACCACATACAACACCTTACTCTTTAACATATTACACACACATAATTTTCTATCGACATAATCCTTAACCTCCTTTAAATGCAATTACTCATTGTTGACTCAATAAAAGACATCTTAATTTTCATAAAGTTGACCATAGTCCCTGAATGATTCACCCATTGACAATGGACTTTTTCCATTGGAAGCATTGGCGGTAACCGAGTTGATAAGCGCTATCTAAGAAGGTTGAAAACATGAATGGCCCATCGTTAGCCTAAAGCAGTTATGAAGGCTTCTAGATGAACAAGTGGGACATCAATTTGCATGAGTGTCCTAGCACCAATAGTGAAATAAAAAGCTATGTGACTGAAAAATTTAGAACTACCATGTGGACAAACCAGATTGGGCGAAAAAAAGCTTACTACATCAAAGAGTTTAACCCGACAAAGGATCATGGTGAAAAAACTTATTTAGGTGCAGCTATTAAAGGGAAAGCGAGGTTGTTAGTGGCACAATTGAGGACGGGATCACATTAGGTGAGACCGGTAGGTGGAAGATACCCAAGGAAACTTGGGAAGAAAGAACTTGTATTTTCTGCAATAAGGGGGTTGTGGAAACGAAATGACACTTCATCATGGAATGCATTGCTTACGAGGATATCCGTACTCAACATGAAAATAGTTTGAAAGTTGACAATATGCACCAGCTATTTGAGGAAGATAAGATTAATCAGACGGCTAGCCTTCTAGTCAAAATTAATAGCAGGAGATCCGACTTGGAAAAGAGCATGAGGACAAATTAGGCCTGTTTTGTCTGTGTCCTATAGACTGTTTGGTCTCGTGAACATCATTAAAATCTTTCATTCATTCATTCATCTAATCTTAAATTTATGCCCCTCATTCAAACTTCTTTTTTCACCTCCCTTAATCATATCTAGAAATGTAAATGTGAACTTAAACACTGGGAAATGCAAAACTCAGAAATTTTAAATTGAAATCCTATATTTCCCTCTTGCACTAATCATTGCGCGCCGCAATTTGAAGACGAGAGGCCACCCATCGTCAATTCCAGACCTGCAAGTCTCGCAAATTACAAAAGAATTTCTGGATAAAAAGGTGGGCAATGAAGGGTCGTTGTCAAGTGGACAAGTCATTTATTTATTTATATATTTTTGTCATTCGTCGCTCACTATCAAGGAAGCCGCCCGTTATGTTTGACTAGATTTGCAGTGCCAGTGGGCGGCCGGCTAATTTCTACCCCCAAAAAGGAGATTTTTTTGGCTGGAAGTAAGCAAGTTGAAGAGTTTTCAAAAGCTGTGGGAATTGGATTGGTGTGAGAAAGCCACAAAGTCGAGGAATTGTCCAAAATTGGCCGTGCAATTCGACTTAAAAGTCTCGCCTTCCTCTTTATCGTTTTTGTTATTGTTCTGCAAGTCGCTTCACTGAAAATGTGGGGCTTCACAAACTTTAAAAATGTAAAGCAAGTCAATCGCTTCGGACAACATCCGCTTCAGAGAAGTCAATAAAATCAAGTAGCTCGGACTTTTGAAATGATGAAATTTAATTTTAGGTTTGTGAGATTGGAAACAACATAATATTATAATAAGTTTTCACAATTCATATTGATAGTTGTTTAATAGGTTTCTGGATTCGATTGCGTGATTCATAAATGTGTTAAGCAACTAACAACATAATAACTTTTCATTTTCATTTAGCTCCGCTTTCATTTTGGCGATGGATCACAAAGTGTGATCCAAAACGTTGATGCAAAAATTCTCACACAATCAAAGTCAGAAATCATTGCAAAGAACGTAATAACTATCAAAAGAATCAATCGATATATTCTAATCATTATTTTCAATTGTCTTTTATTTCTTTGCTCATCACAAGTTTTTTCTATAGATTTTGATCAAGTAAATTGCCATCTTTATAGTTTGTTCCTCCTCAAACAAAGTTGTTAGAGATTCAACTTTTAGAGTATTAGCATAAGTGGCTTGAATGTCTTCATATGTCAAACACTCCATGATGTAATGTCATTTTGTTTCCTGATGAAACACACTAATCCTTGTAATGTATTCGTTAGGGTCATGTATTTAAAGAGTAATACTAATTAAAAATGAAATATTTACGAGTTATCGAGAATAGTATGTGTTAGTAAATATATTGTTGTTGTAACATTATGTTACAATCGATGTCTTGTTTAGTGGATAGTGATAAATGTTCACTGTAGTTAGAGAGCTCTACATTTGAGAGGGGTGGCTCCCTTGTGCGATGAGGGTTTTTAGGGGTTTTTTGTGTGCTTTAACTAGGAAGCACAAAAGGACATGGAAATCATACACACAAGAAAACCCTAGATGATAAACATAAGAAAATCACCTATAGATTTCTCAAGAGGAACCAAAAAATGAAAGGAAGATAGAAGTTCAACCCTTTTTATTTTCCCCATATGAGAAAAAGTGAGGTAATATTACACATTAAACAAAGGAAGAACATGCAAGCAATGAAGAGTACAATAACACAAAGTTCAAGGACATTCCTCTAATTCCCACAACTTAGAATACAAAGTTTCTAGATCTAATTTCAAGTACAACCAAATGTACATGAAAAGCATGAAGTGTAAGAGTCAATGATGGACTCAAGTTCCTAAGATCACATATTAACTTTCCACAAGAGAGCGGTAAGACAATGCATTGCTTGATAATGGATGCAACATTATATTATGATCAAAAGGATCAATGATACACCATAGTCAAGATTTATAAAGTACATAAGGGGCCTTGTTTAAATAGGCAAAGTGATATGATAGGACAACATAGGATTATGATGAGTGCCTTAATCATACATGACGTGATACCTAAAAAGTAAATAACCCTAAAGGTGACTGTTGTGTGTGTCTCTCTCACACACTCCATTTTGCTTCAACAAAACAAGGATCCCCTCTTTTTATTTTTCTTTCTTTTTTTCTTTTTCTCCCTTTTAGCTCTTTTGTGTTGGTCTTGTTTTTTTTTTTTCCTTAGTGTTTTTTGGGGTATTTTACATTTGTGAGAATTTTGGAGCTAGTTCTAATGGAATGGTACTAGAGGAAACTTTGAAAATTTGACATCCTTTCTATGTACTAGACTTATATGCTCAATACGTTGCACTTTTGGACTTGAGAGGTTGGTCATATTAGAATGACTATGGAAGCATCTTTGAAACTTTGATGTAGAAGGCATGTTATCATTCTGAACTACCCTATGAATTTGCATTAAAGGTAGATTTCTTGCACATCTTTCCCTTTTATAATTTCATTTTGCTTTCTTTTTGTTTATTATATTTTGCATCCCTTGTTTCTCTTTGCAATTTGCTACCTATACCCTCTACAATCTCTTGACCATAATCAAACAAGTTCTACCAATTTTTTTAGTGAATTATATTTCTCATTGCATCTAGATAGTAAGTGATTTTGAGGACCATTATTTATTTTTTCATGGTGTCATCCTCATCATTTTACCAAGTAAGGTTTCAAAAATTAACCAATTAATGGTGATTATTTTTGTCTTGTGTTGGTTTTTACTTTTTTTTCCCTTGTTGAGTTTTTTTGGTTCTTTGTGTGATTAGGGTTGTGCTTGTTTTTTCTTTTTTGGTCTTTTCCTTGTCATTTTTATGTACCATATTCAAGTTTTTTCCACTTTCAATAAATCTACTTATTGGAGTTGGGACTTTTTTTTTCATGCTAATGTTATCCCTTGATGGAGTTGGTTCGTTGGTATAATTAAAATTACTTCCCTGAAACCCTAATGCTAATTCTATGTGGTTTGTCTCTTTTGTTAGAGTTCCTCTCTATGAGTGTCTTTGTTGACATCATGCTTATGGCATGCTTACATCATCCATGTGTTGGAACTCCATACAATCATTTGTTGCTAACATCATGCTTACATTAGGAATCCATGTGGTTGTCTACTATTGATATCATTCCTAAGAGCTCTATTTGATTCTCATTTTTAGAAAATTGTTTAATATTTTGAGTCAATATTTTAGGTTTTCTTTATTGTAATACCTTATTAAGGGTTTCTCCAAAGTTCAAACTTGATAGAGTTAATAATATTTTATTTTCAAATTCAAGGTTTCTGGATCGCCTTATTGTGGTACTTTGTTAAGGTTACTGTAAAATATAATCTCAATTAAATTTTAGGATATATCCTTATATAGCTAGACTGTTAGGACTTATTTATTGGAGTAAGAGATTAGTGGAGAGTTTGAAGTTTGATCCTAACAATTCTATAATGCTTTATACTTTGTAAGTCAAAATTCCCTCCTTAAAGGTACCTATTTATGGGTATCCCCAATCCATGAACCTAGATTCTTCTTAAATGTTTATTTCTTTAGGTTCTATAATAGGTTTCTTAATTCTATAATGTTTATTTTGAAGTACGATTCTACATTTTCAAGCTTACCATTTTCCAAAATGTCCTCTCCATAGAATAACATTGGTGATAAAAAATTGTTGCATGTTAATGTTTAAGAGTTCATACAAATGGTGAATGTAGAGGGAGATAGAACGTTCATCACCCAATGCATAACTAAGTAAGGGTTGGAGCAATTCACTACCTTCCCCATTTCCTTACAATAAGTAGAATTGGTTGTGGCTTGTGCAAAAGCATATAACCAACAGTAAAGAAAGGTGTTTTTCCATATAGACCAAACTATATTGGATATCAATTCTGAAGTAATTAAGAGAGTGTTTGTAATTCTTGTTCATGCCAAATATGATAATATCCTTAGGAAGGAAATATTTAGATACTATGAGAATAGCACTTCCCACATAAATAATTTTGTAAATGATAGTTTTGTACATACGATAAAATAAACCATCAAAATGGATAAAGTCCTTCATAGGAGTGAATTTCAAGAGGAGCCAAAGGATATCATCACTTTATTGAGTAGGGTATTTCGATTGCCCAATGTGAGATACTTCTACCTTTGGATGTGTTATTTCATCCTTTAGATTTATAGTAATAAAATAATGGATTAGGCTAATCATATTAGTGATACATTGTACGAGCATTTATTAGAGATGTCATAAACCAATAACTTCCATATTCCCTCTTACTTGGTATACCTTTAGGATTTTCAAGCCAACTTTCTAGGACTGAACTAGGTGGGCACTTTATAACTAAGTTGAACTAAATTTTATGATCACTACCCCCAATATATCCTTCCCCATATAGAAAGCTAAACAAGGTGGGTGAGTATTCATATAGAAAGCTAAATTGATGGGTGAGTAATAGAAAGTTTGAGATTATTGGTTCATCTGGTTAAAAACCTTCTCATACATCAAGATAGGTTGATTTCACAAAGTACCTTATAAGCTACCTAGATATCCAAGCGATAAAATTTTATTATTAAAAATATATAGGAAAGTGGTTGAGATTCAAAAATTAATTTCTAGCAAGCATAAGGCCAATATATCCTTCCCCATTAAGGTGGGCGAGTATTCATATTCTAGAATCTAGAATGCTAAACATTTCAAAATTAAGATGGAACATTTAACTATGCATTTATATGAGCCTTAAGATAGGCTTGATCATATTGAGAGAATTGGGTCTCTGATTGGGTCTTTCTTTGTGCATGTGGCAATAATAGAAGATTTTTGGGATGACTATCTTAACGAGCATAGAGTACTTTCAAATAAGAGACTAGAGTAGGATGTCCCTACTGTAGACACTTAACAATGTTCTGGGTTTGCGAACAACATTTTTTTACTTCAATCTCTCTTCTTTCCCTCATAATTAAGTAATTTTAATTATTTAATTATTTTACCACATTCTTCTATTGATTAAATAATTTTTAATTATTAAATAATTCACGTTCCCTTGCTTTATTCTTAGATTTTTTATCAAAAATTTTAAAAAATAATATTTATTTAATTGCGTAGCTAACATTCTCTTTCCTTCTATAGTTAAATAAATTATCATTTATTTAATTATTCGCTCTTCATTATTCACTTATACTTAAATAATTTTTTGTAATTATTTAAATATTCATTAATCTTTTTCATCCTTCTATATTTAAATAATCATTAGAATTATTTAACTATCTTTCATCACTCTTCCATCATTAAATGATTAATCTTCAATTTAATTATTTACTCCCTCTTTCCCATTTACTCTATATTTAATTTAATAGTTGCACAATCATTTTAAATTAAATATCCATTTTCCCTTTTCTTCTAAACTAAATAATCTAAATGATTATTTATCCCCTCACATGCTTCTCTACGAATTAAATATTATTATTTGATTCCTCCAATACTTTCCCTCCACTTTCTCATTTCAAATCTTGACGTTGATTACTTCCGGTCTTTAAAGAATCTTGACCATCTATCCTTAGTCATCCCTAGCTCACTACTCTGTGGTGCATAAATCCTCCACCGCTGATCTTGGCATCTTCTAGATCTTTAATCTCGTCCATCCATTACGAGAAGATTTTCTATAAAAGAGAGTTGTCTCCTTCATTTTGGCTTTACAACCACATATCTCTAGCATTCTTGCTATCACATCATTGTCATTTACACCTGTACTTGTATGCAACAAAATCCAAGGGAAAGTTTGCAAAAACAATTTTGAGATGCAAGGAAGGCGAATCAAGTTTGAGCATGGAGTTTGGTATAGCTTTGGTTATTGTTTGATGTCCTTTGTTTTCTTGTGCTTTCTTGTTTAGATTTGGGATTTCTTGGTTTAGATTTAAAGTAGTTATGGTTACTACTTAGTCTTTACTTTTGGATTTGAATTTACCTCAGTCTTACATTGGTGAACCCAACATGAAACTTAAAAATTTGCAAGAAAATCCATATTTTTTTCTATTTTTTCTATTGTGTTGCAAGTTCATGAGCTACATACACATGCCAATGAGCTGCAACCAATGGTGGAATGAAAAAAAATCAAACAACACCACATTTGAAGGCTTCTACAATGCAACTGCCAAAAGCCAAAATGACACATTTGATCAACAGTGAGCCGCATCCATGAGTCCAAATGCCACAGTCACAATTGCCTGAGTCACAGTCACCTAGTCTTGAGTTGCATCCATGAACCGCATTTTCTCACCAGAATGACACATTTGATTGATAAGGTATAACTTTTCAAATTTGGATTTTCTTTTTGATTTGCATTAGTTTAGAGGTTTTTGCTAATCTTTTGTTTGTAGCGTGTGGATTTTTTTTGGGAGAGGAAATTTTGAAAATATTAATCCTTCATTTACATAGGGTTTTATTTTTCTTTACTTAAAATAGGAGCATTTTGGTTTTTAACACACCTCATTGGGCTTAAAATGAACCACAAATTTGCATCCTACATTCATTGGGCTTAAAATGAACCACAAATTTTCATCTTACATTCATTGGGCTTAAAATGAACCACAAATTTGTATCTTACATTCATTGGGCTTAAAATGAACCACAAATTTACATATTACATTCATTGGGCTTGAAATGAACCATAATCTACATTTTTCACACTCATTGAGGATTAAAAGGAACCAAAATTTGCATTTTTCATAGTCATCGATGATTAAAAAGAACCAAAATCTTGCATATTCACTCATTGGATTTAAAAAGAACCACAAATTGCGTGCTCATTCATTGGGATTAAAAAAAACCACAACTTGCATTTTTTTTTTTGTATTTTGTTAATTAGGCACACTTTATTTTGGGGCTTAAAACAAACAAGTGTCTATTGTGTCTGGTGCACTTGCACAAAATATTTGTTGTACAACCCATAGGTGTAATGAAAGTATCCTCTCCCCTTGCGCTTCGTGCAATCTTGGGTGTAAGGGAAATCATTACATCTCTTTTTCTTTTGTAGTAGGGCCTACCAACTAAGACACATCCATACAAAGAACTCATTGGTGACCCAAAGCAGTTTTTCCCTCGGGCAACTATATAAAAGGATAAGACGAAAGTCAAGTCCAAACTTCCACTAGCCTTTGTTGTGTTCCAATTTGAAAGGGGAATCTATCCACGTTTACGTGTAATTTTAGTACCCTAATTGGGCTGGTTAAAGCCTTAAGTGGCTTGTTGGACGCTTTCAAGGTGGTAAGTGCCCGAGTTGTGACTAGACACATCTTTTAGTAGCCACCCTTATTGATTGAGTTATTATTGGTGTCACTCTCAATGAAAGGGTGCAACACCACACCCTAAAATTTACTCACCATACAACTCCCTTGAGATGAGACAAAAATCCCCAACTTAGTATAAGCTACTTGTTTTACTTGTACCTTTTTGTGGAGAGGGTGATTGGGTCATCCTTCTAGTCCTAGAGGCCCCTAGTTGTCCTCTCTCACAAATACAAGAGTGAATAAACCTCCTAAAGGTGTCCCTACACTTGCGTCAAAGGAGATTCCAAGTTGTGGGCTTGAGAGTCACGCCATTGGCCATTGACCTTAGGGATATGAAGTGTTTGACTATTTTGATATGTGTTGATACCAGTGGAAATTGGGGTAAATAATCCTTGAACATACACATGTGCATACCAAAATTTTCACAAAGTCAATAGCCAAACATCTATTTTTAGAACTTGTCTATTGTGTTTGCAATCATCTTTCCAAAATAATTCAACATGAAAACCACTCAGAAACATCAAACTTGTAATAAACAAACTGTGAGCCGCATTTTCCAATGATAGTGAACCACATTTGATAAACAATGAGCCGCAACTATTGAAACAAAAAATTTAGAGAAAATCTTTGTCCAATCTCAGTCTTAGAGATATCATGACAGTGATCATGTTTTCTGGTCATAGACTTGCAATCCATTTCATCATATTCATTTAGGTTGCATAGCTTTGGATTAGGAAAATTGCATTATCCACCTTGCATTGCTTGCATAACCTTAGGTCATTCTAGGTCATTTGCATCTCTCAGATTGTAGATTAGGAAACTTACCATGTCCTTGATTAGTCCATTGTTACATGCTTAGATTGTCTATGACCTCATCTTTCTATCAATTAATTATCATCATAATTGAGTCTCAAACTTATGTCATAGTTTAGAATCACCTTTTCAAAACATCATCTTATCAAAATCTTATCCTTTTCGGGTCATAAAAATTTGGTTTGTTACATTGGACTACCATGGCTTGGTTGGTAACCCTTTTTTTAGATCTAAAGGTGCATCCCTCTTAGTTTCATTTGGCATACCTTACTCATTAGTTGTATATCCCAAAATCTTAGTTTACACCTCATTTGGTCTCATTTCATATCATATCCTTAGTCATAAGGTCATTATCATCATTGCATTTCAAAACCTTAGTCTTAGGTGAATTATCATTTTCCATCATTATCCTCAAAAATAAAAAAAATTCATAAACATAGCCTAGTTTCATATTTCACCTTGCATTATTAGTCCTTAGATTGCAAGTCTTAAATGGTTGAAACAAGGTCACGAGGAAAAAGAAAGGACATGGACTATTCAAATGATTCCCTTTTTAGTCCCCCAAAAGAAACAAAAATTGGGTCAAATTCAAATCCACCTCAAACACCACAAAAAGAAACATCATATCTATTTTCCAACTTCATGTTAACTAAAGTCAATAGACATTTGACCCCCAAATAAATTGAACATTTCTTCAAAGATCCAATAATTATATGAATTGTGGATGAGCTAATTAGTGCAGATCCAAACAAATTCTTTCTTGCATTTTCTCAAAAAGGGGCCAAACTCCCCGCTTATTTTGATACTTCCACAATTGTAGAAGGAGCAACACAAACTCAAGGTCCAAATCAATACACATTCACAAAAGGTCAAACCATTTCACAACAAATTTTTACTAGTCTACCCCTTGGGTCTACAATGCACATTTCCACAACTATAACATTCCAAAGCCACCAATATTTGGAGCTAAGAGAACACATACTGTGGCCCAAGGTTCAACATTCACATTTGGTAGCTCATCTTCCAACCCCATGGGTATGACATTTGTAAATCCTTTTGGCACATAAAACAATACACCCCTAATCAACACAAGTTAAAATCCACCCAACAAAACAAGGATAATTCACATTGTTACATCTAAGATGCCAACAAAAAAAATCAATGCTACACCAAATACCAACATGACTTTTGGAACAAAGTTAAACACCAATCCTCTTCCATCACAATAGTATGTCACACCAAATTCCAACTTCATACCACAAAATGAAATCAACACCAATTTCACATTTACACCCCTTTTATCAACAAGGAAATCTGAATCCTTTGCAAAAAATGTCAATCTAAATAAAAAATTGGGGCCAAATTCATCATATAATCACCTCAACACTCCCAACATTAATGTTGATCCCCTTATGCAAGCACAATCTAACATGAAACCATCTCCCATGGACACTTTAATGCAATAGATGCAAGCAATACAATAGTAGATGGAAAAAATACAATTGGGGACAAACAAGAAGACATATTCTATTGAGGAATTGTGTCCTTACCCTTTTGACATAAATTTATACATTCCACCTTTCTAGCCATGAACAAACATTAAATTTTTTCCAAAATAACCAAAAAAAACATAAAGGACCTCCTCGCACCAAGAGAACATATACACCCTTGGGGGAACCCATTGAGTTGGTTTTGAAGAAACTTTTACAATCAAACATCATTCAACTTCCAAACATTAAGACATATGAATTGAATTTGGTCAAACCTAACTAGTGGAATGAAAATGAATTTTGTGAATATCATCATGGAAAAGGAAATGAGAAATCATCATGTTGGACACTCAAGAACCTCATTCAAGATCTTATTGAACAAGGTGACATTTAAGTGGATAACTCACAACCTAAAACCAATGCTAATCATACCATATTCAAAACTCCCTTGTAAGAACATGGAAAAGGGAAGGACTCTAGTTTAAGAAATAAAAACAATAGTGCTAATTATACTTGTGTTGTGCATGACTATACCATCCATCACAATTTGAGCCCTTAATGATCATGTTGCTACTATCACCATTAACAAAAAGTTTAGAATGTGTTTTCACTACTCATGGAGCTAAAGTGACCCCTCATGGGGTTGCCTCTAATCCACAACCAAAAAGTTAGTATAACCTCCTAGATCATGTAGGAAATATGCCTGCATAGATATCCATTATTTAATTGCTTCGTATTTCCCCAAAGCACAAAGCCATTCTAGAAAAAGCCTTGCAAGATACATCCATACCTTCTAACCTAAATGTCAACCAATTTTAGGCCATGGTTGGATACCTAGCTATGCCTCATCATGTCACCATTTACAAACAAGTCCTTTCCACACAAAAGCCAAATCATAATGATCCCCTACACCTTGAAGTCTACATTAATAAGCATAAAATCAAATGAGTTTTGGTAGATGGTGGAGTAGGTCTGAACATATGTACCCTAAAGCTGGTTACAACATTGGGATTGTCTGAGGATTACATAGATAAATCTAAAACAATTGTTATCAAGGCTTATGATGATGTTGAGAACTCATCTGAAGAAGCAATCACACTTCCCATAAGGGTTGGCCCTACTATTCATAATACAATGTTCCATGTCTTGGATCTAGACTTTCCCTACAATCTTCTCCTAGGTCATCCATGGATTCATGCCATGAGAGCTGTACCTTCCACTTACCATCAATGCCTCAAGTTTCCTTGCAATGGCCATGAAATTACCATACTAGGTGACCCCGATCCTTTTCAATACTGCAACAATCTAAGAGGAATCACTAAATGTGAAGTTTTTGTTAATCAAGAAACTTCATCTTCTACCTCATCTGACAATGTTGATCCATATTCCCTCATCAAATCATCCACTCCATTCATCACACCCTCCAAACCCAAAGTCCAGATACATGATAAGGGATGTGAGTAATACAACATGGATAGATTATTTTGTGTGGGAAAGCTACCTAAATCACCAAAGTCTTATGGAAAAACACACTTTATTCAGCCCAAAATCATCATCTGCAACCCTCCTACCACCTTCATTAAATGGGGGGAATTAAGTAAAGAGCCCATCGGCGAGGATATCTCCACATGGATTTATAGAGATGAAGAAGACATTGACCCTAAGTAGTTACCAACTAAGTAGTATCCAAAAGGGTTTGAGATCATGAAGCAAAAGGGATATGATGGACATAGTGGTATTAACCTAAACAAGAATGGAATGATAGAACCTATACTACCTCCTTTCTGATCAAAGTATATTGGGATAGGGTATGTGCCCCCGAAAGTGAGTATTCCTAGTACTGAGTTTCCTTCAAGTGAGAATGTTAATGTTTTAGATGAAATCAAGACATATGAGGAGGAGAATTGTTACTATGGTGAAATTTATTCTAATGAGTATGAATGGGATTCTTGCACAACCAGTGATTATGAACTAGACAACATCTTCCAAGAACTTAACCTATCCTCCCCCCCAACCAATATCATGCATATTAATATTTGGATAGATAAATTTTGGGAACCAAATGACTCTACCTCAGTCTTCACCATATCTTCCTACACATTAACCCTTGACAATATTGATGATGGATTACCCCTTTTTTACCCACAACTCATAGATTAGTACTAGCAAGGACCATTGAGTTTAGACACATTTAAGAACGACGAAGCAATTGCTAGGTTCATGGGACTTCACAAAGGAATACCAAGTGGGGATCATAAAGTTGGCTTCATCATTGAGCTTGATAATGTAGCATATTTTAGAGAGTCTTCTCCTCCCTCTAGTCGCAAAAGTGAGAAAAATGCTAAAAATAAAAATAAAAAGAATAGGTCTCTAGGTGAAAACCGAAAGGCTCCTTTAGGCCATGAGAAAGTAAAAATAAAGGACGTATCCAAAGGTGAAAACCCCTTTGAGGAACCTAAGGATGGAGGGTTGGAAAATATCCATATTGAATGAGATAGATCACCATTGCTAATAGAAGATTTAGAAGAATTCAATCTTGGGACAAAGGAAAATCCTAGAATCATCCGGTTTGCAGCATCTCTAACCATTAACGAAAAACCAGAGTTCACTACATTCTTTTCAAAAAGACAAATTAATTTTACATGGTCAGATGTTGATATGCCTGGGTTGAACCCTAAACTTGTTTTAACATCATCTACCATTACTTCCAAATGCCAAACCAGTCAAGCAAAAATTAAGGAAAATGAACCTATAGATCACACTCTTGGTAAAGGTTGAGTTAAAGAAAATTCTAGATCTCAATTTTATTCGTCCCATAGATTATGCAGAGTGGATATCCAATCTTGTTCCTGACACTAAACCAATTGGAGGTATCAAAATTTGCATGGATTCAAGAGATCTAAATAAGGCTTATCCTAAAGATGATTTCCCGCTACCTAATATTGAAATCATAGTAGACCTTATAGTGGGGTATGAGATGTTATCACTTATGGATGACTTTTTAGGATACAAACAAATTAGAATTTCCTCTAAAGACCAACACAAAACAACTTTCACTTGCACTTGAGGTACCTTTTGTTGGAATGTAATGCATTTTGGTCTAAGAATGCTAGTGCAACGTATCAAAGAGTTATGACAACCATTTTTCATGACTATATGCATGGGCTTATGGAAGACTATGTTGATGAATTATTGAAAAAATATTTGACAAGAGGTGGTCACCTAGGAGTGTTAGACAATATTTTCATAAGACTAGAAGAATATAAGGTTAGTTTAAATCCAAAGAAATGTGTCTTTGGGGTCCAATCAAGCAAACTATTGGGATACATAGTCTCTTGTAGAGGAATTGAAGTTGATCCTAGAAAGGTAAAAGCAATCATAGATATGCCACCACCCACCAACATTAGTCAGTTGAGGACTCTACAAGGAAGGTTGCAGTCAATCCAAAGATTCATTTCCCAACTAGAAGACAAGATTTATCCATTTCAACATCTATTATGTAAAGTAGTTCCCTTCATATGGACCAAATGTTGTCAGGAGACATTCCAACAAATAAAAGATTATCTAGTATCTCCTTCAATTCTCATGCCTCCCATTGATGAAAGACACTTAATCTCATACATATTAGCCACTACATCAACATTGGGGGCATTAATAACATTCAATGAAAATGATGGAAAAGAGAGAGCCATCTACTATATCAGTCAAACTCTAGTAGGGTATGAGCTTAACTATAGCCCCTTTGAAAGAGTGTGCCTTGCAATTGTTTTTGCTACATAGAAGCTGAGACATTATATGTTGAACCACAAAAAAAAAAAATAGATAAGATTGATCCTCTGAAGTATTTATTGAGAAAATAAACTTTGACAAGTCAATTAGGAAAGTGGGCGAACCAAAGATTTTTGTGGTTTAGGAATGCTATGACTCTCTTGCTCAAATAGGGTTTTCCACCTAAAGGAGAGAGATAGATCCTACACAAAATCTAGGTGGTTCACTCAAAATAATGCAAGTATAATGAAATTATGTCTAAATTCAATGATCTAAATGATACAAACTAATAAAATTGATTGTTTATTTATGCAAAACCTAAGAAATATGAAGTGTTTGAAAACATAGTGTGATATGCAGAAATGAACTAGAAACATACACAAATGAAAACAAAACTTAATGAGGCTGAATGGAGTGTACTTGGAGATAGAATGTTGATGTTGAAGGATTCTGGAATGTATCATAAATCACTGTTGATGACCATGGGACTCATTTTCCACAGATGGCGAATCAATCTAGGTTTTGGTAAATTATGTTGAAACAGGTTTCAGGATGCTGAGGACTGAAATTTGAAGAAAACACTTTTTCCAGCCTAGAAATGGGACTCATTTTCCACTGATGGAGAATCAATCCACCTATAGAAATTTGAAAATTCTGATTCAACTTCGTGGGTCCAAATCTGCACTTGTCTTCTTGTCAAGTTGATGGAACTGAAACTGCAGAAAATAGGCTGAATGATGTCTCCAAGCTTGAATTAGGTCTTTTTTGACTTGAATAGTTTTGATGACTTGTTGACCACTTTTCAAGACCTACCTCTTTGACAAATCTTCCTACAGGACCTATAAACACACAGGCAAAGAGGGTGAAAATGGTTAAAGGTTAGAGTATAGGGATTTGCCTTGGTCAAATCCCACTTTGGTAATCAAACCCTTGATAAAGAAATCAAATGAAATAAGAAATGAATGATGAAAAAATAACATGCAAGCATTACCAACTCACCAAACCCTTGTTGTTGAAGTCTGAAGATATGTCAATGGCTACTCCAAGATGCTTGGTAATTGCTTGATTAAATGATGAAAAATGCTCGAATGCTTGAGTGTATGAGATGATTAGGTGAGTAAGATGAATGGGGCTCAAAATGGATAGAAAAACACTTATTTATACACACTTGTGGCCTAATTTCCTAAAAATACAACATCACAGGCTGACCTAAGGTCTTAATGAATAAAAACCTAAAATAAATTTGAATTTAATTTGAATTTTGTGTCAAGAGGGACTCATTTGCCACCCATGGCGAATGGGTCCCAATCAAGGCAAGCAAATGGGTGTCAGGAATTAAGTTGCATTTAATGATGTTTGTTGGGTTTATATTAAAAAACACACTTAATTAAGGTCAATAAGTGCATAAAGGGGCCAAATAAAGTATAAGAATGGTGTATTTAGGTGATGAAAAGTATAGAAAAGTATGAAAGTTTGTTACAAGACTTTACAACACTTTAAAATAAGACTTGGTAAGGAATAAAAGGGGAATATTTAGATGAATTATAATAAGAAGAGTCTAGAAAAGTGTTACAACACTTCACAACACCCTCACAAGACATCATAAAGTATTAATAATTTGAAAATTCAAGACCTAATGTGAATGTATAAGTTATATTACATCATTAAATCTAAGCAGAATAAGCCAAGCATCACAGGAAAAAGACCCAAATGACCATGAAAATGTCAAAGATCCATTTTTCTATGGTACAATGGGTTATGATTCTGAGTGAGTATGGCATAGAGTATGTTGATCGCAAGGAAATAAAAGGACAAGTAATAGTTGATCAACTTGTAGATGCACCCATGATATCAAATCATCCTCTTGTTTCTAACTTTCCTAATGAATCTGTCTTTGTAATAGAAACTCTTGCAACATGGAAATTGTACTTTGATGGGTCCTATACAAACCATGGTTTAGGGGTTGGAAATATTTTTTTTCACACCTAAAGGGGATTCCATTCCTAAGTCATATAGAATATAATTTCCATGCACGAATAATATGGCTGAGTACGAAGCATTGTTGACAAGACTACATATGGCAATCAATTGGAAAATCAAGGTGTAGACAATGAAAAATGTCTTAGTCCGCGAGCGCCATTTTTCTACATTGTCTTGTCTTCTTCCTTGCATAATTAAATAACTTTAATTGTTTAATTATTGTCTTTGATCACATTCCTCTATTAATTAAATAATCTTAATTATTTAATTAATTCATTTCTTGGTCTTTATTCTCCTCCGATCAATTAAATAAATTAAGTATTTATTTAATTGCATTGCTAACACTCTTTCCCTCTATCATTAAATAAATTATTATCTATTTAATTATTTTCTATTCATTATTCATCTATAGTCAAATAATTATTCTTAATTATTTATCTATTCATTGATCTTTTTGTTCTTCTATGGTTAAATAATTATTAAAATTATTTGACTCCCTCTTACCACTTTTCCTCTATTAAATAATTAATCTAACTTAATTATTTAATTCCTTTTTACCATTTTCCTCTATATTTAATTTAAATGGTTGCATAATCATTTTAAATTAAGTATTATTTTCTCTTTCTCCATAAATAAATAATCTAAAATGATTATTTATTCTTCCATATATTTTACCAAATTGAAAATGTGATCAAAGATTCTTTCCATGAATTAAATACTTTATTTATTTCCTCCACTACTTTCCCTCCACTCTCTTCTTTGAATCTTGACCATTGATTCTCTCTAGTCTTCTTTTGATCTTGACCATCCATTCATAGCTGTCCCTAGCCCACTACTTTGTGGTGCATGAATCCTCCATTGTTGATCTTGACATCTTTCTAGAAGATTGATCTTGTTTTCCCATTCAAAAATATTTTCTATAAAAGAAGGTTTTCTCCTCCTTTTTGGCTTTACAACCACATTCTCCAACATTCGTGCTACCATATCACTGTCACTTGTAGGTGTTCGAATACTTCGATATTGAGGGAAAGCTTACAAAAGAAGATTTAAGGAGAAGCAAGGGAGATAATACACCATGATAGGGGAGTTTTCTTTTGTTCTTTCATTCTTGTTTGCTTCCTTTGATCATTTGTACTCTCTTGTTTAGATTTGGAATTTGGGCTTATATCTTGCATAGAGTGGTTGCTACTTGGTCTTAACTATTTTGCATTTCAAATTTCCATATCTTACATTGGTGAACTTGATGTGAAGCTTACAAAATTTGTAGAGAAACCCATGTGCTTGTTTTTGTTTTTGCTGTGTTGCAGGTTTGTGAGCTACATTTGTGAAGAACACCGACACAATTGAAGGAAAAATGACAAAAAAATGAAAAATGCCGCAATTGAAGGGTCTTGAGCCACAAATGAAAAAATCTAGAGTGACACAACTGATAAAATCTAAGCCACATTTGTTGTACAACAAATTAGAATTGACACTTTTTGAGTTGCATTCATGAGCCACAATTGCTTTCCAAAACATAACAATTGACTGTTAAGGTATAAACTTTTAGTTTTGAGTTTTTGGGTTTGTTTTAGGTTAGGGTTTTTGGTTTACTAATAGCTTGTTTTCAGGTTGTGGCTTTCATCAAGGAGATCTAACTTGTGGTTTTGTAGGGTTTTTTCTCATTTTTGTTTAAAGTATAAAGCAATTTTGGTTTTTAACACACTTCATGAGGATCTAAAATGAACAACAATCTACATCTTTACATTCATGGGGATTTAAAATAAATAATAATCTTCATTTTTACATTCATGGGAATCTAAAATGAACAAACAAACTACATCTATACATTCATGAGGCTTAAAATGAACAAACTGCATCTTTCACTCATGAATTTTAAAATTAACAAGTTTGCATCTCACACTCATTGGATATAAATGAACCACAACTTGCATTTGAGTGTTTTCTTAAAAGTAGGCACATTTCAATTTGGTTTAATTAATGAACAATCTTGTATTGTGTTTGGTGCACTTGCACACTTTTTGTAAGTAGATCCCATAAGGTGTAGTGAGAGTATCCTCTCCCCTAGTGCTTTGTGCGATCTTGGGTGAAGAGAAATCATTGCATCTTATTTTTCTTTTTAGTTGGACCTACCTAAGAGAAACATCCGTATTGAGAACTCGAAGGTGACCCAAACCAATTTTTCCCTCAGGATGGTAAATAAAAGGATTAGACAAAAGTCAAGTTTAATTACCATTAGATTTCACCATACAATGTCGATCAGAATGGGGAGGTACCTTTGAGTATAAGTGTCCCTAGTAAGGTTGGTTAAATTCTTAAGTGGCTTGTTGGATGCTCATGAGGTGGCATGTTCCTGAGTTGTGACTAGACACCATTTTAGTAGCCACCTTTATTTCTTGACTTATCTTGGCATCACTCTCAATGCAAGGGTGTAGCACCACACCTTGAAAGTTAGTCACTATATGGCTCCCTTGAGTTGAGATGGGAATCCTCAGTGTAGTATAAAATACTTGTAAATTTTTGGGGAGAGGGTTATTTGGGTTACCCTTCCATTCCAAGAGGCACCTATCCATCCACTCTCACAAAGAAAAAGTGTTAGGGGGTGCTTAACTTTCATGGAGGAGATTTAAAGTTGTGGTCCTGAGTGTCACATTATTGGACATTGACCTTAGGGATAGGCAGTGCTTGATTGTTTTTGATATGTGTTTATACCAATGGTAATTGGGGTGAATAACCTCTGAACATACACATGCACATTTTAAAATTTTCACAAGTCAACAACCAAACCAATCTATTTTTAGAGTGTTTTTAGTGTTTTCAAAATATTCTCACTTACATTTCATAATTTTTCCAAAATGAAAGAATCATTCAAAACCATTAAATTTCAAATTAGCTCTTTGTTAACTGCATTTGATGAAAACAAACTTGTAATTACAAATTGAGTCACATTTGTTCATTAGAAAATTTCAACTGAGATTTTGCATTGCATTTGACAGCCACAGACTTTCATCTATTGCAATTCACCACATATGTTAACCAAAAAATTACATTTTCTAGAACCGCATTTGCAAAACATTGAACCACAATTGGCTGATTATTAGAATTTTAGAGAATACTTGTCCAATCTTGATTCTAATAGTCTCAATAGTGATCTTATCATTTGAACCTTAGACTTCCAAAGTTTAATAAGTCCATTCCATCATTTTCATTTAGGTTGCATCACATTCAGGTTGCATTGTCAATCCTTTCCTAGCATAATCAATCTTAGGTTTTTCTTCAGTTGCACATATCTTTTAGGTTTCAAACATTGGAAGCTTACCAAGCCTTTCGACAATTCATGGTTGCTTATTCAGATTGTCATTGACCTTTATCTTTAAATTTTTCATTTACCATTATCATCTTTGTCATTGTCAAAATTGGGTCTCAAACTTGTGTCTTAGTTTAGACTCATCCTATCAAAATCTATCAATATTGGTCCTCATAAAGGTCAATGACAATTTGGTTTGTAATCTTGGATCAACATAGCTTGGTTAGCATCCTTTTTCTTAGATATTAAAGCTCCATATCATTAGTATCATTTGGAATTCCTTAGTCTTATTTAGCTTCATTTTCATACCATATCCTTTGGTCATAGGATCATCATCATCATTACATCTCAAACCTCGGTCTTAGGTGCATTATCATTTTCATATCCTCAAAAATCCAAAACGAAAGTTCAAAAAACGTAGCTTAGTCTCATACTCCCACTTTGCATTTATCATCCTTGCATTATCATATTCACCTTGCAGGTCTTACACGGTTGAAACAAGATCATGATAAAAAAGAAATAACATGGATTCCTCAAATGACCTCTTTTCTAGTCCTCCTCATGGCACAAACCTTGGATCAAACTCAAATCAATCCTCACCATCACAAAGAGAAACACCACAAAGAGAATCACCAAACACATTTGATAACCTTGGCTTAACAGAATTTAACAAATGCTTGACTCCAGAAGAGATTGAAAGATCCTCCTAAGATCCAAGGATTATACTCATTGTAGATGAGCTTGCTAGAGCTGATCCAAACAAATTCTTTTATGCACTACCTAAAAAAGGTGCCAAACTTCCTCAAGGATATGATGTTTCTACACTTGTAGAGGGGGGAGCTACATAAGGACTAAAACAAGGTTCCATCAAAAACACATTCTCATTAGGAATTCCATCCTCACACGAAATGTTCACTAGCCTACCACTTGGGACAACAACACACATGGAAAGAAATATACATATTCCTAATCCACCAACATTTGGGAATAAGAGAACTCATGCCACAACACAAGGGAAGTCTTTTTCACATTTGGTGCCTCATCATCAAACCCCATGGGTATGAAATTCACAAATCCTTTATTCCAACACACAAATCAAAGTTTCACACCTCAAAATCAACCCGATAAATCAAGGAGGATTCATATTGTTCTACAAAAGGTACCAAATCAATTTCAAAATGAAAACCAAGGCCCTACACCATCATTTCAAAACAAAAACCAAGGCCCTACACCACCACTTCAAAACACAAACTAAGGTCCAACATTTCAATTCCAAAATTCTAATCAAAGTCCACCTTCTCAATTTCAAAATGCCACACCAAACACAAACATGACTTTTAGGATGAATAAAAATACCAATTTCATTCCAGATCAAACCAACACCAATGCAACATTCACACATCAATATCAACAAGGTCCCATGCAAAAAAAGCCACTCCAAATCCAACATTGGACACTAATGCCATCATGCAAAATAAAGCAAACACAACACCATCTCTCACAGACACCTTGATGCAACAAATACAAGCAATACAACAACAAATGGAAAACATGCAATTGGAGACAACTAAGAAGACATATTCTATGGAGGAATTGTGTTATCAATTTGATAGAAATATATACATGCCACCTTTCCCTCTTCATTTCACTCCACCAACTTTGACCAATTACAAAGGGAAAGGGGATCTAGTGGAACACATACGAGAATTTAACATGACATGCATGGATATCACTTTTGAACCCACATATTTAATGAGACTATTTCCAAAAAGTATTGCAAGACAAGCTCTAGAGTGGTTTGCACACCTTCCTCCATTGATTTAGACATGGCGTGACTTGGTTGATAGATTCATTAACCACTTTTCCTTCAATATAGAAAGTGACATGAGCCTCACAAAATTGTGCACAACTAAAAAAGATGAGGGAGAGTCACTTACATCATTATACCAATGATGACGAAGTATGGCTAGCAAGTGCCCTTGCCACATACCTAAGAAGTAGTTAGTCCCCATGTTTGTAGAACACCTTAACATAGAATTGATGACTCAACTCCAAATGCAATGTTGCACTACTTTTGAGGATATTATTGAAAAATGTGTCTTTAGTAAGAAAGCTCTCATGGAAAAAGGACTAGTCAAAGTTTCCCAAGAAACTCCAAAGCTAATAATGACAAAGGAAAGTTTTTGTCCTAAAAAAAGAATGTCACTAATGATGGAGTTGTTGATGCAAAAGTGGTAAACAAAGGTCACCCTACCCTACATCTTAAAGGTCCTCCTACATCAAACACCCAAACATAAATTCAAGATCAAACATTGAATGCAGTTCAAAATAACAAACAATGTAGAGGACCTCCACACACTAAGAGAACACATACTCCCTTAGGTGAACATATTGAATCAGTTCTAAAGAAACTTCTATAATCCAATGTCATTCAGCTTCTAGACATCAAGAACTATGAACCCACATTAGTTGAATCTAATTAGTGGAATGAAAATGAGTACTGTGAATATCATCATGGAAAAGGACATAAAACATCATCATGTTGGACACTCAAAAATATCATTCAATATCTTATTGAACAAGGAGACATTTTAGTAGATAACTCATAACCTAAAAACAATGTTGATCATACCATATTCAAAAATCCCTTGCAAGACCATGGAAAAGGGAATGCCTCCAGTTTAGGTAACAATAGTGCTAATTATACCAATGTTTCACATGACTACAATGCCATTATTAATCACATCCAAGCCTTTGATAGTCATGTTTCCATCATTACCATTAATAATAAAAGTTTAGAATGTTCCATCACCACTCACAGAGCCAAGGTAACCCTTCAAGGGGCTGCATCTAATCCATACCCTAAAAGTCAATACAATCTCCTTGATCATCTAGGAAAGACACCCACACATATATCTATTCTTGAGATGCTTCACATTTCCACATAGCATAGGGCCATTCTAGACAAACCATTGCAAGACACATCTATCCCTTCTGACCTAAATGCCAATAAATTTCAAGACATGATAGGATCTATAGCTACACCACACCATGTCACCTTTCTGAGCAATACCTTTCTACAAAAAATCCAAATCCTAATGATTCATTGCACCTTGAATTTTTCATTAATAAACATAAAATTAGATGAGTCTTGGTAGACAGTGGAGCAGGTTTGAATATATGCACCCTAAAATCAGTGAAAGCATTGGGATACTTTGAAACTTGCATAGATTGATCTAAGACAATTTTTATCAAGGCTTATGATGATGTTGAGCATTCATTTCAAAGGATTAATCACACTTTCTGTGAGGGTTGGCCCCACTAATTAGAACATGATGTTCCATGTCTTTGATCTAGAACTTCCCTATAATCTCCTCCTTGGTCGCCCATGGATTCATGCCATGAGAGTTGTACCTTCTACCTATCACCAATGCATAAAATTTCCATATGATGACATTGAGATTACTATCCCAGGTGATCCTGATTCTTTCCAATACTGCGCCAACTTAAGAGGAGCCACAAAATATCAAGTGCCCATCAATTGAGAGGCTTCATCTTCAACTTCATCCCACTACATCAATATTTCTAACCTTATCAAATCATCCACTCCATTCACCACACCTTCCAAAACCAAGGTTCAGATCCAAGACAAAGGCTATGGAGAGTACAACATGAAAAGTTTATTTTGTGTCAGAAAGTTACCTAAATCACCAAAGACTTATGGAAAACCATGCTTTATTATGAAGAATCCCTACAATTATCATCCATAACCCTCTACCACCTTCATTAAGTGGGGGGAATTAAGAAAATAACCTATTGGCAAGGACATTTCTACATGGATTTATAAAGATGAGAAAGACATTGAGCTTAAGCAGTTACCAGTTGAACAATATCCAAAAGGGTTCAAGCTCGTGAAGCAAAAGGGATATGATGGATGTAGTGGCCTTGGATTAAACAATAATGGAATACTAGAACCTATATTTCCTTCTTGCCTACCAAAATATAGAGGGTTAGGGTTTGTACCAACAAAAGTGAGTTTCCTTAGTACTGGGTTGCCTTCGAGTGAGACCATTAATGCTTCAAAAGAAATGAAGACATCTAAGGACTATTATACCGAATCCGATTCCAATCAATGGGAATGGGGTTTAGATAAGCCATTCAGTGACTATGATCTTGAGGAAACATTTAGAGAACTTGGTGAGCCTACCTTTGAGAAAAGTTCAATCAAATGTTTAAAATTGGTCCCATACAAAACTTGTCAAATACCAATCAAATGATTCCTTTGAAAAGGGAGGCTTGGTTAACAAAATTTTGGGAACCCAATGACTCTACCTCCATCTTTACCATCTCTTCGTACACATTGACCCTTGATAGTACCGATGATGGTTTGCCCCTTGTTTACTCGTAACTCATAGATTAGGACCAACAAGGACCACTGAGTTTAGACACATTCGAGAACGGTGAAGCAATTTTTGAGTTCATGGGACTTCATGAAGGGATACCAAGTGGGGATCATAAAGTTAGCTTCATCATTGAGCTTAAAAATGCAACATATTTTGGAGAGGTTGCTCCTCCCTCTAGTTGTAAAAGTGAGAAAAATGAAAAATGATAAAAATAAAAAGAATAGGTCTCTAGGTGAAAACCGAAAGACACCTTTAGACTATGAAAAGTAAAAATAAAAGATGTATCTGAAGGTGAAAACCTCTATGATGCACCTAAGGATGGAGGGCTGGATAGTCTCCCTATTGACGAAGAGAGATTTCCATTGCACATAAAAGATTCATAAGAAAAAAATCTTGGGACCAAGGACAATCCTAGAATTGTTTAGTTTGCAACATCTTTGACCATAGAAGAAAAACCAAAGCTCACTACATTCTTTTCAAAAAGAAGTTAATTTAGTATGGTCATATGTTGATATGCCTAGATTGGACCCCAAACTAGTTTTACATCATTTACCACTACTTCCAAATGCTAAGCCTTTCAAACATAAATGAAGAAAAATGCATCCACAAATCGCACTCTTGGTAAACGTTGAACTAAAGAAACTTCTAGATGTTGGTTTTATTCATCCCATATATTATGCAAAATGGATTTTTAACTTTTTTCCTAGGTGATCCCACTATAGTGGTTTACACTTTCTAGGAGATCTTGTTTTTTGCTAAAATCACATATTTTTAGAAAATATAATGATTTAAGCCTTGAAAATTTCCATTTAAAGGATTCCAATTGAAGAGGGTTTGATCAAACCACCTTAAATCAAAATCCCTTGGATAGAACCCCACTAGTTTTAAACCATACCTATAACAGTGTCTCCTTTACACCTATCAAAATGCTGATAAAAAACTACTTTTGATTTACTTTTTAGGGGATCAAATGAATTCATTTAAAATTTATATTTTGTAGGTATGTAGTCCTTATTATAAGCTTCCCAAAAAGTATAATTTAAAATAAATTTAATTTGATTATTATATTTTTTATTTCTTGTGAATGTAGGTTTTTCATCAAAAATCAAGCTCTCTATTCTTCACATGTGGAAAAATAGCAGATTATAAAAAAAAATGAAAAATATTTATGCACTAGATATTGATATCCTTGATCCAACAAAAAAAATAAAATTGAATTTCAATACAAACAAAAATATTTATGCTTTAGCCAGTAAATCGTGTCTAAATTATAACTGGTTTGACTTTGAAACTTAATTAAGAAAAAAATATTCAATGAAATGCTATGAAACCAATTCTATGCACTAGATATCGTAGTTAGGAATCTAAATTCAAAAATATTAGAATTTATCCTTCATAGAAAAAAAATTATGTGTTAGCCAGTAATGTCACTCTTTAAAAAAGGTGTTTACTGTTAAAATTTAGTTTTTGAAGGAGATGGAAAAAGAAGTGCAATCTAGTTCCAAAAAAATTGAAAAAAATATATTTAGAATCTAGAGACAAAATCTCACAAATCACTAGTTTACATCATCTTCAAATTCCTCATAGTTTAGCAGCTATAGGTGCCCGAAAGTGAAGATTTAGTTAAAAAAATTCAGTTCAATGTCAAGTTTGGCCAAAACTTTAGAGTCGAAGTCAAAGTCTGTGTTAGTACAAGTCTACTCAAACTACATTGTCTTTGTGCATTGCTATGTAGGCAAGGCTATCTTTTGATGAGCCCCCAGGGCACTAGGTTAGTCCCTTAGGTTTTTGTTGAGTAGAATCAATTTTGGTAAGCATCAATCAAACTATGAGGTCTTTGCATGTATAATGTAGGAAAGGCCATTAGTCAATGAGTGTAAGATTTGGCTATGGAGATAGCCACCCAAGATCTAAAGGCCTATGGAAAGCACAAAATACTCAAAAGATCAATATGACAAGAATAAACTATATTCCTATCAATGAATGCAAAAAGAGTCAATGTACAATGTACTAGAGACCCCTTGGTTATATAGCCAAGGTAAGATACAATATGTCATAAGATTATGACAAGTGTCTTAATCTTATGACATGAGACAACTTGACACAACTACCTAGGTCACATGTAGTATTTTTCAAAAGATAAGAGAACAACTAATGAAAACTAACACCTAAGTAAACTTAACATGTGAATATGTCCCCTAATTACCTAGTAAGAAAATTAAATAGCTACAAGACATTTATTCACACCAACACCACCCCTTAGTGCAACTTATAGGGAAGATTATTATGCAAATGACTCAAAGGTGGGTCATAGCTACTAGGCCATGTTATGTACCCATGTACAAATGCAATGTAATCCCTCACAACCAAATAAAAAGAGAAATCCTAGTGGGAAAAAAATCCTCCCCAAAAGAGAAACAAAACAAGAAACTGCTCTCAAAGAAGATGAGAAGGACAAAACCTCAAGAGAGGAAAAAGTCCCCCACAAAAGAGATAATGAATAAGGTCAAGTCAGCCCCCCTGAAGAAACATCCTACACCCTCAAGAGAGCTTGCAAATGGTGATATGTACTCTTAGTGAATGGTTTGGAGAAGATATTTGCAACCTACTCTACTATAGGAAAATACTACAAATCAATGACCTACTCCTGTATCAACTCCCTGATGTAGTGTATATGGATTTTGATGTGTTTGGTTTGTTGATGTTGAATCAGGCTCTTCAAGATTTGGATGGCACTCTGATTGTCACAATGGAGGATCGTGGGTTGTGGAATGGTGAAGCCAAACTTGTCAGAATATTTTGAAGCTAAATAGCCTCAATAGCGGCATTAACAGCTCCTCGATACTCAACCTCAATTGAAGAGAGAGCAATAACATGTCGATTCTTACTCTACCAACAAATGGGGCATGAACCAAGATGAAATTTGTAGCTAGAAGTGTACTTACGATCATCAAGATCGCCAACCCAATTAGAATCTATATATCCAACCAAATTGAGTCCTAAACTTCTTGCATAGTGAATCCCATAATGTGGTGTACCCTATATGTAATGCAAGATGCATTTGGTAGCTTTCCAATGAAGCTCATGTGGTTCCTGCATGAAGCATGAAACCATGCCAACTGCAAAGGAAATATCAGGGTGTGTGTGAGTCAAGTAGATGAGGCTCCCAAAAAGATGATGATAAAAAGTGGCATCAACTAGTGGAGTGGAACACTAAGCCTCAAGTTCGACTCCTAATAGAAAGGGAGTAGATGCAACCTTACAATCAGACATGTGTAACCAAGCTAGAAGGTAAAGAGCATACTTGGGTTGAGCAAGAGTGATCCTGGAAGAGGATTGTGTGATCTCAATCCCAAGAAAATAGTGGAAGAGGCCCAAGGAAGTCATAGCAAATATATCATGTAGAGAAGATTTGACTCTGTCAATGATGGATGATGTACTCCTTGTAATGATCAAGTCATCAACATAGAGAACAAGAAGAAAGTGAGAGTCATTCTATCACAAGATATAGACATTCAAATTGAGTGGCACCGAAAGAATCCTGTCAAGAGAAGAAAGGAGTCCATTTTGGCATACCAAGCCCAAGGTGCCTGTTTGAGGCCATAGAGAGACTTCTGCAAGCTATAAACCAAAGAAGAATCCTAAACAACTACCTATGGCTGCTCCATGTAAATCTCCTTTGCAAGATCTTTGTGAATAAATGCACTATTCACATCCATCTGATGGACAACCCATCCATGACCTGTGGTAATGGAAAGAGTTAAGCGAATGGAGTTCATCTTAGCAATAGGGGCAAAGGTTTCCATGTAATCAATACTAGGAACCTGTGAGAAACCTTTAGCCATAAGTCATGCTTTGAACTTAGCCACTATTCCATCCATTGTATATCTGGTCTAATAGATCCACTTACATCGAACTATTTTTCTCCCCTTAGGAAGAGGAACTAAGTCCCATGTGTGATTCCTCATCAAGGAACTATACTCTTCCTCCATTGTTGACTCCCACTCAGGAATGCCTAATGCCTCCTTATAGGATTATGGATTTGAAGTAGTAGTGATGTAGACTTGTTAAAGATGATGATGTTATGACTAAGTCCTTTGAGTGTCTATAGGATCCCCAACAAGATTTCCTACTGACTCAAGAGTCTATTGAGCTCAATGAGGTCATCAAGATTATGTGGATGAAGGACGAGAATCCTAAACATCAGAATGAGAACCCTTCAAAGGTGCAACCTTGTGAGTAGGAGGTGAGGTAGAATCATCTAAGTCACTATCATCTAAGTCCATTGTGGATGAAGGATGAGGAGGATCAAAGGTCAAGCTAGGAGAACTTTCCTCAAAGTGAACACTCCTCTCAATGTAGAGCTCATGTGTCTCTAGATCCAAGAGTTGAAACCATTTCACACCATCTAGATATCGAACAAAGATGTAAGGCTTACTTTGAGGTTCCAAAGCCTTGTGATTCTCTAGAGGAATGTGTGCCCAAGCTAGAGAGCCAAAAACTCAAAAATACTGCACAACTGGTTTTCTACCGTACTAAGCCTCAAAAGGAGTCATTCCTTTCAATTACTTATGGGGAACCTGATTTTGAATGTGTGTAGCACAATTAATGGCTTCAACCCAAAATTATGGACCAAGAGAATGAGCATGAATCATGTAGCTAGCCATTTCCTCGAGGGTCTTGCTTTTCCTTTCAACAACACCATTCTATTGTGGTGTGTATGCAACTGAATGTTGGATATCGATCCCTTCAAGAGTACAAAATTGCAAAAGGTTTTGGTTCACATATTCTTAACCATTTTTTGTATGAAGAATCTTAATATAATTTCTAGATTGCTTCTCAACATGAGCCTTGAAGGTTTGAAACTTGTCAAAGACTTCATTCTTTTGGCAAAGAAAGTAGACTCAAGTGAATTTAGAGTAATAATCAATGAAGTTGAGAGCATAGCAAGCCTTGCTGGAGGAAAAGACTAGAAATGGGCCCACTAGATCACTATGAACCAATTGAAGAACTTCTAAAGCCCTCCAAGACTTCACTTTATCAAACTTATCTTCTAGATGCTTACCCATTGCACAACCTAGACATACACCATCTGAAATGCTGATGCAAGGGAGACCTGTGACCATATCTTGTGAGCTAAGCTATTGAAGGTAGTGGTAGTTAAGATGTCCAAATCACTCATGCCATAAATTACTCACTAAATTTGAGTGAGTGAGGAATGCTGTAGAAGGATAACATGATACAAAGTGAGAAAATTTATATAGCCGAGTCTTATGGTTGGCATTTCCCATTGCAACCAAGACATTATCCTCAAGATCTTTGACCACAACTGTATTTGGAAAAAACTCAAATTTCTTACCATTCCCAAGATAAGTGATTTGGTCGACTAAAAGAAGATTGGCACACAAGTTAGGAACAAAAAAAACATTCTCAAATGATTCATCATCCATGTCAACTGAACCTTTTTCAACAACTTCCACTTGAGTATCATCACCTGTAAGAATGTGTTGTACTGTACAAAGCTCCAATGAAGAAAATTTTTCTTTGTTAGAACCCATGTGATGTGTAGCACTCGAGTCAAGTATCCACTACTATGACAATCTTGTGGCTGCAACTAGTGCCCATCCTTTTCCTTTCTTTGATTGTGAAGAAGTGGAAGGAGATGCTTCCTTTTTGTAGGAATATGACAAGTTGATGTTATTATTTTTGAGGGGACTAGTCAATTCATCAACTTGCTCAGTATGATAATGATGCTCATCATGACCAAATCTCTTACAATATGCACAAGTGGGATTCTCCTTTTATGAATTCCCCTTCTTAGAAGATTATGAAGAGTCACCTTGCTGAGGAGAAGAGGATTTTGCTTGATCTTTACGTGGATTTTTCTTTGATTTCATTTGTTTCTTATTACATCCTGACCCACCAAAGCTAGTGACTTGGATGACTTAAGAATACCCATAGTGATAAACTATATTTGTTCAAGAATCACCTCTATAAATGAATCAAATGAAGGTGTAGTATAGGCACTTCCCATAGTCAATTGATGAGTCTTAAAACTAGAAACAAAAGCTGCATATTCTAAAGGAAGCTTGTCCAACAAATTGAATACTAACTGTGCATCCTTCTTATCAATACCAAAATATTTGAGTTGTGCTCTTAGTTCATTATCCTTAGTTACATAGTCTTGGATTGTAGAAAAATTCTTTGGATCCAAATTAGTGAGATCATTATCAAGTTTGTATCCCCTAATCTCATCAACTTTTCCTTACAATTGAGCAAGTTTATCCCAAGCTTCTTTTGCTGATTTACACTTATCAAAATGAAAGATAAGATCAGGAGAAACATATTTCCTCAATGTTACAAGAGTCGTAGTACTTTTAATGAGTCATTCAATTTTTAAATTTGGATCAGTTGGTTCTAGAATGGATCCATCAATGTAGTGAATTAATCCTTTTTCCATTAGTTTACTCCATGCATTTATTTTCCATGTTGCATAGTTATGTGGAGTTAAAAGGTGAAACTTAGGATGACCCATGGCTGAAAGCTAAAGAGCACAAGAGAGAACTCAAAGAACAATCACACAACACAACTCCCCCAAATTCACTCAATCAAAGAACCCCCCTCCCCCCTCCCCCCCAAGAAAATGATCTAGCACTTTATACTTAGTGCGGTTACAATTGCCACTTGCAAGAAGTAGCTAAGTGGACTTTTGGTTTCAATGCTTACAATTTCCACAATGAGGAAAGATCAAACTATGATCAACATGCAAAAGATCAAATTGTGATCTATCCAATATAATTTCCAAAATGAGCCAAACAAGGCTATATTCTAAAAGTAACATTTCTGCTCACAATGAATACAAAGTATTGGCACCACTATGAGTTTCTCAAAAAAATATGCAGTTTTAAAAATAATTGCACTTGAAAAGGAATCTGTATGAGCTCGAACGGAGCCCTGGAAGTTCCAAAACTATTAACAACATAATAACACCTGTGACAAATTTAATTCTCTAAAAATTTTGTGCATCAAAATCAAAAACCATCTGCACCAGTGCTTAGAGCACAAAAATTACCCCAAATAAAAAAATTGAACTGAAATTGGAGGTCCTAAGCCCGAGTTATGGACGATTGAAAATAAGCTTCAAAACTTAAAACTCAAATGAGAAGGGGGTAGAAATTTCTTAAGGAAGGATGATATCATCCCTGATGGAAAGATGACATCAACAAATCCACTGATTAAATTTGATGGTTGAGTGGTTGTCACCAATCGACATTCACCTCGGGTTGACGAAATCTTTAGAGAATATTTTGGTGGATGGAATCTTCACGATACCTTCAGTATATTCTGCCAGTGGTGGAATCTTCGACTGTGTAAAGAATATTCTTAGCTGTTCGTCGCTTGATTTAAATGATCACTGATTTTTTGAATTGGCTCATCGATTTGTAAATTTGACACTAGTTTTAAGAATGGAAGTTGGTTGAAATAAATGCCTGTAGATATTTTTAATGTCGATTGTACTTTGGGTGGGCCTGTTGAATAATTGAATGAGTGGGGCCGTGGATAGGTACAATGGAACCAAAAAATGAAGACTACCACTTGGAAGCATTTGCAGAGCAAGTTCAGTCATACCCTGTTGTGGGCAGTATGTGGACTGTAAAGTCTGCAGACTAAATGTCTTTTTTTTTTATTTTTTTAAAAACTTTATACAAAATAAAACTGCGAATAAAAAATTTGATATATATTTTTTTACAAATATTTTTTGTAGGAAATAAATTATTTATTATTATTATTTTTAAAACAATAAAATTGCATCAACTGTCATAATGGTTGGGCTGTACAACTCGACCAACAATTTTTTTTTGCCTCAGTAGGCAACTTTGTCCAAATTTGACGATTTGGCAGTAGAATTAGGGGTTTTTGGCCCTTCTAAGCACGATGGCGATGTCCTTTTTGGCTAAAAATTATTCAGTGTAGGGAGGTCTTCAAACAAACCAACACAAATTCACTTGATCAAAATAAACTTCTAACCTTCAAACCCTATCTAGGGTGATTCACATCAAACTTCACAATTCTGCCTTATAGGTGTGCAAACCTATCTTTTTGAACTTATCTCACAAATATAAACTCAAACCCATAGACCAATTGGCTTTTCAGACAACCTTTTAGCCTCTTCACAACATATCTCAAAACCTCAATAGGTCACTTTGGAGCAACAACACCTAAATAGGCTTTCTACGCTGAACAACTTGACCAATTAGGTCTAATTTTAAAAGAAACCCCTCTTAAAATCTACTACCTCTCCTAAATTATTTTGGACAGTCACTCATCACGTCTCAACACTTCAAAATCCACTACTCCCTTAAAGGGGAATGCTCAATAAGGCACCTTAACACAAAACCCTCCTTTTATACAAATAGATAAGGGTTTATTGAAAAACCATGTTCCCAACCTCTTAGCACCTCACAAATGCATCAAACACTCTTCAACTCAGCTACACATGCTTAATCAATCATAAAATTCTGCTGCACCCTAGTTTTTCTACCATTTATCCTCTCTAACCACTTATTTACACTCCTAAACACTTAAAAATTATGCCAACTAGGGCATCATACAAAACCACCTTCAAGGCCTCCCTTGCTCCTAAATCTCATTCAAAAACACCTATTCCTACCATTTAAGACTCATTCCACCAAGCCACAAATAATACAATAGGTGGAATTGTTGGCATATGGTTTCTAGTGTTGTCGTTGATGGCAACTGAAGTCATTACTTTGGTCCATAGATCAAAACTTGCTCATACCAGTAGACAAAGTAGTAAACAAAGTATTACTGGCATAAAGAATGAAGAACAGGGTATCTGGTCAGTATGTTGATCTGTATGCTTCACCGGATCATCTTTTTGAGTTGTGGATCCCCGAGATATATTGTTGAGCATATATGTTATCCTATTGATAAGTTTTATGACGTTGCATTAATTAGTGTACAAGTTAGGAGATCTGACATGATGATTTTCTTTTTATTTTTTCTTGGTGGCCGACTTGGTAAATGTAGCATGTTGCAGATATATAAGGAGTAATTGTTTAATTGTTTCTTGTGTTGGACATTTTGTTTTGGGTCCTTACTATAGTTTTTCCGACTTTGACGGGTGCACATTAAATATGATTTGTGATTTGAGCCGACCATTGGAGAATATTTCATATTTTGGTGAAGTTGACTTGGAGCGATTGAAATCTTAGTAGTGGATATATATATAAGATCGGTAATTCATTTTGGTATGTGTATGTGTATAGAGAAAAGAAAATGTGTGTGTGAATATCAAAAGATCAGTTGAGTGAAGTTTTCTTGTGCAGAAGAAGATTTTGTGAAGTGACTTAAGGCAGAGCAAAGCTCGGTGCAAAGTCTGACAGAAGGTCCAAAATTTGATCATTGAGCTTCACCGAAACTGAAACTAGGCATTTGTAGATGTTATCCTCTCAGTTCAACTTTTTGTTGTAATCCAAACATTTTGTAAAGTAGTGAGCCTTCCTTATTTTGAGTAGCGAGCTCTAGGCAGTGTGCCTGAATGCATGTGCATTCCCTTTTTCTTCATACTTTTAACAGAGTATAAATTGTGGATTAATCTCCACCATGGTTTTTCCCCTAATAGGGTTTCCATGTAAAAATCTTGGTGTTATGGTGTTTAGATTGTTTCTTTCATGTGCTTGCATCTTTACTTTTGTTTAAATATTGTACATGGTTTATAATTTGAATTGAAGTTTAGAATTTTGCAAAACAATGATTCTGCTCCCCCCTCTCAGTGTTCCTTGAGTCCAAAAATTGGTATAAGAGCAAGGTTCCTCTATAGAAGTTTAACAACTTGAGGTGGATCTTAGATTATAATGGAATCTGGTGGTCTTCAACAACAACTTGTAGTGGCACTTGATGATCTTGATCAATCTAAAGTAGAAGTTATGGAATTAAAAGCAAATATTCAAGATGCTGAAAAATTTAGTCAATCATTGAAGGAAAAAATCAATGAGTCAAGAGAAAAGAGGAAGGAACTATGTGATCAGCTAAAGCAGAAAGAAAATAAAAGCTTGGAAGATGTCCACCTGAATCAAACTCTAAAAGAAATAACTGAAGAATGTGAAAAACTTTCTAGGAATAATGCTACTCTAAAGCTTGAGATGGAATCTGTGGTGATGAAGCTAACTAAGGAGATTGAAGAAAGACAGAAGAATAAGGAGAATCTGGCCTAGTCCTTAAAAGAAAAATTTGAGGAATGCAGTTGAGTTAATAATGGATTCATTCAATTGGAAATTCAACTACAACAATCCATAAATAATGAACAAGAGCTTGAAAGACAAATAGTTATTCTCAGAGATGAACTCACTAATACAAATGAATACAAGGATAAGTTTAGGATCAATTCTGCTAAGCTTGATGAGATGACTAAAGGACAGAAGGATGCAAATGATAAGCGAGGTCTTGGCTATGAAAAAGGTGAAAACTATGGATTTGAACACAAGGATTCTAGAAAAATAAATCAGATGAACAAAGGTAGAAGATATCTGATAAGACAACCCAATGCTCAGAATTTGAATGGTTACTGCTTTCCTTGCAATAAATTTGGTCATATGGCTTCTCAATGTAGAAGTAAAATAAATTCAAGCAATCCATCATTTCTCGGTCAATGTTTTAGTTGAAATAAGTTTGTTCATAAGTCAATTGAATGCAAAAGTATGCATGTTAGGGTAAGGAATGTTAAATCCTATACCTGTGGAAGATTTGGGAATGTTGCTAATCAATGCAGTTGAAAAGGAAATCAATGGAATGAATGGTCTAGACAAAGAAATCTGGTGTATTACAATTGTAACAGATTTGGTCACATTGCAAGATTCTGCAGAAATAGAAACATGGATAGAAGAGGTCTGGTATACAAAGGAGGAATTTCATAGAAAGATGATAAAGGAAAATGGAAAGTGACTGTGGAAGAAGTAAGAGATCAGATGAAGAAAAAATGGGTGAAGAAGAGTGAATATGACGAAGGAAATAAGCCCACATCAAAAGCAGGCTCTGGTAATTCCTTCAGAAATTGATCTTAGGCCATTGGCCTAGGGGGAGTTTTTCAAGAAAAATCCTTTGTCCCCCTGTCGGTAATTGGCACCGGAATGCAGGTAATTGCCAATAGTTGTGTTATTAGTCTACAAATGTATCCATGATCACTTGTGTAGAAATTTGTGTTCTAGAAGGTCCATAGATGGATTCTTCTCTTGTTGTCTAAGAAAATATAGTAACCAGAAATCCTAGGACAAAAAACTTAATGCAGTAAAAAGGTTAGGTGCATGAGTTATAAAAGGGTATTTGGAACCCTCATTTGTCATCTTGTATTGAAGAAGAACAAAAGGACAACCTTTGTAATAAAAATTCAAAGGAGTCAAGTCAATTTAGCAGTGAATTCATCTGGTATTTTTAGCTGCTTGTAGGATTTCTAATTTGGTGTTCGGTAGAAAAACTTGTTCCGTACAAAAAGAAAAATGAAGCAAATCAAAGGAATTGCGAATTTGGATGAATATAGTAGTAGAAAGATCAGGGATGTGAGAAATATATTGCTGGCTGATGAACTAAAGTGGCTTAAAGGTGTGAAACATAGAAGTTTGGACATTTAAAATGAGTTTCCTTATTTTTTCAACGCGAAAGTTGTTAGGTTTATCTTTCAAATAGATTGAATGAGGACATTCTAACCTTGGATAAACCCTATCTCATTTCGAAGGAAGTGATTAGAAATGGAACTGGATTATGCAATTTTGGAGATATTCCAAAAAAGAAGTTGATTCAAAACAAGGAAGTCAAAACCCTAACTGGATTAATAGGAGATCAAAGGGCATTGGTAATTTCGACAATCAAAGATCCGATAACAAGATACATTGCACATGGAATTTCATACAAATTTTTCTTTAAAAATAGGGAAGGTGCAACCTCGATAGGTGCAATTTTCATTTCTCATAAAATGATAATGGAGGATCAAGACTTTGACCTGTGCAGTTTTCTAAAAGATCAATTGATGGAAAATGTGCAATTAACAAAGGATGTTGACTACCCCTTCAGGTTTGGTACTTTGATCATATGTATCATGATGTATCTTCTGAATTGTCTGCCTTAGATCGATAATGTGGTATGGAATGAAAATAAACCAGTTTGTAAACAAATTTTTGAACATTCTAATAATCTAGAAAATTGTGAGCAAGAATATGCAAATTTCTTCAAAGAGTTGCTAGGAAAGTTTGGAGATACTAGCATTTCCATTTTGATAAATGCACTTGAAGTTAGATCTTCTTTCGGTGTGATGGAGAGGAAGTAGAAAAGAGCACTAGAGTTTGCTGATGACACTCCTTCGACACACAAGTCTTCAAAATTTGAAGTAAAAGGTAAAGAACAAGAAATTGTGGATATACCAGATGAAGATTCTAATGAGTACACTCTAAGGGATGAACCATAATCAGTTGAATCAAATGTAATAATAGCAGAAGGAAGAAAAGAAGAAGGTGCTTTATCCAAATCAAAGATACTGTAGATTGTTCAAGAGAAAGATGGAATGCAGAAGATTGCTGATATGTGGTTAGATAGACCCTGATATGAGCAGGACCTGATTGAGAGCACTCTAGGCAGTTATTTTGAGCATAGTAACATTGAATTGGAAATTTTACAGAATGTGTTACCTGAAGAGATGATTGAATGTATCAGGGAAGCTATTGTTTCTGAGTCTTAGGATAAGAAAGAGGAATACATAATTCTACATTTGAAGGAGAAGTTTAGGCTATCTCTTACCAAGTTGAAAAGGCAAATGAATGTGTTGAGGCAATGCATAAATTCAACAAATAGGATCTATGACTATTGTCTTTGTTGGCCTCATGTCATTGGGAAGTACAAGGAAAAGCTGGAGTAGATTGAAGCTGAGTTAATCGAAATTGGCCAGGATTACATGTTTTAGGATAAGGATGGTGTAGTCAAGAAAATAATTCAAGTGTTGTAGTCTGAGCATGGAAGATTTCAATTCACCAAAAATAACCTTGTGGACACCTTTTGGAAAGTGAAGTATTTAACTATATGCAAGTTGGAGTAGCTAATTGAAGTGATAAAGAAAGGAGAGAAATTAGAAGAAGCAGTCACAATTCTAGAATATCTCATTCAAATTATTAATAGGACATCCAAGAACAACAACATGATCATAATCATTGGGATTGCAGTATAAGCTTGGAAGAAATTTCTTCCGGAAATGAAAGATAAGTATAAAATAGTTTTTTGACTATGTAGCAGTTGTAATTCTTCAAATTTTGATCAAATTTTTGAATTAGCAAGAAGGGAGACCCAAATACGTTTGTCATTGATTTCAAAGGGGGAGAGATTGCACTGAAAAATTCCTTGACATTTAAAGGGGGAGCAGTGTTTTGAAAGAAAGTTGTGTTTTGAAATTTTGATTTTGAACTTTGGCAGCATAATATTTTTGGTTCTGACACTTAGTCATTTTTCACTAAGTGTTGCCATCAATGCCAAAGGGGGAGATTGTTGGCATATGGCTTGTAGTGTTTTCATTGATGGCAACTGAAGTCATTGTTGGAAATATGTGCCTCAATCATCATAGGCTGAAACCTCTGTTAGAGAAAAGTCGGTATGAAATCTATCATGTCTGGCCGGCTAGCAGCTTTGATACATTATGTTTTGAACAGGTCGTTGTGACCTTGCAAAAGTCTTGCTGAACACTTATTCTTTGGAGCCTTTGATGTGACATAGTGTATTCGCTATGATCTCTTATCGCATGGAGTTCTTTGGCCGACAGGCCATTCAATCGTAGATCAGGGAGACTCATGATGACTACGGGCTTCGGAATAACCTGTGTTGGTTCAGTGAGAAGTCTTAGCGAACAATGGAGGTCACGCCGATGGGGACACATCCAAATGTTCATCGGAGTAACTCAAAGCGATCGAGGAAAGGTCTTGGCGAGAGTGTTAAGTCTTGCCGACCATTCAGTGTTCGGTGCAACACAAAGGATCTCGGGGAGATCTCTTAGCAACTGATGGATGTCTTGCCGATAGCCAATGGCTATTGGGGTAACCCAAATGGTTCAAGAAGAAGTACCAGTGAAGAATGTAAGTCTCGTCGATGATAAGGGATCTTCGATATAACTCTTGGCGATGGATGAACACTTTGGGGTAAGTCCTAGAGTTTGGTGTGATGTCTTAGCGAAAGTAACATGTCTCGCCGACAGTGCTTTATATTGAAGCCTTTAGAGTATATCTTGGAGTTTGGTATGTTCTCTCGGCGAAATATGTAAGTCTTGCCCACTATTCTTTGGAGCACGGTATGACTTGTGACTTCGGTATAACCTTTGGTGACTCGGCGTGAGGTCTTGGCAAAAGCGATAGGTTTTGCCGACTATTTGATGATTCGTTGTGACACATGAAGCTTGATGGAATGTCTTGGCGATAATAGTGACTCTTGGCGACATCGATATGAAGTTTATGTGGCATCGGCGAGACACTATTAGTGTCTCACCGAGATGCCAACACAGTGCAAATTCTGTTGACCATTTGATCGTCCTATGTGGAGTCTCGTGGACCAATAGGAGAAGCTAAATCTGAACAGTTGGAAGATAATCGGTTGTGATGGTTCTGTGAGGAAGTTCAACAGATAGGGAATGCCATGGATATACTTGGTGATTGCAGATTGTGATTTGTTGGTTGGTTCAATGGTTGGATCAACGGATTGTTGAGTGATTGTATTAGTGGGTGTAATCTAATCTATAAAGGCTGTAACTTGAAAGTTTTTGTTCGAAGATTGTTCATGGTGAATGCTGCTATAAATAGACATCAGAAAGATAAGTCTAAAACTTGTATGTAATCTTTATTACTGTAATACAAAGTGACTTCTCTTGGTGTGGTGGGTTTTTCTCCTGTAAGGGTTTTCCCACGTATATCTGGTGTTCTTGTGTGATTGTCAAATACTTTGTTTCTATTATCTACTTCATAGTGCATCTTAATTGAACTGTAATTGAAAAAGTAAAAGTATATTTACATTCTTCTCTGAGATATTGATGTTAGGAGAATTGTTTCCACATCTGATTTTCCTTACAAGTGGTATCAGAGCCTAGCTAGTTGTGTTATCCTTGTGGGTGCATTGGGTTTTTTGAGTCAATTCTGTTAAGTGGGAGTCTTGTAGAGTTTGTTATTTCTAATTACAGTTGAGATGGCTAGTACATCTGGAAAGTTTGAAATAGAGAAATTCAATGGTAGTAACTTTGAGTTGTGGAAACTCAAGATGAAGGATCTTTTAGTGGATCATGATCTTTGGATTGCTATGGCTGGAGTGAAACCTACAGGCATGAAGCAAGAAGATTGGGACCTTGCAGATAGAAAGTCTAAGGGGCTGATAAGGGTCTATTTGGCAGACTCAGTACTTCTGAATGTGCATGAGGAGAAGACTGCCTCTTCTTTGTGGAAGAGACTAGCATCTATTTATCAAGGGAATTCCTTAGTGAATAAACTGTTCATGAGGAAGAAGTTGTATTCTTTGAGAATGTAGGAAGGAGGGTCTGTGGCTGATCATTTGAATGCATTTAATATGCTAATTGCTCAATTGACATATGTTGGTGTAAAAATTGAAGAAGAGGATCACTGTATGCTATTATTGTGTTCTTTGCCAGACTCATGGGATCATCTGGTGATGGCTATTGGGAGTACAAAATCTAGTTTCAAGATGGAAGATGTTGTTGGCCCTTTGCTGTTAGAAGAGATGAGAAGGAAATATTCTGAGATGGTGAAGGAAGCTCTTGCTGTCAGAGGAAGACCGAAAGAGAAAGGCAAGAAGAAGGACGATAAATCTAAATTGAAATTAGAAGGGAGATCAAAGTCTCTTGGAAAGAAGTCCAAGGTGAAGTGTTGGAACTGTGGGAAACCTGGTCATGTCCAAAAGGATTGTAAAGAGGAGAAAAAGAAGAAGAAGGGCTCTTCTGATAATGGTTCTTCTCATAGTGATGGTGACACCTTCATTGCAGCCTTGGCTACACAAACATCAGATGATGTCTAGCTGATTGATTCTGGAGCATCTTTCTACATGCCATCTCATAGAGAGTGGTTCACAAAGTATGAAGAATACAATGGTGGAAAGGTGTACTTGGCAAGTGATTCAACTTTAGAGATTGTTGGCCATGGAAGAGTCAGAATACAATTCCTTGATGGCAGAGTGAAGGGAATCAATAATGTAATGCATATACCAGGTCTAGCTCAAAACTTACTTTCTGTAGGTATGTTGAATGATATTGGAGTACAAGTCACGTTCTCTGGAAATGGCTACAAGATGACTAGAGGTTCAATGGTGCTGGCTAGAGGTGCTCAAATTGGTACCCTGTACAAGCTGGATGCACATGTTGTTTAATGTAACATTGTCTTTGGAAAGTCACTGAAAGCTACTCATGGAGGTAAAGAGGGAAATATCCCTAATTATGTAAACTCTATGGAAGTAAAACTTCCAGCAGAGAAGACTATGCTCTGGCATCATAGGTTAGGCCACATAGGAGAAAAAGGTTTAAAAACCTTGAAGAATAAAAACTTGGTTGAGGGGCTTGAAGATTGTAATCTCGAATTTGAATTATGTGAGCATTGTATATATGGAAAACAACACCATGTTTCATTTTATTCCAAATTCTCATAAATCTTCTGGTTTGCTAGATTATATTCATTCAGATGTGTTTGGTCCAGTGGATGTTCCTTCTTTGTCTAAGTCAAGATACTACGCGTCGCTCATTGATGATTATTCAAGAAGAGCATTTGTTTATTTTTGAAAAGTAAATGTATTCAGTTGATTTAAAGAATTTAAAAATCTTGTTGAAAATCAGACTAGTAGAAAGATAAAATGCTTAAGGAATGATAATGGCGGTGAATTTTGTTCTAATGAGTTTGAAAGATACTGTAAAGACCATGGGATCAAAAGACACAAGAATACACCTTATACTCCACAGTAGAATGGAGTTGTAGAAAGGTTCAATAGGACAAGGATGGAGAGAGCACATAGTATGCTCAATAGTGCTAGCTTGGAGGAGAAGTTCCGGGCTAAGGCTGTATCTACCGCATGTTATCTAAATAATTGTTCTCCAAATTCTGCTCTTGTTGAGAAAACACCTTTGGAAGCGTGGTCTGGGAAGAAGCCCTCTCTTAGACATGTTCGTGTTTTTGGCTATGAGGCATATGCTCATGTGTTGGATGTGAAAAGATCTAAATTGGAGAACAAGGCTGTCAAATGTATTTTTATTGGCTATAGTGCTGTCATAAAAGGATACAAGCTTTGGAATCCTAATACATAGAAGGTTGTATACAATAGAAGTGTAATCTTTCGTGAGCTGAAACCTTCCACTTTGGATCTATAGTCAGAGACAAAGTCAGAAAACAATAAGGATGTAGCATTAATTCCTCCTACACTAGAGAAAGAGGAATTGAGAATTCAAAATGTACCTAAAACTGAGGAGAGCTCAAACAATTATGAAAGTTCTGAAGAAGAAGAACCTCAACCTCAGCAAGTGAGGAGGTCAACCCATGAAAGAAAACAACCAGATAGGTATGGGTTCTCTTTGATTGATTCTACTTGTGCCTATGCTTTAATTTCAAGCACCGATGAGCCTAGGACTATAAAGGAGGCATTTAGAATGTCTGATTTAGACTCTTGGTTGGAAGCCATGAATGAAGAGATGGCATCATTAGAAAAGAATAAAACCTGGAGTCTAGTGCCCTTGTCTAAAGGTAGAAAGGCTATTGGCTACAAATGGGTATTTAAGAAAAAGATTGGTCTGGATGGCAGTGTAGAAAAGTACAAGGTGAGACTGGTTGCAAAGGGTTATTCCCAGGTAGAGGGAATCGATTATGGGGAGATTTTTTCTCCTGTAGCAAAGCTGACATCTATCAAATTTCTTTTGTCACTTGCAGCAGCATATGACTTAGAGGTAGAACAAATGGATGTGAAGACAACATTTCTTCATGGTGATCTTGAAGAAGAAATCTATATGTCTTAGCCTGAGCACTTTGTTGAAAAAGGTAAAGAAAAACTGGTCTGCAAATTAAAGAAGTATCTATATGGGTTAAAGCAGTCACCTAGAATGTGGTACCAGAAATTTGATACTTTTATATTGTCTTTGGGATTTGTGAGATCAAAATCTGATCACTGTGTATATTATAAAGCTGAAAGTGATCGAGTACTTGTTATTGCTCTCTATGTTGATGATATGCTATTCATAGGCAATAGTCAGCTAATGATTTCTGATATTAAGTCTCAATTGTCTACTAAGTTCAAAATGAAAGATCTTGGTGCAGCAAGGTATATTCTGGAGATGGAGATAACTAGGGATAGGAAGAATAGAAAACTATGGCTCAGTCAGAGTAAGTATATCAGGACTGTTCTTGAGAGATTTTGTATGAATGATTGCAAACAGCTAGTGGTTCTAGTCTTGTAGGGAACAAAGCTATCTGTTGAGGACTGTCCAAAATCTTCTACTGAGATGGAGGACATGACCAGTGTACCCTATGCTAGTGCGGTTGGCAGTCTCATGTATGTGATGGTCTGTACAAGGCTAGACATTGCCCAAGCAATGGGAGTTCTTAGTCGATTTATGGCTAATCTAGAAAGAACGCATTGGGATGTTGTGAAGAGAGTGTTTAGATATTTGAAGGGGACTTTAGATTTTGCTTTGTGTTACCATGGGAACTTGGTTGAATCACAGAGGACTCTCAACATTCGTGGTTATGTAGATTCTAATTGGGCATGGGACATTGACAGTAGGAGGTCCACCAATGGATACATTTTCATGTTGAATGGTGTTGTAGTGAGTTGGATGAGTAAGCGACAGGCTATAGTCACTTTGTCCACTATGGAGGCTGAATACATGGCAGCTACTCATGCTTGTAAAGAAGCAGTTTGGTTGAAACATTTATGTTCTAATATTGGTTTTGATGCAGGGAAATAACTATTTTATGTGATAGTCAGAGTGCAATTTTTCTGGCAAAGAATCCTACTTTCCATGCTAGGACGAAACATATTGATGTACAGTACCACTTTGTATGAGATATGGTGGAGGATGGAAATGTTAGTTTAGAAAAGGTTGATACTCTGGAGATTGTTGTGGATGCATTGATGAAGCTAGTGAGCATAGACAAGTTCAGGTGGTGTGCAAATTCAATGGGCCTTAGTGCCCATGTTTTTCAGTAAAGTTTTTTTGTGCTCTGGAGGTGCCTGTGTGATCTTCGTCAAGTGGGAGATTGTTGGAAATATGTGCCTCAATCATCACAGGTTGAAACCTCTATTACAGTAAAGTCGGTATGACATCTATCATGTCTAGCCGACTAGCAGCTTTGATACATTCTGTTTTGAATAGGTCATTGTGACCTAGCAGAAGTCTTGCCGAACGCTTATTCTTTGGAGCCTTCGCTGTGACATAGTGTATTCACTATGATCTCTTATTGCATGGAGTTCTTTGGCCAAAGGGCCATTCAATCATAGATCGGGGAGACTCATGATGACTACAGGCTTTGGGATAACCTATGTTGGTTTGGTGAGAAGTCTTAGCGAACAATGGAGGTCACGCCGACGGGGACACATCCAAACATTCATCAGAGTAACTCAAAGCGATCGGGGAAAGGTCTTGGCAAGAGTTTTAATTCTTGCTGACTGTTCAGTGTTTGGTGCAACACAAAGGATCTCGGGGAGATCTCTTAGCATCTGATGGATGTCTTGCCCATAGCCGATGGCTATCGGGGTAACCCAAATGGTTCGGGAAGAAATCCTAGCGAAGAATGTAAGTCTTGTCGATGATAAGGGATCTTCGATATAACTCTTGGCAACAGATGAACACTTTGGGGTAAGTCCTAGAGTTCGATGTGATGTCTTAGCGAAAGTTACATGTCTCGCCGACAGTGCTTTATGTTGAAGCCTTCAGAGTAAGTCTTGGAGTTTGGTATGTTCTCTCGGTGAAAGATGTAAGTCTTGCCGATTATTCTTTGGAGCTTGATATGACTTGTGACTTTGGTATAACCTTTGGTGACTCGGCATGAGGTCTTGGCAAAAGCCATAAGTCTCGCCAACTATTTGATGATTTGGTGTGACACATGAAGCTTGATGGAACGTCTTGGCGATAATAGTGACTCTTGGCGACATCGATATGAAGTTTATGTGGCATCGGCAAGACACTGTTAGTGTCTCATCGAGATGCCAACACAGTGTGAATTCTGTTGACCATTTGGCCATCCTATGTGGAGTCTCGTGGACCAATAGGAGAAGTCGAATTTGAACAGTTGGAAGACAATCGGTTGTGATATTTTTGTGAGGTAGTTCGACAGATAGGGAATGCCATGGATATACTCAGTGATTGCAGATTGTGATTTGTTAGTTGGTTCGATGGTTGGATTGACGAATTGTTGAGTGATTGTATTAGTGGGTGTAATCTAATCTATAAAGGCTATAACTTGAAAGTTTCTATTCAAAGATTGTTCATGGTGAATGCTGCTATAAACAAACATCAGAAAGATAAGTCTAAAACTTGTATGTAATCTTTATTACTTAATACAAAGTGACTTCTCTTGGTGTGGTGGGTTTTTCTCCCATAAGGGTTTTCCCACATATATCTGGTGTTCTTGTGTGATTTTCAAATACTTTGTTTTTGTTATCTACTTCATAGTGCATCTTAATTGAACTGTAATTGAAAAATTAAAAGTATATCTACATTCTTCTCTAAGGTATTGACGTTAGGAGAATTGTTTCCGCATCTGATTTTCCTTACAGTCATTACTTTGGTCCGTAGATCAGAGCTTACTCATACCGACAGACAAAGTAGTAAACAAAGTATTACTAGCATAAAGAATGAAGAACAGGGTATTCAATCAGTATGTCAATTTGTATGCTTCACCGGATCATCTTTTTGAGTTGTGGATCCTTGGGATAGATTATTGAGCATATATGTTATCCTATTGATAAGTTTTGTGACGTTGAATTAATCGGTGTACGAGTTAGGAGATTCGACAGGATGATTTTCTGTTTATTTGTTCTTGGTGGTTGACTTGGTAAATGTAGCATGTCGCAGATGTATAAGGAGTAATTGTTTAATTTTTTCTTGTGTTAGAATTTTTTTTTTGGGGCCTTACTATAGTTTGGCTAACTTTGATGGGTGTGCATTAAATATGATTTGTGATTTGAGCCAACCATCAGAGAATATTTCATATTTTGCTAAAGCCGACTTGAAGCGATTGAAATCTTGGTAGCAGATATATATATATACGATTGGTAATTCATTTTGGCATGTGTATGTGTATAGAGAAAATAAAATGTGTGTGTGAATATCAGAAGATCAGTTGAGTGAATTTTGCTTGTGTAGAAGAAGATTTTGTGAAGCAAATTAAGGCAGAGCAGAGCTAAGTGCAGAGTTTGACGGAAGGTCCAAAATTCAATTACTGAGCTTCACCGGAACTGAAACCAGGCATTTGTAGATGCTATCTTCTCAGTTCAACTTTTTTTTGTAATCCAAACATTTTGTAAGGTAGTGAGCCTTCCTTATTTTGAGCAGTGAACTTTAGGAAGTGTGCCTGAATGCATGTGCATTCCCTTTTTCTTCATACTTTTAATAGAGTATAAATTATGGATTAATCTCCACCGTGGTTTTTCCCTTAACAGGGTTTCCACATAAAAATCTTGGTGTTATGGTGTTTAGATTGTTTCTTTCATGTGCTTGCATCTTTACTTTTGTTTAAATGTTGTACATGGTTTATAATCTGAATTGAAGTTTAGAATATTGCAGAACACTAATTCCCCCACCCCCCCTCTCAGTGTTCTTTGAGTCCAACATGAATGAGTCAATTAGCCATTTTTACCCTCAAAACACTTAACTCTATAGTTACAAACCCGTTCTTTGTTATTTAACAATAAATCTTGTTAAACTCAATGAAATCCTACAAAATTGAATGCAAATTAAAGCTGCAAGAATCCTAAACCAGATTCAACTACTTTTGGTGCAAGAAGTTCCTATACAGATTCGTACAAATAAGAGAAACTATGAATTTATGTAGAAAACAAAAAAAATTATGGAAAACAAGGTAGTTTTATTGATTTTCTTCACAAATTCTTCAACAACAACCTTGCTTCAAAGTTTTCAATGATGTTTATGCACTTTCCTACCAAAAACTAATTCTCAAACTGACCAACCACCCTTGAAATCCCAACTGAGCATTGGGCTACTCCCACTTTAAAAATTTTGCAATTTTTCAACTTTTGCTTGACAACTTTTTACATCATTTTGCAATTTTCAAATATTAACTCAAATGACCCAAAACCATACTAATATGAATTATTACATCACAAATTGTTCTATATGACCTTATTAGACCTCAAAAAAGGACTCAGACACTAACTTACCTAATACTAGACCATGTTTCCAAAACTTGTAAATTCAAACTTTCATGGTGCCTCTGCACTAGAAAATGCTCTAAAAATATGGCTACCTCATGGATCTGGTAACCACCTTCAATCTTCAAACCCTTGTAGATTTTTCCTCCAATGTCCAACTCGGATGAAAGAACAAGAAAATTTGACTTTCTCGGGCACTTTGAACAGAATGGTGAGCTCAAATCTGATGCAACAAGCTCTCAAAATGTATCTACAAGCCAAAAATGGACCCCCCCATAATCTAGTATTTATATCACACCTTTTTGATTCTCTAGATCATCTAAAGATGCAAGAGAAGAGCATACTCAATGCTTCAAGAAAATACAAGATTTTAACTCAAGATCTCTGAAAGACTAACCTATGGAGATAGCCACCCAAAATCTAAAGGCTTGTGGAAAGCACAAAATACTTAGAAGGTCAATATGACAAGAATAAATTGTATTCCTATCAATGAATGCAAAAAGAGTCAATGTACAATGTAGTAGAGGCCCTTTGGTTATAAAGCCAAGGTGAAATACAAGATGGCATAAGATTATGACAAGTGTCTTAATCTTATGACATGAGACAACTTGACACAACTACCTAGGTCACATGTAGTATTCAAAGGATAAGATAACAACTAATGAAAACTAACACCTAAGTAAACTTAACATGTGAATATGTCCCCTAATTACCTAGTAAGAGAATTAACTAGGTACAAGACATTTATTCATACCAACAACCCCCCTTAAGTACAACTTAGGGGGAACATTATTATGCAAATGACTCAAAGATGGGTCCTAGCTACAAGGCCATGTTAGGTACCCATGCACAAATACAATGCAATCCCTCACAACTGGGGAAAAGTAGAAAACCTAGTGGGAAAAAACTCCTCCCCAAAAGAGAAAAAAAATAGGAAACTGCTCTCAGAAAAGATGAGAAGGAAAAAACCTCCAATGAGGAAAAAGTCCCCCCATAAGAGATAATGAAGAAGGTCAAATGAACCCCCATGAAGAAACATCCCACACCCTTAAGAGAGCTCACAAATCATGATATGTACTCTCATTGAAGGGTTTGGTGAAGATATTTGCAACCCGCTCTATTGTAGGAAAATACTACAAATCAATGACCTGCTCCTGTATCAACTCTCTGATGTAGTGCATATGGATCTCGATGTGTTTGTTCTGCTGAAGTTAAACCAATTTCTTTAAGATTTGGATGGCAGTTTGATTGTCACAATGGAGGAGTGTGGGCCATGGAATGGTGAAGCCAAACTAAATCAAAATATTATGGAGCCAAATAGCCTCAATAGCGGCATTAACAGCTCCTTGATACTCAGCCTCAGTCAAAGAGAGCAATAGCATGCCGCTTCTTACTTTGCCAACAAATGGGGCTTGAACCAAGATGAAATTTGTCGTCAGAAGTGGACTTATGTTCATCAAGATTGTTAGCCCAATCAGAATCTATATATTCAACCAAGTTGATTCCCATACTTGCTGCATAGTGAATCCCATAATGTGGTGTACCATGTTTGTAATGCGAGATGCATCTGGAAGCTTTCCAATGAAGTTCATGTGGTTCCTCCATGAAGCATGAAAGCATGCCAACTACAAAGGAAATATCAGGCTATGTGTGAGTCAAGTAGATGAGAATCCCAACAAGATGACGATACAAAGTGGCATCAACTAGTGGAGTGGAACACTTGGCCTCAAGTTTGAATTTTGATAGAAAGGGAGTAGATGCAACCTTATAATCAGACATGTGGAACTAAACTAGAAGGTCAAGAGAATACTTGGGCTGAGCAAGAGTGATATCTGAAGAGGATTATGTGATTTGAATCCTGAGAAAATAGTGTAAGAGGCCCAAGTCAGTCATAGAAAATCTATCATTTAGAGAAGATTTGACTCTGCCAATGAAGGATGATGTACTCCTTGTAATGATCAAGTCATCAACATAGATAAAAAGAAGCAAGTGAAATTCATTCATTTCAAAATATAGAAATTTGAATATGAGTGGCACCAAGATAATCTTATCAAGAGAAGAAAGGAGTCCATCTTGGCATACCAAGCCCGAGGGGCCTGGTTGAGGCCATAGAGAGACTTCTGCAATCTACAAACCAAAGATGTATCCTAAACAAATCCCTATGGCTGCTCCATGTAAATATCCTCTGTAAGATCTTTGTGAAGAAATGTACTCTTCACATCCATCTGATGGACAACCCATCCATGAGTTACGACAATGGAAAGAGTCAAGCAAATGGAGTTCATCTTAGCAACAGGGGAAAAGGTTTCCATGTAATCAATACTAGGAACCTATGATAAACTTTTAGCCACAAGTCATGCTTTGAACTTATCCAATGTTCCATTCATTGCATATTTTTTCTAATAGATCCACTTACATCGAACTATTTTTCTCCCCTTAGGAAGAGGAACTAAGTCCCATGTGTGATTCCTCATCAAGGAACTATATTGTTCCTCTATTGCTAAATCCCACTCAGGAATGCTTAATGCCTCCTTAAAGGATTGTGGATTTGAAGTAGTAGTGACGTAGAAATGTGGAAGATGTTGATGTTGTGATCGAGTCCTTCAAGTGTCTATAGTATCCCCAATAAGATTGCATGCTGACTCAAGAGTCCATCGATCCCAATGAGTTCGTGAAGATGAGGGGGATGAAGGACGAGAATCATGGACCTTAGAATGAGAACCCTGCTAAGGTGCAACCTTGCAAGTAGGAGGTGAGGTAGAATCATCTGAGTCACTATCATCTAAGTCCAATGTGGAGGAAGGATGAGGAGGATTAGAGGTCAAGCTAGGAGAACATTCCTCAATGTGATCACTCCTCTCAATGAAGAGATCATGTGTCTCTGGATCCAAGAGTCAAAACCATTTGACACCATCTAGATATCCAACAAAGATGCAAGGCTTGCTTTGAGGTTCCAAAGCCTTGCGCTTCTCTAGAGGAATGTGTACCCAAGCTGGAGATCCAAAAGCTCAAAAATGCCACATAAATGGTTTTCTACCGCACCAAGCCTCAAAAGGAGGCATGCCTTTCAATGCCTTGTAGGGAACCCGATTTTGAATATGTATAGAAAAATTAATGGCTTCGGCCAAAAATTATGGACCAAGAGAATGAGCATGAATCATGTAGCTAGCCATTTCTTTGAGGGTCCTATTTTTCCTTTCAACAACACCATTTTACTGTGGTTTGTATGCAACTGAATGTTGAAGATCTATCCCTTCAAGAGTAAACAATTACAAAAGGTTTTGGTTTACATATTCTTGACCATTGTCTGTATGAAGAATATTGATATACTTTCCAGATTGCTTCTCAACATAAGCCTTGAAGGTTTGAAACTATTGCAATAATGGAAAGACTGAAGGTGTTTTCATTGATGTCAACCGGTTAGTTGGTTATCTATTAGTTACTATTGGTTGTATATGTCAAGGATATTGAGAAAATTGTAATAAAAATATGTTGTAGGTGTTTTATGGTTTCTCTGATTTCTGGTCTAAATTTGCTCTTGTTTTTGTGCAGTTCAGATATGTTGTTCATGGTTGTGAGAAGGTGCTATATTCAAATTCTTGGTTGTTGGTTTGTGGTACAATGCAAGTTGTGTTCATCAGTTGTGAACTATGGTTCTCTTTGATTTTGATTGAGGTCTGAGATAAATGGTGTTGGTTCATATTTCTCTTTGATGAAGTCTTATGTCATATGGTTCTAAAGTTGAGTTTCCCTTATTGTATTGAAGTTAATTTTGGCATTTGGAAAGTTCGCGCATAATGGTTCTATGTGTTTTACACTAGTGTGGCCGACCTTGTGTGAAATACTACTTTCACTCAAATGATGAAGCATGCTAGATCTATTTAGGTCCCTACAAAGCATGCATTTGGGTCTCCCTCATTCTAATTCCACCCTAGGATATTTTGGCATTGGCCTAATTTGAATTTGGATTTAGATAGCAGAATTTGGATATGTTCAAAGTTGAAGATGGTATAAATACAAGATGAGTTTGTAATGGAAAATATAGTAGAGCGAAGAAGAAGTGCGATAAGAGAAAAGAGATAGTGTACTTTTGTGCGACAATGATTTTATTTAGTAAGTGTGTGTGTTGAGAGTGTGGGAGATCAGTGTGAAGCTTAATGTTGAGTTTTCAGATGCAGTGAGCAAAAGGTGAACTCTATCATTTGTACAAGTCGATTGAGTGACTGTGGTGGAATCCTTTGTTGTATTAGGATTGTAGTCTCTCTATAAAAAGTATTCTTTTTCTTCTTTGTATCTCTGTGGCAATGAACCCTCCAGGTTGTAGCCCTGTTGGACAATGAGTCCTTGTTCTAGACAGCGAATCCTTATTTCAGGTAGTGAGCCTTTTTGTAATCGGTTTTCATATTCTTAATAATGCGAGTTAATCATCACCACACTTTTTCCCTTATTGGGTTTTCCATGTAAATCTGGTGTTACTGTGTTTATGTGTTGGATTTAAGTTTCTGCAATTGGCATTTGATGATTAATCATTTAAGCAGTATTACGTATTTATTCCGGTGATTGAATTAAAGGTTTAGTTCCGTGACAATTGATTCACCCCCCCTCTTAGTTGTCTTATTCAATAATTGGTATCAGAGCACAAGGTTCCTTTGTGAAGAGCTTAACTACTTGAGGAAGGTCCAAGATGGCTGGAAAAATGGTTTTTTTATTATCTAAGGTTTGATGGAACTAACAATGGTATCTAGAAAGTATTGATGGAAGAATATCTAAAGTATTGTAGATATGATGTGGAAAAGGCTTACAAAAATCCTTACACTCCTCTTGCTAATGGTTTGAGTACACTTGAAGAGATCAAAGCACATCAAGTGAACAATAAGGCGAAGTTCATCTTGAAGAATAGTCTAGTACATTTCAAGTTGATTAAGGTTCAGAATTTGAAAACTACTAAGGAAGTTTGGGATGCTTTAGAAAGAGAGCATGATGGTGATGAAAGAGTTAAAGAAGTGAAAATATAGGACTTGGAAACAAAGTTTGATCTTCTACATATGTTTGAAGATGAGAATATTAAAGCTTATGTATGGAGATTGGATGAGATAGTGGTCGGAATGAGAGGAATTGGTGCTACTATAGATTAATATAGGATTGTAAAGAAGATTCTCAGAACTCTTCCTGATGATTATAGTGAGAAAGTTAGTGCTATTGAGAAAATAATACATTATAAGAATTTTTCTAAGGATTTTCTATTGGGATTTTTGATATCTTATGAGATGAGGAAGTCGAGTCTAAGGAATGGGTGCAAAACATAGATTGCTTTTAAAAATACAAAAGATGAAGATCTAGATGAAGAAAATTTTTATGAAATAGAAGCCAAATTTTTAAGAAGAATGAGAAAAGGCTACGGTAAGTATGAAGGTAAGTTTCCATTTATATGCTTTAGTTGTGGAGAAATAAGTCATTGTGTTGTAAAGTGTCTAGAAAGAACTAAAAGAAATAAAGAAAGATATGAGAAAGAAAAGAAAGGGAAGAATATTAACAAAGCTTATTATGTGAATGAGAATGCTAGTATATTTGATGAGGATTCAAAATATGAAGATCTTGATGACTATGAATGCTTTTTCTTGACGATTAAGGATGAACCTACTTCTGCTAATTATTTAAGATACGTAAAAGAAGGCCCTCTGGAAAAGGAGAAAAATGAAGGTACGGTTATCTCTGCCCTACATGCTAAACAAGAAAATAATTTTTGGGTAGTTGATAGTGGTTGTTCACATCACATTACTGGTGATAAGAGTAAGTTTTTTAAGCTTAAAAAGTATGATGGAGGCTTGGTTATGTTTGTAGATGATACTGGTGCTAAAATCTATGCAATAGGTTTAGTAAGTTTTGATGCATGCATCATATCGACGATGTCTAGTATGTTAAGGCTTTAAGTCATAATTTATTGAGTGTTGGTTAGATGTGTAGAAAAGGATATGATCTTGTGTTTAAAGATGAGAGATGTGAGATTTGGAAAGGATCTAAAATATTTATTGCTATAGGAAAGAAATTTGTAGGGAATATCTATCAACTTAAGGGTGTTGATGGACAATGTTTTATGACTTAGATCAATGACAGTTGGTTATGGCATAGGAGAATGTGTCACATGAATTTTGATAGCTTGGAAAGGATCAGTGTTGTTCAGGTTGTGAGAGATTTATTGAGAATTACAAAGCTTGTTAATGCTATTTGCAAGAATTCTTAGTTTGGAAAGCAAGCAAGAAATCATTATAGATCGAAGGAATAGTCCACTACTGGACTACTGGATTTAGTTCATACACATCTTTGTAGTCCTGTAAGAGTAAGAATTCTACTTGGTGAAATGTACTTTATGCTTTTAATTGATGATTATTCTAGATATACATGGGTTACATTTCTGAGAGACAAATCAGATGCATTAGATAGATTCAAGGCATTCAAAGCTATAGTTGAAAATGAAATGAATTTGAAGATAAAATGCTTAAGATCTGACAGAGGTGGAGAATTCACCTCCCATGAGTTTGAAATGTTTTGTGAAGTGCATGGAATAAAGAGACAATTATCTTCCCTGAGAACTCCTCAACAAAATGGAGTTGTTGAAAGGAAAAATAAAACTGTTCAAGAGGCTACTAGATCGATGATTACTGAGGCTAGTTTACTAGAAGTTTACTAAAAAGAAGCTATTCATACTTCTGATTATGTATTCAATCAAGTTCAAGCAAGAGAAAATAGTACAAAGACTCCCTACGAGCTATGGTATGGAAGAATTCCTTCTGTTAAATATTTCAAAGTTTTTGGAAGCAAATGCTATATTAGAAGAGATGAGGAAACTTTGGGTAATTTTGATGCAAGAAGTGATGAAGAAATTTTTCTTTGATATTATACTAAGAGCAAGGTGTACAAATTTTTCAATAAAAGACAAAAAAATTGTAGAGAGCTTGAATGTGAAGGTTGATGAGAAAATGAAGAATCCTATTGACATTGATAGATATGTATCTGATATGAACATGATTATGTAAGAATAGAAGAATTTGTGGAAGAATAAGAAAAATATAAGCAAGGGAAGTAGGATGAACAAAATGAAAAAAATAAGATGCTCCGATAATGTCCCCTAAGACACCGAAATATGTACAAAAGAATCATTCGGAAAGAGAGATTATTGGAGATAAGACAAAAGGTGTGTTGACTAGAAGCGGAGCTACTATTGAAGTAAATCTATGTTTATTTCTTGAGATTGAACTGAAGACTGTAGGTGAAGCTTGTAAAGATGAACACTGGAAGGAAGCTATGAAAGAAGAACTTATGCCAATTTAGAAGAATCAAACTTGAGAATTGGTCCCAAGACCGATAGAAAAAAACATCATTGGATCAAAATGGGTATTTAGAAACAAGTTGAATGAGAATGGAGAGGTTGTTAGAAAAAAAGCAAGGCTTGTGTGTAAAGGTTACTCACAAGTAGAAGGTATAGATTTTTCAGGAAACTTTTTCTCTAGTAGCAAGAATGGAAGCTATAAGGATGTTCTTAGAATTTGCTACTCATAAAGAATTTTAGGTCTATTAGATGGATGTCAAGTCAAAATTTTGAATGGTGAACTAGAAGAGGAAGTTTATATGGAACAACCAGAAGGATTTCATTTAATAGATCAACCAGATATGTTGTGCAAATTGAAGAAATATTTATATGGGTTGAAGCAAGCTCCTAGAGCATGGTATGCAAGGTTAGATAAGTATTTGATTCAACAAGTCTTTAACAAAGGTACGACAGATAGTAATTTGTACTTTAAGATTGAAAATGATAGAATCTTGATTGTATTAGTGTATGTTGATGACATTATCTTTGGAGGAAATGAAACTATGTGCAAGAGGTTTGCAGAAGAAATGCAGAAAGAATTTGAAATGTTTATGTTTGGTGAGATGAATTTCTTTCCTGGACTATAGATTAATCAAATAGAGAAGGAAATTTCATTTCACAACGTAAGTCTATGAGAGAAATGTTGAAGAAGTTTGGGATGGATGGTTCTAGACTGGTATGTACTCCTATGGTGACTAGATGCAATTTGGGAAAGGCTGATGATTCACCTAAGATTGATCAGAGCAAGTATAGATCTATGATTGGTGTACTATTGTATTTGATTGCTACTAGAATGGATATAATGCATGTTGTTTGTCTTATGTCTAGATTTCAAGAAGACCCTAAGGAAACACATGTTGCTGCTATTAAAAGAAATTTTAGATATTTGAATGGAATTCCAGATTATGGATTATGGTATCCTAAAGATACTAATTTTACACTTAGTGCCTATATAGATTCAGATTGGATTGGATGTGTAGATGATAGGAAATGTACAAGTGGTGGTATATTCTTTCTTGGATGCAGATTTGTGGCAGGGTCGAGTAAGAAACAAGATTTAGTCTCCTTATCTACTACTAAGGCTAAGTATATTGCTGTTGTATCTTGTTGTACACAAGTTCTATGGATGAAACAAACATTGAAAGATAAATCAGTAGTATATGATGATCCCATTTCTATTTTCTATGATAATACAAGTCTAATTGACATTTCAAAGAATCATGTGATGCACTTGAGGATGAATCATATATCTATCCAATATCATTTCTTGAGAGAAAAGGTCATGGAGAATAAAGTAAAGCTTTAGTATGTTCCGACGAAGGATAAGGTTGTTGATATTTTCATGAAGGCTCTTCCTAAAGATACTTTTGAGTATCTCTAGAAGAAGTTGGGGGTTATTTCCCGTCCTTTCTTGAACTAGATGCATATGGAGATGCATCAGTCCTGTGGATCTATGAATCTATCTTTCTTTTGGTCTGATGTTTTGGTGGCTACCTCTTAGGGTGAGAAGGTAGTATCAGGTGTTGTCATTATGAGTATTATGTTTTCATGTCAAAGAAGAAATCAATGTAAAGTACTCTTTTTCCTTTTCCATTGATGCCAAGGGGGGAGAAGAAGCATGTGAAAGGAAAAATAACTATCTTCTAAAGGGGAGAAATAAAAAAGTGTATTCAGAGCTTGTATGTTGTCTTTGATGGTTTTTCACATCATGTGTTGCCATCAATGACAAAGGGGGAGATTGTTGCAAGAATGGAAATACTGAAGGTGTTTTCATGGATGTTAACTGATCATTTGGTTATCTACTAGTTTCTGTTGGTTGTATATGTTGAGGATATTGAGAAAATTGTAATAAAGATATGTTGCAGGTGTTCTATGGTTGCTCTAGTTTTTGGTCTAGATTTTCTCCTATGGTTGTGTGGTTCAGATATGTCATTCATGGTTGTGAGAAGATGCTATATTTAGATTCTTGGTTGTTGGTTCGTGGTACAGTGCAAGTTTTGTTCACCAGTTGTGAATTCTGATTCTCTTTGATTTTGATTAAGGTCTAGGAGAAATGGTGTTGGTCTGAATTTCTCTTTGATGAAGTATTATGTCATATGGTTCTAAATTTGAGTTTCCCTAATTGTATTGAAGTTAATTTTGACATTTGGAAAGTTTGTGCTTAATGGTTCTATGTGTTTTACACTGGTGTGGCCGACCTTGTGTGAAATACTATTTTTGAGAATTATGAAGTGTGTTGGATCTATTTGGGTCCCTACGAAGCATGTGTTTGGGTCACCATCATTCTAATTCCACCTTAGGATGTTTTTGTGCTAACCTAATTTGGATTTGGATTTGGATAGCTGACTCTGGATATGTTCAAATTTGAAGATGGTATAAATACAAGATGAGTTAGTAATGGAAAATATAGAAGAGCGAAGAAGTATGATAAGAGAAAAGAGTGCATTTTTTTGTGAAATTAATTCTATTTAGTAAGTGTGTGTGTTGAGAGAAAGGGATTTCAGTGCAAAGCTTAATGTTGAGTTTCTAGATGTAGTGAGCAGAAGGTGAACTCTATCATTTATGCAAGTTGATCAAGTGATTGTGGTGGAATCCTTTGTTGCATTGGGATTGTAGTCTCTCTATAACAATTCTTCTTTGGATTCTTTGTATCTCTATGGCAGTGAGCCCTTCGTGTTGTAGCCCTATTGGAAAGTGAGTCCCTGTTCTGGACAATGAGTCCTTATTTTAGGCAGTGAGCCTTTTTGTAATTGGTTTTGATATTCTCTATAGTGTGAGTTAATCCTCACCGTGGTTTTTCCCTAATTGGGTTTTCCACATAAATCTAGTGTTACTGTGTTTATGTGTTGGATTTGAGTTTCTACAATTAGCATTTGATGATTAATCATTTAAATAGTATTAAGTATTTACTTTGATGATTTAATTAAGGGTTTAATTTTGTGACAACTGATTCTCCCCCCTCTTAGTTGTCCTATTCAGCAAAAACTTGCCAAAGAATTCATTCTTTTGGTGAAGATAGTAGACCCAAGTGAATCTAGAGTAATCATCAATGAAGGTGAGTGCATAGCGAGCCTTTCTAAAGGAAAATACTGGAAATGGTCCTGCTAGATCACTATGAACCAGTTGAAGAACTTCTAAAGCCCTCCAATACTTCCCTTTATCAAATGTCTCTTTTGGATTCTTACCCATTGCACAACCTAGACATACACCATCTAGAAAGCTAATGCAAGGGAGACTTGTGACCATATCTTATGAGCTAAGCTACTGAAGATAGTGGTAGTTAAGATTTCCAGACTTCTCATGCCATAACTTAATCACTGAATTTGAGTGAGTGATTAATGCTTTAGAAGAATGTGACATAAAGTGAGAAAATCGATATAGTCGAGTCTCATGGTTGGCCTTTCCCATTAAAACCAAGGCATTATCCTCAATATCTTTGACCACAACTATATTTGGAGAAAAATTAACTTTCTGACCATTCCCAAGATGAGTGATTTGGTAGACTAAAAGAAGGTTGGCACATAAGTTAGGAACACAAAGAACATTATCAAATGATCCATCATCCATGTTAACCGAACCTTTTCCAACAACTTCCACCTAAGTATCATCACCTGTAAGAATGTGTGGTACTATACAAGGCTCTAATGAAGAAAACTATTCTTTGTTATAACCCATGTGATGTGTAACACTCGGGTCAAGTATCCATTGTTGTGATGATCCTGTGGCTGTAACTAGTGCCTATCCTTTTCCTTTCTTTGATTGTGAAGAAGTGGAAGGAGATGCTTCCTTTTTGTAGGAAGATGGAAATTTGATGGAAATTATGGTGGATAAATTCAACACAAACTCAACTAATCAAACTTTTCAATCTTAGAACCCAAACTTGGTGGGTTTCCCTCACAATCCTTCGATTCCTCGAGTAGTATTTCAAACAGGGGTTTTCCAACATATCTTACAGGGCATACCTAACATATAGAATATGAACACCTTTACAAATACCCTTTATGCCACTTGAAAACATATCAAATTTTTAGATGGGGTTATTTTGTAATGAAGCCCTCAAATTTGGACTGCTAATGCTTAAATTAGGCCTAAAAAGAGCAACAAATCAACCTTTTCAGTCATAACTTTTGATTCAAAACTGATTTTCAAAATGTAATCCTAGTTTGGGATACCCTTTTTTACCTTACAATACACATATAAAAACTATGGAAAATTCTTTTATACGGAAACCATCAAAATTTGGCAACTTGCTCTTAGAACCTTAAAACATGGGAGCAACAAATTGGGGTTTTTTGTCATAATTTTTAGTAAAGACATGATACGACAAATGTAAAAATATTTTAAAATGTCCATTTGGACTTTATACAACATATCTCAGAATAAAGCTAGGTTACTTTGGACATAAACCTTCAAAAATATATTTGATTGCTCACTTTTATCCTAACCAATTCCATGCTTGCTTTATCTTCATTGTAGGTTTCTTGAACACTTGGCTAAGGTATTCGAATTTATCAAACTTGTCCTCCATCTACACCTCTACCTTATAATTAATCCATTTTTCCTTGATGGATTCCATGAACTTTAATAGTACCTTGTTCCAATTCAATAGCTTGTTTCATTTTCACCTTAGGTTTCTTATCTCTCAAGTTTGAAATCTCATCAAAAGTACTTTGGCTACTCCCTGCAACATTATAGTCACTGACATCTGTAACTCTTTTTTGCTACTCCACTTGTAGTAGATGGTTGCCTAACCATCCATCTTCCATCTGCAACTTAGTTTGGTCATTATGCTGCTTCATACCTTCTTTTCCCTTCAAACATTGCTTGCTTAACTCTACAATCTCTATCCCAACAATCGTCCTGCCTTTAGCATCAAAATTTCTTTCATTTACAACCTTCCAAATAAGTGCATCATTTGTATTAGCACCATCTCCTTCTTTAGACACATCACATTCTTCATTTTGTTTGTCATAGACTATTGTGTATGACAGACCAAACCCTAGAACAAAAGATAAATAGTGACTAACACCTTCTCTTGGAAGCAAAAAGTTAGAAAATTTATCAACCACTATGTTTACATGATCCTTCAAGACATCCTGAACTTCCCAAGGAAAAATAGTCCTAGGTTTTCTTACCATTGCATTACCTACCTATTCCTCTTTTATTGACTTTTTCTCTTCCTTCATCAACATATATTCTTCAATGTCTGGTGCTACTATCATCTCTTGTCTTCTTCTCTTCTTAATGATCTCCTTGATAGGCCATTTGAGCCTCTTTCTTATTGGAAAACTCCAACCACTTGTTTGTTTTACTTTCTCAAGAAGCTCCTGCATCTCAAGTTCTATTCTCTCTTGCATCTTTTCTTGAATTTCTTTCATTTTTTCAAATACTTGTCTCAACTCTATTATCTCTTGTATGTTTATTTGTTTTTCTTTCTCATTTTTTCTTCTTCATCTTGCTTTTCTTTTTTCCTTTCCCTTGTTTCTTGCTTGGTGCCTTCTTACTCTACAAGTCTCCACAGACTATTCTCCTCAACATATCCATTCTTCTTTCTCAATAAAGTCTCTTTCACCTTGACTCTTCTTTTCTTTGTGACACCTCACCTTAGACCTCTTTCATTTCACTTGTTCTAGTCTTTTGGTATCTAGGTTTTTCCTTCAACTTGGAAAAAGACAAAACACAAAATCCAAACTTCTTTTCCTAGACCTTTTATGATCTGATACCAATGTGATGTAGATAAAGGTGGATAACTTCAACAAAAAATCAACTAATAAAACTTTTCAATCTTAAAATCCAAACTTGGTGGGTTTCCCTCACAATCCTTCAATTTCCCTAACATTACTTCAAACAAGGGTTTTCCAACATATCTTTCAGGGTAGACCTAACATCCAAAATATAAATACCTTTACAAATACCTTTTATGCCACTTGAAAACATATCAAATTTTCAGATGAGGTTACTTTGTAATGAAGCCCTCAAATTTGGATTGCTAACACTCAAATTAGGCCTAAAGAGAGCAACAAATCAACCTTTTTTGTCATAACTTTTGATGAAAAACTAATTTTCAAAATGTAAGGCTAGTTTTGGATACCTTTTTCACCCTTAAAACACATATATAAAAACTAGGGTATAGTCCTTTGTACAGAAACCATCAAAAGTTGGAAACTTGCTCTTAAAACCTTAAAACATGGGAGCAACAAATTGGAATTTTTTGGTCATAATTTTCAATACATACATGATACCAAAAATTTAAACATAGTTTCAGACACCCATTTGGACTTCATACTACATATCTTAGAATCAAGGTAGGCTAATTTGGACATAAACATTCAAAAATTGATTTGTTTGTTCACTTTTACTCTAATTAGGGTTTCAAGCTACCCGAGGTAAAATGGGTCTAACTTGCTTGAAACATAATGAATTCGAGTGCTCCAAAAAAGAGAATAAAAAATATTCATAGAAACACCAATTCAAATGGGTTTTAGGCCATGGTGAGGCTATAAAAGTTTGTACCATGCTCTGAAACAACAATTTAATATTCAGAAATGTAGAAACAAGGATATCTTTTATTGATTTCACTTCAAAAATATAACCACCACCTCTCCAACCTTGGATTTGACCCTCCAAGGATTATTTAAACATGTACCAACCATTTACAATTTATTTTTCAACTACAACTATTCTAATTCCTTCATTTACACTTGTGTCTTTTTATATTCCATGTTTTGCAACATTGACAACATTTTCTAAAATTGACAACTTTAAGCAACTTGACCCACCAACACTCAAAATGACCTAATATGGACTCTAACACACCCAAAATGGTCTTAGATGACCTTATTACATAAAAACAACATAAGAAAACCAAAATTACAACTTTCACTTGACCTACTGAACCTAAGGTGCTCCTGTACCACAAGTTGATGTTATTCTTCTTGAGGAGACTAGTCATTTCATCAACTTGTTTAGTATGACAACGATGCTCATGATGACCAACTCTTTTGAAATATGCACAAGTTGGTTTCTCCTTCTTTTGTGAATTCTCCTTCTTAGAAGATGATGAAGAGTCTCCTTGTCGAGGAGAAGAGGATTGTGCTTGATCTTTGTGTGGATTTTTCTTTGATTTCTTTTGTTTCTTATTACATCCTGACCCATGTGTTGCCACCAAAGCTTGTGACTTGGATGACTTGAGAATACCCATAGTGATCAACATTGTTTGTTCAAGAATCAACATCTCTGTAAATGAATCAAATGAAGGTGAGGTATAGGCACTTCCCATAGTCAATCGATGAGTCTAAAAACTAGAAACAAAAGTTGTATATTTTGAAAGAAGCTTGTCCAACAATTTGAAGACCAACTATGAACCCTTCTTATCAATACCACAATTTTTGAGTTGTGCTCTTAGTTCATTAGCCTTAGTTACATAGTCTTGGATTGTAGAAAAATTCTTTGGATCCAAATTAGTGAGATCATTATCAAGTTTGTATCCCCTAATCTCATCAACTTTTCCATATAATTGAGAAATTTTATCCCAAGCGTCTTTTGCTGATTTACACTTATCAATATGAAAGATGAGATCAAGAGAAAGATATTTCCTCAATGTTCCAAGATCCATAGTAATTTTAATGATTCATTCACTTTTTAAATTTGGATCAGTTGGTTCTAGAATGGATCCATCAATGTAGTGAATTAATCATTTTCCATTAGTTTACTCGATGCATTTATTTTCCATGTTACATAGTTATGTGGAGTTAAAAGAGGAAACTTAGGATGACCCATGACTAAAATATGAAGAACAAAAGAGAGAACTCAAAGCATAATCACACAACACAACCCTCCCAAATTCACTCAATCAAAGAACCCCCACCCCCCCCAAAGCAAATGATTTGGCACTTTATACTTAGTGCGGTTATAATTGCCACTTGCAAGAACTAGCTAAATGGACTTCTGTTTTCAATGCTTACAATTACCACAATGAGGAAAGATCAAACTGTGATCAACCTGCAAAAGATCAAATTGTGATCAACATCTGAAAGATCAAACTATGATCTATACAATATAATTGCCAAAATGAGCCAAATATGGCTATATGTTGAAAGTAATTTTTTTGCAAACAATGAATACAAAATACTGGCACCACTATGAAGTTCTAAAAAAATATGTACTTTTAAAAAAAATTACACATGAAAAGGAGCTTGTATGAGCTTGAACAAACCCCGAAAGTTCCAGAATTGGTGAAAACTCAACAACACCTATGAAAAATTGATTTTTTTTTTAAATTTCTTGTGTCAAAATAAAAAATCATTTGCACCAGTGTGTAGAGCATGAAAAATTAGCTCAAATAAAAAAAATTGCATTGAAATTGGAGGTCCTGAGCATGAGTTATGGACGATTGAAAATTAGCTTCAAAACAAAAAACTCAAATGAGAAGGGGGTAGAAATTTTGAAAGAAATGTTGATATCATTACTGACACCAAGATGATGTCAGCAAACCCATTGATTAAATTTTATAGTTGATTGGCCATCACTAGTTGGCATGCACCCCAGGTTGAAAAAATCTTTAGAGAATATTCTAGTTGACAAAATCTTCAAGATACCTTTGGTATATTCCATTAGCGATGGAATCTTAGACTGCATTGAGAATATTTTTAGCCATCCACCAGTTGATTTAAATGGTTTCCAATTTTTTGAATTATCTCACTGATTTGTAAATCTGATGCTAGTTGAAATAAACGCCTACAAATATATTTAATGCCGATTGTACTGTGGGTAGGCCTGCCAAAAAATTGAATGAGTGGGGCCACAGATAGGTACATTGGTGCTAAAAAATGAATAGCTGCCACTTGGCAGCATCTGCATAGCAAGTTTAGTCTTGCCTTGATGTGGACAATTTGCAGACTATAAAGTCCATAGACTAAATGTTTTTTTTAAAACAAAAAAAAAATACAAATTTTGATATATATTTTTTTACAAAAAAAATTCACAGGAAATAAATTATTTATTATTATTATTTAAAAAAAAAAATCGTATTGACTTTCACAATGACTAGGCCATACGACTTGGCAATCAATGTTTTTTTGCCTTAGTGGACAACTTTATCCAAATTTGACAATTTGGTAGTCAATTTAGGGTTTTTTGGCCCTTCTGAGCACAACGACGATGTCCTTTTTGGCTAAAAATGCTTCAAAAATATGGCTACCTCTTGGATCTAGCAACCACCTTCAATCTTCAAACCGTTGTAGATTTAGCCTCTAATGTCCAATTGGGACGAAACAAAAGAAAAAATTGACTTTATTGGATGCTCCGAACACAATGGTGAGCTTATATTTGATGCAACAAGCTCCCAAAATGCACTTGCAAGACAAAATGGACCCCCCAAAAAATCTAGTATTTCTATCACACCTTTCTGATTCTCCAGATCATCCAAAGAATCAAGAGAAGAGAATACTCAATGTTTCAAGAAAATACAATATTTGCACTCAAGGTCTCCCAAAGACAAACCAAAGGCACTCAACTTGCTTTGATACCATGTAAGATTTGGCTATGGAGATAGCCACCCAAGATCTAAAGGCCCATGGAAAGCACAAAATACTCAGAAGATCAATATGACAAGCATAAATTGTATTCTTATCAATGAATACAAAAAGAGTCAATGTACAATGTAGTAGAGACCCCTTGGTTATATAGCCAAGGTGAGATACAAGATGTCATAAGATTATGACAAGTGTGTTAATCTTATGACATGAGACAACTTGATACAGCTACCTAGGTCACATGTAGTAGTTGTCAAAAGATAAGATAACAACTAATGACAACTAACACCTACGTAAACTTAACATGTGAATGTCTCCTAATTACCTAGTAAGAGAATTAACTAGGTACAAGACATTTATTCACACCAATAATGAGCCCTTGAGGCCCTAGGTTAGTCCTTAGGGTTTTTTGAGTCTATCCAGGTCTTTTGTCTTCAAGCAAACCAACACCTAAACCAAATCTTGAACCAACAGATCAACTAACCAATTGGTATTCAATCCAAACTAGTCAATTTTTTGATCACCAATGCTTGTCAGGTCATTTGTGTTTATCATTCTATCCTATTTGGGATGTGTTCTTCCTGAATTGGGGCATTGGTCATTTGTCAACCTTATCATTTTCCTTATACAAGATATGTCTTTCCTAAAACTAGGCATGGTCAATCAATCTTTTCAATTGGTCAAACCTATCAATTAGTCAAAAATTTCAATTAATCAATCAATCTTGTCAATTGTTGAATCATATCAGTCACTCAATCTAGTCAAATAATCAATCTTTGTCATTCAAAGAATCTAGTCAAATAATCAATCTAGTCAATTAATCTATCTGGTCAAACAATTAGTCAAATCGGTCAATATTATCAATCAATCTATCTATCTAGTCAACTTATCAATCAAACTCATCAATAAATTAATCAATCAACCTTATCAATCTCATTATTGAATAAACTCTGGCAATTGATCTAAATGGTTTTTTACTTTGTTGGTCTAGTTGGTCTTATCTTTTAAATTTGTCTTTGGTCATGTTACTAGCCACCTTGAGGATGTCCCACGAAGGATTTGGAGGGGCGATGATGGATCATGATCTCTTTTCTTTTGATTGCTATTTGTGGTTTGTCTTGAAAATTTAAAGACTAGGGAAATTGGGTCTTTAGTACAAGTCTTGGCATTCCTTGTCTTTTGGCCTATCTTTTGACTATCTATCTTTTCCAAGTGGTAACATTGCACACCTTGGTCTATGTCATATCATGGTGTTTATGCTCCATTTGCTACAATTTTGATGCCTGATGATGATAAACATGCAATTTTACATCTACTAAAGGAAGAATGTTCATCCCTTGTTTGACTAAATCCATGCTAACATCGGTCTCCTCCGTGCTAACATTCACCTTCTTCGTGCTTTTGCCTTTCTTTTCCATAATCATTTTGATAGCGTCCAATGAAACACAAAAATATTCTACATAATCATGTTAGAAGCATATAGGCATCATAACACATCATAGGCATCATCATTAAAATGTTAGGTCATTCATATTGTATTTGAAAAAATAAAAATATAGATAGCGTCATTATATATACATGCATACATACATCCATATAAGCATTATATATTAGGCCATGATAACATGACCTTGCATTTATATCTAATTGCATACATTTTCATACATAATCATTGAAAATCTATATCATTGCATTTACATAAATTAAATATGCATCCATGTAATAGCATTTGCATACATTATTCACACAACATCGCATCATTTAAGGGTGATCCTACAATACTAATTTTTTTAACTAAATCTTCACTTTTAGGCACCTATAACGGCTAAACCATGAGGAATTTGAAGATGATGCAAACTAGTGATTTGTGACATTTTTTTGTACATTCCAAATATATTTTTTCATTTTTTTTGGAATTAGATTGCACTTTTTTTTCCATCTCCTTTGAAAAATAGTTTTTAATAGTATACGCCATTTTTAAAGAGTGATGTTACTAGCTAACACAACTTTTTTTCAATGAAGGATAAAATTCTTTTTTTCTTTCGAATTTAGATTTATAATTATGATATCTAGTGCATAAAATTTGTTTCATAGCATTTCATTGAATATTTTTTTCTTAATTAAATTTCAAAGTCAAACCAATTATAATTTAGGCATGATTTACTGGCTAAAACATAATTTTTTTTGTATGTATCAAAATTCAATTTTATTTTATTTGTTGAATCAAAGACATAAATATCTAGTGCATAGATATTTTCAGATTTTTTTTTGATAATCTACTATTTTTCCATATTTGAAGAATATAAAACTTGATTTTTGGTTAAAAACCTACTTCACAAGAAATTAAAAAAATATAATAATCAAATTAAATTTACTTAAAATTATACTTTTTGGGAAGCTTATAATAAAGACTATATACTTACAAAAAAAAAAATTTAAATGAATTCATTTGATCCTCCAAAAGGTAAATCAAAAGTGGTTTTTTATCAACATTTTGATAGTTGTAAAGGAGACTCTATTATAGGTATGGTTTAAAAGTAGTGGGGTTTTATCCAAGGGATTTTTATGTAAGGTGGTTTGATCAAACCCTCTTCAATTGGAATCCTTTAAATGAAACTTTTCAATGCTTAAATCATTATATTTTCTAAAAATATGTGATTTTAGAAAAAATCAAGATCTCCCAGAAAGTGTAAACCACTATTGTGGGATCACCCTTAACATCCATATCATAAAAATTCATACATCACATGTGCATCCACACAAACATCATAATCATATAGAATCATCATACATATAGAAAGAAATATAAAGTGCATCATCCATACATCATAAAATAGAAAAGTATACATGAGCATAAACCATAAACCATCATCCATGATACATCACAACATACATAAATACATGATCATATAAAATCATCTCATAAGTGCATAATATCCTAGCATCATAATCCATCATACCATATAGAAGCATTCATACTAAATAATGCATTGCATAATCATCGCCAAAGTCATGCATCTCACATATATATACTAAAAAATGATAAGTGTCATAGTATAATATCAAAATGATCCCAAAAAATGAAGCTCACAGGCTTAGTCAAAATACACAGTGTCTAAAAGCATAATAAAATGGAAAAAGCCAGTGCTTTCTCTGTCTCCTAATGGGGAGGGACCTCTAGATCATGGCTTGTCATCCTGGGGCTGATGGGATCCAGATGACCTATGTCTTTACCTTGATGGCCTTTGATAAGATGATGGTCTCACCCCGTCGTTGCTCTATGATTGCTTGCTCTAGGATCTACTCTCAACTTGTGAGAAGCTTGTCTCTCTATGTTCTGAAGGAACCTCCCTCTCATAATAGTCTCTATAGGATGGAACCCATCAGGGCCAATCACTTTATAAGCCCCAAAAAAGAACACAACCTATTTAACTTCTTCCATAGAAACAACATTAGTCATATTATTTAAGTTTTGTATAGAAATAACTTTAGGGATCACCTCAAGGAAGTCATCATTTGCCTTATTAGCATTACCTTGGAAATTTTGGTGAGAGGCGAAAAATTTAACAACTTCCCTAGAAATTTCTTTCTCAATTGAGACTGTGGTACCATCATCTTTCTTGAGCGATCTGATCTTGTTCCTACTTCTGTGTTTCAAGGTAGATTGGTGGAAGAATTTAGTGTTGCGGTCCCCTTTAGTAATCCATTGAACACAAGAATTTTTCTTCCAAAATATTTCCTCTTTTTTATTTACCTTAAACCATTTGGATCTAAGGTCATGTTCCTTTATACATAACTCATCATCCACAGGGTTAGCTTACATTTTGTCATGAACTTCCTTTAAGTTGTTTCCAAACAATTTCTTAATCTCAAAGATGTTACCAAAAGTAACTTTTTTCCACCCTTTCACTCTCTACTTGATTCTACTTAACTTATCCACTAGAAAGAACATAGGGGTGCCACAAATAGGTTCCTCCCACCAATTTTTTAATAAAATAGAAAAATTCAAATGAAGGCTCCACATTATTTCAAATATAAAAGGGAAGGGGTCATTGTTGTAGTCCACATTTCTTTTAAGCACAAGACCATTATGATCAGAACCAGACCTAGGAAGAGTAGATAAAGAAATAAATTGTACAATCTTCTAATTAGAAGAGATAAAAAACCTATACAATTTAACTTAAATCAATTGATTGCCATTCCTTCTATTTGACCAAGTAAATTTAGAGCCCTAGAGAGGAATATCAATAAGCCCAACATAATTTAGGAAACTAGCCAATTCCATCATACTATTAGTATAATCATCCAGCCCCCCATACTTTTCTAAGGGAAGAAGGGGGGAATTGAAATCCCCTCCCAACATCCAATGGTCATCCTTTATGTTATTTATAGCATTATCAAGATACTCCCAAAGCTACAACCTATCCCTACTCGAATTGGGAGCATAGATATTAATTAAATTCCATTTCTCCTAAGAAGCCAAATCTTCTAGAGAAACCGTCAAACTGTTCCTACTAGCAAAGCTCAAAGTTCCTTTTAATTTTGAGGGATTCCAAAGAGTAACAATACCCCCGAGGCTCCTTCAGCCTCACTAAAAAAATAATTTTCTCCAGTCCAGATACTCAAAATCACCTTATCAAAGGTCTCCTTCTTTATTTTGGTTTCTTAAAGGAGAAAAACATCCACTTTATTGTCTAAGATGTAGGTTCTAACCAAAAATTGTTTATAAGGGTTTTTTAGGCCCCTGATATTTCAAGAGAGAAACTTCATAGAGAAACATATCAACAACACCATAGGGCCTAGAAAGGAGTAGCTAGGGCTACTTCTTTTTGGACCCACATTCGAGTCCAAGGTTCTTTGTTTTCCTGTAACCACATCCCTTACTATATCTTTGTTCTTGGAATCCTTTTGGGATGGTCTACCTACCTTGTTTCCCATCCTACATCTGGCTTGTTTTTTCTTTTTTGACTTATTAGGGGCTTGTAACCAGTCATCCCCATCTTCTTTGTCACTAGGGTGAGGAGGAAACCCCAACAAGGCCAGGGAGTCACTCAAGTTACTTGCCTCTTTCTGAGATAGAAATGGCATTTCCTCTAGGGATAGATTGGGGTCTGAAGACACTAATTCACCTTCTTCCAATTCAACTCCACCTTTAGAAACTGGAACCACACCTAAGTGGGACTGCAACTTGGCCACCAATTTGGGGGACCCCTACTTCATCCATTTTTTTAATATTCTTTTTCTCCCCAATTGTAGGATTCTCATCTTTCTAGAAGGTTGGGGTAGGGATACTATTTACAGGGGAAACATTCATGAGGTTTAGCTTAGCCAAGTCACTAGAAACAACAAGAGGCTCCACAAGGATAGTTACCAAGCCACAAGTAGGGACATCCTTCGTAGGGGGGAAACATCCACAAGGGAAGAAGAGACTTCAAGGGGGCAAGCAACAGGGACAATAGTAGAGGGCTTAGGCACCTGTTGAGAAAGAGAATGCTCAATTTCAAAGGTTCCATCAATAGGCCTTTTCTCACATGAATCAATGAGGTGACAAAATTTCTTACAAAGCTGGCAGAAATGACAGGCATTTTCATACTCAAGGGGTTGAGTCTAGTTGCCAAATTTAGACTTAAGGAGAACAAAAGTTGGCAGAACCATATTAACAACCACATTTACACAAATATGAGAATAGAAAAGTCTAGACTTCTCATGTGTGATCTTTTTTATAGCCAAAATATTTCCAAATGAATATGCAATCCCTTTCAAGATACCCATCTCCCAAAACTCAAGGGGTGGCCCAGGGAGGCAAACCCAGGTTGGAGTCGTATCCCCCAAGTTAGTAGTAGGGTCAAAACTCAGTTTCCACTTGTAGAGGGAAAGAAAGTTCTTATAACTAACATCAAAGGCCTAGGGCCCACCCATTAACACCTTTAGCATATCTTCATAAACCACAAAAGATAAAAGGAAGATATCTCTAGGCATAACATTAATGGAGACACTTCCTTTAAGATTCCAAGTCGAGGAAGCCCAGTGATGTACCTATTCAATATTGGGATGATAGGCCCAAAAATTTCCAACGAACACCAGTTTGAGGTGATCCATAGCCTTCAAAATTAGAGCTTCAGGGACGTCGACTTCCCAGCTAGTCACAAAACAAGAAGTAGACTCTGGAAACCTTTTACTCAAAGTTGGTGAGCTAGTACCCACTAGTTTTTCCACATAGGATGGTGGTTCTTCTTCAGAGCAGAAATAATCTAACTCGGGAGAAGGGGAAAAAGATGACTTGATAGAAATATCTCTAGTCCTTCCCCCTGGGGAAAGGATGGAGGTACGAGAATGAAAAGTCTCGTGGGGAACAACAACACTGGCTGCTGCCATAACTGACACAATGCTAGAAAAAGAGATAGCAATCTTGGAATGGGGAGCCTTCCCGAGGCCCCCTCTTGATTGTCCCATGAGGAAGTCAAATCAAAGTAGTGATGAAAATTCAAAAAATAGCCAAAGTGGGAAAGTTGTAGAGCAAGAGCTGAAGAAATTTTTATCTCAAAAAAAGATTGTTTTAATACTATTAATTATTTAAGGTTAGAATTTATTTTTAGGGTTAAATATTTATTCGTAGTAGACACGTGTGCAACTAAATCTCTTCTTCAAATCAATAATTGTTAAATATTTGTAAGATGGGGTAAAACAGTTCTAGCCTAGTTAAAGTGATAGCCAACACCTCTAAGCTATTAACCTCATCCAAACAAGAAAATACAAACAAGGAGAGAAATAAAAATGCAAGCAAATGAAATAGAACACTCCCCATTGAAATTGATTCCTTCTCTTCTCTCTCCTATTTCTCCTTTTGCAATTTTTTCCCTCAAATTTCTTTCTTTACTTGTGGAAATACCTACAAATCATAAGTAGAAAGTTGGAGACAAAATGGTTGTTAAGGAAAAAATGGGAGAGGAAGGTTGCTTTTATAGATAACCATTTGAATGAATGACCAAGGTCAATCATCTAGAAAGATTCCAATATGGATGGTGGAGGATTGATGCACCAAAAAGAGGTTGTAAATGAAGGCTATGATGCCGATGACTATGACATAAATAAAGGACATGAAAAAGATTAATGAGCAAGCTATCTGTTGATGGTGTTTTCTGCACAGCAACAACTCAGACAGAATGCAATATTCTATCTCTCTTGAAAGGTTATTTTCAACAATAAATTACTGAAAATCACCCCAAGGTCTCTCGGGTGTCAGGTCATGACGATGCATAAACAACTTAGATAATATGTGAAAATGCTGGTAATCACAATCAGACCTTACTACAAGCAAACTGTCTCTTTCTAATTTATCAGATTATGCAATATGATGATCTCAAATCCTAAATCTAACCAAATGATAAAGAAATAGCAAAAGGTAAGGGTGCAAGAATATGATAGAATCTAAACTATTCCTAGAATGATTAATGCAAATGATAGATATCTGGAATGGACCAATCTCAAATAACCAATTCTTGCTTAACCCACTATGCAATCTTACAAGAATGGTGCAATCTTCTAAGGTATATAGATTTTCAAATCATAGACATTCATCCACAATTAAACTTAAGCACATATGAATATATGGTCCAGGTTGACTTCACCAGCCTACTACAATCAGATAGTTACTGGGAGTATAGACCAGAGATTGCTACAAACATTCCAAATATGAAATCATAAACATCATTCACCAAACTAGACTAATTTAATTCTGAACACTAAATTCTAAATCTTTGAGCAATTTGAAAGATAGAACAACAAGAACCATGCGAGACAAACCAATACAAGAGATTTCACCAGTAGAACCACAATGTCTTCAATTGTATTAGATTATCAAAATACTGCAACAATTCCACTGTTCTGTTTGCAATACTTGCTTCAAGAAATTCACAAAATACTCTAACTCTTACTTGTCTCTAACTTAACTCTATTATCTCTTCTCCTTTTCTATAATATCTAATTGTCTTACAATGAGGCAAGAATGCCCTTTATAGAAAATTCTCAAGACATGTCGGCCTAGCCAAACATTTACAAAATAAAACAGCCAAAACAAGTCGGCCCTAGGAATTCAAAATAAGGCACACATTAAATGCTGATATATCATCAAGGTCAGCCTAGACACGGTCCCCAATGCAGCCCGGTTCAATACATGCCCTATAATAATAGGGAAGCACAAATCTCAAAATGGCATTAAATACCGCCTCCCTTGTCCTTGTTCAGGTCCAACGATCCTTGAACCCTCAAAAACACCCTATCCAGCTCAGTGACAAGTGGCAAAGGAAAAACCTTAAGTCTGCATTTAATGGAGTCAATCTCCTCCTTTGACTGCTTAACAGTCTTATTCCAATCATCCTTATGTGCTTGATATTTATCCATTACTGCCAAGTATGTTGCTGCACCATCCAACTGGTGCCCCGTTATAACATTCTCGGAGTCTGGAGCATAAACATCATGCCACCATTCCTTCAGTTGTTCCAGACTCAGGTACTTAGGAGCAATCTTTCTCCTGCCAGTCATAACTTCAAAAAATGCAATGCAACCCTCATAGACACCAGTCAAGTCACCATCCATCAGCTTCTTCCATTTTTGAATCTTCCTCATGGCCTTCTGCCAAATCTGCAGAGCCTCAAACCATTCCCAAGGTTCATTTAATCTGGAGGAAGGAAGGATCCCATCTGTAACCAACTGATCTTTACCATATTCTATGATGACCTTGGATTTCTGCAGTAGAAGGTCAATGTCTTCCTTGTCCTGGGATAACACATGCTCCAATAATTCCTTGGCTTGGACTACATCTTTTCCAACTGAAAGAATATCCTTGATTGCACTATCTCCTCTTTCCTGCACATCCTTCAACCAATCCATTGTAGTTTGAGTAGAGGCCTTCATATTTTCAATTTCAGAAATAGTTTCCTTGGGCAAGAAACCAGGAGTGGCAGAGGAAGAGGGGTGCAGAGATTGCAGAGGCTTCATTACATCCTCCAAGCACTTCCTAAGCCTTTCATTTTCTTTTCTAAGCTCATGCTTGGTCTGAGCTTCCTTTCTTAACCTCCAAATGATTACTGCACTGGAGCCTTCATACTCATCAATGTCCTGTTCCATAGAGGTTGGCCCAAGGTTAATGGTCTACACATTGTAATCCTTACCAGTGACCTCTTCTCTAGTTTTATCCACAGCAGGGGTGGCAATGTGAATGACCCTATTACTCGCCTCATCCCTCTCTATCCTTGAAACCACCTTAGCTGCCTTCTTCTTCTTTCCCTTACCGATCTTTGACAGCATCTCATCCCAATCCAAAGGGGTGTCCTCAACAACTACTTGTTTCTTCCTTGTGATCTCCTTTTCAAGCCAGTCCGGGATAGCAGGTTCTACCCGGATTTCCTCTGTTTTTGCCTCTTCCTGTTGTTCTTCCGGCATTTTCTCCTCTTCCTTTTCAGGGAGCTGCTCACCTTGATCACCTTCTTTTAGCTCCCTGTACTGGAGATGGGGTTCTAACTAGGATATTCTCCTTCTCAGGTGATTCATGGCCCTTGCTACTTGCTGGAGAATCCTCATATTGCACTAGAGGAGAAGGAAGTTTTCCCACCTCTTCCTCCTCGAGCTCAACTGCCTCACCAAAGAGTGCTCCTTCTTTGAATGGCTCTACCTCTCTGCTAGTCTCATGTTCCTCAAGATTTTCCTATTCAGGCACACTTGGAGGAGGAGAAGTAGCCTTAGATGGCTCCACAACTGGTGACTTTGGAGGAGAATCCCTCTTTTGCACAGTGTCCTTAGGAGAAGGAGTCCTAGACCTCCTCATATAAACCTTGGTCTTCTCTCTTGAACTTTCTACATCAAAAATCGGAGGCTCCTCCTTGGAAGTATCTTGACCCTTCTTCTTTGAACCTCTAGCTGTCCTAGCCTTCTTTGGTGGTGGAGGAATATTCTCCTCAACTAGCTTTTCCAACTCTTCCTCATCGGAGGACCTGCCAATCTTCAATGCCCGATTTCTTTTCTTTCCTTTAGGCTTTCTTTTTGGTTCTGGCTCACTTTCCTTAGGGTCTCTGATTTTGATCTTGAAAGGTGAGCCCTTTTGAGTTTTCCCTTTGGGGTCATCTTCCCCAGATTCCCCTAAAGAAGACATGGGATTAAGGTTTCCCTTCAAATTAAAGGTACAGGGTACCTTCTCACTCTCAAGCTCCCAAACCTTATGCTTCAGCCAAGAAGTGGTGAATTTCATAACCGGGGCCATTAGGTCCTCTAACTCTATAAGCTCATCCTCATTCTAGTTGATTTCTCTGATTGACCTGTCCTTAACAGATTCATAGGCATTATCTTGCACCAGGTTTCCATCATCCTCCAGTTGGTCAGGGATCAACTTGACATTGTATTGTTTGATTGCATCAACAGGAAGCCTAGAGTACCTCTTCTTTCTTGCTTCAAAATCATCCTTGATGTTGGCCCAATAGTCCTCTAGGTCGTCCTTTTGATGGTACTCCTTGGTAGCTTTCTTCTATGCTTCCCCGGTGATATCAAAGTTTGTTCTTTTGGAATGGAAGGAGAAGCCATGAGCTGCCAACTCATCACCTACCGCATGTGCTAATTGGATAGAAGGGCACACCTCTGCTACACCAATTCCAAGTGGGAAATCCCCACCAAAACTTGTTTTATGCTTTTCCTTCTTGACAACTGCATCGAATTCACATATTTGTCTAACAATTTCCAACAACGCAATATGATCGGTAGGGTACCTAGATAACCTGTATGGAGCAGCCGGGCATCCATCAATTCTAATGTAAGAGAAGGTGGGAAACTGAATGAACCAGGCCCCATAATTGTTTATCAACCCCTTCACTCCATCCGACAGTCTCACATGCTCCGCATTTTGAAGCATCCTAGTGATATGCATTGTAAATGCATCATTGGCTCTTCTGTAATTCTTGTGTCCTAGGTGCAACTCCAGATAAATATCATAGACAATATACTATCCAAATGTCCCCTGTGGACTCAAACCCCTATAAGATCATCATGAAATTCATTCATTAGCAACAAGGAATTAGCATCTAGCATTTACTCCATTAATACTATCCTTAGAAAATTGAAAGAAGTGCAACCAGACAGGAAAACCAGAAAATTCCGGATGGGATGGATTTCCACGGACAGTTTAGATATTCCAGAATTCATTACGCCCCGTGGAATCAACCAAAACCAGGAAAATCCAGGTGTGCAGGAATTCCGCAGACACCTCAGAAACCCGATGAATGACGAGACGCGAACCATTAATCAAACGATCATACAATATTTTCCACCTAGATTCCAATGGTCCCAAAATCGACTCCAACAGACAAGATTCAGAATGCACATGAATTTGGATTTCAAAATACCTCCGAATAACTAACCTTCAAGTTGAAACAACGATGCCCTAAATCCCATAACTAGACCCCCGCCATGAGAGTCCGGACAAGCTCAAAATTTTAAGGAAAACTAACATTGGGGCGATCAATCAATGCGCATAGGGAATTCTCAAGGTACGAGCAGGTTGGGCCGAACAAAAAATCATGAAATTATGATCACCCTACTGAACCTTGGCAAATTCGGACAAATGAACTGAAACCCTAATTTTTGCAAAATAGAACAAATGGTGCGCTTAGGGGCAAAGTCCTATTCAGACAGGTTCATACTCACACACTCACAAGTGAATGGATAAACACGAGCAGGGGCAACAAAGCTTTGGTGTGGATTTAAGTCCAACCCTAATTCGATAAATATAAAATCATGATCAAGCAAAGGCCGACCCGAGACGGCTACCAATCAACTTGGAAAAACTCAATCATTACGTAAACAAATGGAAGGGCCACCGACAACCTACCATGGAATATCCCAAACAAAACTCGAGCTCGAAGAAGCGACTGCAAAATGAACACGCCCAAGCAACGAAAATCCAGACACCGGCACCCAACAATCCACATGCAAGCAGTTCAAGATCAATCTTCAAAGCTCAAATGAAAACTCTTAATCGCCAGAGCAGTAAGCAAGTGAATAGATGAAATTGAAATGATGCTTAAAAGGTTTTAAATCCGCTCATATACATGTTTGAGCAAAGGTACCTCGGTCATTAATGAACGACAAGACGCGTTTGACAAATCTGGAAACCTGAGCCCAGGATGGAATTTCAGAAAATCCCAAGATGCGCGAAAAATCCAGATGAACATGATTTCCGCGAAAATAGCAGAAACTGAGATTTTAATGAAGTTCGAGATTTTAGCATAGTTCGAGAAAATCCACTAGAGCCGGAAAATCCCGGAGTTAGGCAGAAACCCGGATTCGGAAAATTTAGCAATGACCAAACAATGAACTAGAGCTCGGAAAAATCTGCCAGAGCTAGAAAATCTCGGATTCAGGTCAAAACCTGGATTTTCACTGAAAGCCAATTTTAACCAATTCAAGCCTCAGGGAGGGATCAAAGCCAGCAAGACCAACATGTCAAGACCTTGAAAAGGTAAATCCAATAAAACCAAAGGCCAAAAGACATCATCAAAAGAGGGTCCCTACTCCAAGTGGGGCGTGTGTGCAAAACTGCACAACACTATCATTGACCAAAAGGGAAGCATAAGTGATGCAATTAATTTATTTAATTGATCATGAAAAAATAAAGATTATAAAGTGAATTAATTTAATAATTTAAAAAAAAAAATAATAGAGGAATATGATCAAGAATAATCAAATAATTAAAATTATTCAATTATCGGAGGACGAGGACTAAGAAAAATGACGCTCGTAGACTCGGGATATTTTTCAATGTCTACATTTTTCCCCTCTTTGACATAATGTAGTTCATCACGTTGTGTCAAAGAAATTCAGTTAAGAGATACCCTAGGATGCTCCAGTGAAATGAGGGTATAGGTATGCCCGCTCGGGAAAATTTAACAAATTTTCAAAAAAAATCAATTTTTTTTGGAAAATTGTCCTGATAAGACAAATTGATGGCCAAGAATCCAATGGTGAAGATGAAATTGAGTTTCAAGATCAATAAAGGGGTCAAATTCTAGGTCTAACGCACCAAAAGGTGTGTGCAATAGACAAGCCCAATGTAAAACCCTAATTTTGAACCTATAAATAACAATTTGAGTTTGAAAAATGTCATTTTCACATTCCAAATTTAGAAACTGTGAGAGCTCAGAGTGATTTAGCTACAAAGATGTCACCTATTCTAGAGGCCACCCCCCTCACGTACCGCATCTAGAGGTATCATTGACTTGAGGGAGCGCCTTCCCCAACATGTACTAGCAACCCATCTTTTAATTTTTGTGTTTTGTGTGCATTTAGGTTAGGAAACAATTTAGCAGGAAATTACATTGTAGAATTTTGTGACACAATTGCATGTGCATTTGATAAGTGGTTCACTACAATCATCTTGGCATGATGCAATTGCATTAGGGTTAGGGCAGGAGCATTTGCGTTGTGACACACAAAATTGTGTGACACAACTAACTTTCTGAGCTACATTTGTGGTCAAGAATGACGTAAGTGATTGGTTGCAATGCATGTGCAGTATGAAATGACACGTGTTGTGCGAGTGATGCAATCACAATTGCGATTCAATTAAAAACTATGTGTTACACATATGCCAAAACTATAACACAATTGCTTGGTTAAAAAAAATAACCCCATAGTAGGAAATTTTGACTTGGTCAACTTAGGTTCAATAGGTTAATTGAATGTCATGGATTGACATTATTGGTTGTGTGATGATTTCAGGTATGTCTACCTACTATTTATACTCATGATTCAAGACCAAGTGTTTTTCGATTACGAGACCAATTGAGCGACATGGAGAGACAGTCATTGTTGGAGCTTGGTTTATTTTACGTCACATATATGCCTATGATTAGGGAAAACAAAGGGATGTTGATAGCATTGGTGAAGCGGTGGCACTTCGAGATCAACAACTTCCATTTTCTGATAGGGTCTAGGTGACGGTCACCCTAGAGGGCGTGTACAAGATTCTTCGACTACTGATTCATGGCGAGCAGGTATGCTATGACCCCACTCGAGGACTACAGGCATTGTATGAGTGCTATGATTGTGATGATGATGTTAAGCTCGAGATCCAAGGTTACGAGATCATATGGGAGACCCTGGTAGAAAAATATGATAGATTTGATTATGTTCTATGTGCATTGATAGTAGGATTTTTGATTCCCAACTGCAGGGCTCATGGTTTCTCGGTAGACTGGGGGGAGGTGCTTGGATCGATGGTTGGCTTGAGCATAATATATGCGTGGGGGCCATGTCTATTGGCCATGCTCTACTTTCATCCTCATGATATTGTTTATAGAGGAGGACAGAGTTTGAGCTGTACTGTTACATTGTTGATAGTTTGGGCTTGGGAGCACATAGCCGTGTTCTCACCATCGATGGTTAGACAGCTAGTGGCCAGTGCTCCATATGCATATATGTATCAAGGGGCCTTGATGTAGACACATGTTGGTGATGTTGGGTACTAGAGACATTGTTTAGACATATTGGTCATCTTCATTTGGAGACCATGTAGGACTTTCTAGTTATGGATTGATGAGGATGACCACATGCCAAGGTGTTGACAGCCGAGATATCTGATCAAGCAGACAATGCAATCACAACATATCATTGAGATGTATCCTCTCAGAGAGGGTTTAGAGACAGTCTGGGGAGAGATAGCATGTGCCAGTTGGGACAACAAAGTATGGACAATCCTCTTGTGAGGTGCATCCCTAGGGACCTCAGATCGTGGTCATGATAGCAGAGCAGGAGATAGATTCCTTGCAGGCATTAGATTGGGAGTGGAGAGGTGGGGATGTATATGCAGGGACGACACCAGAGTATGATGCCTGGTGGTTGATACATAGACCTGTTCCGCTTACAAATCCACAACAACTAGTGCTAGTAGAGTGTAGAGGCAGGGGCCTAAGAGGCCGGTGATGAGATAGGGAGAGGAGGGGTGGAGGGAGAGGAGATGTGGACAAGGAGATGGAGGGGATGGATGGGGAGGAGACTGTCATAGGAGGAGGAGGGAGGCAGAATGATGGGTGGCTAGACAACTACCACCTATCTAGGGGGAGGATAAGTCGAATGTGAGGGTGGCGGTGGAGGTGATAGTGCAGGTGGGAGAGAAAGATGTGGAGATGCCACAACCAGACTCAATGGATTTTGAGGCCGGGGGAGCGGGTGGATAGGAGGAGCATGCAGGAGGAGAGGAGGAGGCCGAGATGGATGAGGAAGAGAGATTCCTGCATAAGAAGATTATTATGGGAGTCGAGGAGGTGGGGGAGGAGGCTGAAGCAGATGATGGGACTACCGATTAGTCACACTATAGGTGCCTATGCAGGAATTGGAGGTAGAGATGAGAAAAGTTACTATAGAGAGAGAGACGACCTTAAGGTCGAGAGGGACACTTTCCAAGTGTAGAGGGACCTAATAGTTATTAGCCGACAACATACCAACCAACACATGATTGACTTTACAATGACATGTAGTGGGTCCGTTGTTGACATTGCATGTGAGTATGCTCAGGCCAGCAGGGCCATGTAGTATTACAAATATTTTTACAAGAGAGTGGTACCTCCTAAGAGGAGGGAGCCTGAGTTTTCTGAGATTGATAGTGGTTCATGGGGTAGATCACATAGTAGGACACATAGCAGGCAAACACAAAGTAGGTTTGAGGGTGAGACTTCAAATGCTAGACGAGCCATACCATATGATAGGTCGTCTACCACAGAGCACAAATCCATAGATGCACCACACAAGGAGAACAGGGATGCCCCAAGGACATGAGATCGGGGCAGTTTAGGCTAGGGCCCCCTTTCTATTTATGTCGCTATATGGATATTGATATTTTATTATCAAGCCTACAAGCTCCACTTTTATTGGACACATCTTGGCATTGTACCTGTGACACATTATTTTTTTTGAGCGATATATATGATATGATTTTGGAAATGGTTGATGATATGCGTTGTGATGTGTTTATGATTATCATGATGACATGTTATGTGATAGATATTCATACTATGATTATGATGTTTTTTGATGCATTCTATATGATGATGTGGTGGTTTTACTACACTTTATGATTATGCATTTTTAATTATGTTATGAATGTTTATGATATGTATGAATGGTAAATGTAATATGGATGACCTAATTTGATAGATGCAATGTGAGATGATGATAGGATGCATTTACGATTATGGATGTTTTATAAATGTTTATGCTTTTTATGGTGTGTATGCATGCGTTTTATATGATGGTGTATGTTTATTATGATATGTATGAGTGATGAATGCAATGGAAATAACCTAATTTTCCAACTACAATGTGATATGCAAATGTATTGATGTGATGGAATGTTTAGGTTATCATGACATGTATGGATGGTGACCTGATGTTATGAATGTAATGTAATATGTAGATGCAATTAAATTTAATGACACACAGATACAAATTAATGCAAAATGTGATATTCCCTATTATTATTACTGGGATGTAATGTGTACAGAATGCAATGTGATGTGATGAATCACGATGTAAAATGCAATGTTATATGAAATGTAATGCAAATGGATTATGATGTAAAATGTAAAATGATATGGGATGCAATGCTATGTGATATGGGATGTAATGCTATGATGGAATGTACAATGCAATAAAATACTTATATGATGATGCTAATATGGTGATAAAATGCTAATTCTATACAGATGATCACTATGTTTTTGTATTTTCTTATGCAAATATATGTGACCTAATATGATAAAAATGACTTCTAAGGTGATTTCTAACCTGATTATGTATGCAATATGTTTTTGTGTGCCACAGGACTCTGTCAAGATGTGGAAGAGATGGATGTTAGCATGAGAGAAGGGAAAAGAGATGGAGATGGGAAATGACAAGGGACCAACTTTCATGCTTTTATATTTATCATCATTGGGTGTCAAAAGTGTCACAAGTGGAACACAAACACCATGGTATGATATAGAACAAGGTGTGCAAGGTGACCATTTGTGATAGACAAACAACCAAAGAAAAAATCAACATACAAGGAATGCCCCGACTCATACAAAGGACCCAATTATCCCAGTATTTTTTCCTAGACAAACCACAGACAACAAACAAAGAAAAAAGGCTATGATCCATCATCGTCCCTCTAAATCCCTTAATAGAACATCCTTGAGGTAACTAGAAACATGACTGAAGACCAATAAAAAAAAGATAAGACAAGTTCATATCAACAAAGTGCTTTCCGATAGAGATGGTGTTTTCAAATGATACTGATAAGATTGATGATTGATTAAGTTGACCAAGATGACCAAATTGATTGATAGGTTGAAAAGGATTGATTGATAAGTTAGACAAATGTTGACTAGTTGATTTGGTTGGTTGGGCCTAGTTTCAAGAAGGACACATCTCGATTAAGGAAAGATTGGTTGATAAGGTTGAAAATATTGATTGATTTGATTGATTGTACAACTAGTTTTAGAAAGGACACATCTTGAATAAGGCAAGATTAATTGACAAGATTGACCAGATTTACTGATTGTGATTGATTGATAAGGTTGACAAGGTTGATTAATAATGTTTATGCCTAGTATTAAGAAGGAAACATCCTAATTAAGGAAAGATTAATTGACCAAGATGATAGGGTTAATTGATTGTTTGACAAAGATTGATTGATATAACCAAGTGATGTGACAATACCTAATTTCAGGAGACATATCCTATTTAAGGCAAGAAACACATCTGATAAAGTTGACCAAGTGACCATTGTTGATAAAGCACCTAACTGCAAGAAAGACACATCCTAGTTAAGCTGAATGACTAGATTGACAAAGTCTAATCTTAGGAAGGACACATCCTAATAAAAGACAAAGATAGGATCAAATGAGATATGTGAGATAATGCCCCATTCCAATACTAGATTAATGATCAGATTAAATGATTGACGATAAGATGATTGATTAATTGAAGATGAAATATTTTTGTTGGTTATGTTTGTTTGTTGGTGCATGATTTGGTTTGAAAGATGATTGCTTGCAGACCCAAAATATGGCCAAACTCGACAAACCCTAAAGGACTGACCTAGGTGGCCTTGAGGGCTCATCGATTGATGGCCTTGCCTATGTTATACATGTAGATAGCTCATAGTTTGAAATGACTTGACCTTGTTGTGTTGGACAATGGACATAATCATGATTTTATTTGGACAACCTAAAAGGACTAACCTAACGTCTCGAGAGCTCATTTAAGATGAGCCTTGCCTACGTAGCAAATGCGCAGAGACAATGTAGTTCAACCCTACTAACACAAAATGACTTAGACTCAGAATTAGACTTTGTTTTTGTAGTTTACGAAGTTTTCAATTTTTTTTTTTGGATTTTGGTGTTTTATGATTTTTTTGGGTTTTGATGTTTTATGATTTTTTTTGGATTTTGATGGTTTTTCAATTTTTTTTGGATTTTGATGTTTTATGATTTTTTTTTGGATTTTGATGGTTTTCAAATTTTTTTTTGGATTTCTTGAAGTTTTAAAAGGCTGATGCCATGTGTTATTTCCCAAGAAGATGTGAGTCAAGGAATTTCCCCCAGTCAGGTGTAGGACCACTGTATTATTTTCAAGGGGAAGCGATGAATGCAAAGGATGATCATGAACGAAAAGGATGCTAAATGTCAGTGGTTCTCAGGACATGAAAAGGATGATGAAGCTTTATTATGAGTGAGTGACATGTGCGAATAGACAAAAGGATTAGATAGAGTGATAGTAGATGGAGGAGCATAGACTTAATACACATGGTGCCTGTTTTCCAGGTTTTCACCATGGTACTTATCCAAAGTGCCACTAAAGTGGTTCACTTTTGGACAAATTATTTCTCTTTATTTTTTATTTTTTTCATTTTTTTTATTTTTTTGACTTTTTTAAATTTTTTTTTGTATTTTTTGACTTTTTCAAGGGATACTCTAAGAATCAAGTGTAGTACTTGTGAAGGTGCATGTTGTTGATAGGCTCAGATAGTGGTTCTCCTTCAGGAGTCAAAAGCTGATAAGCGTCGAAGCCATATGATGTTGTGATGATATAAGGGCCCAACCAATTAGGTTCAAACTTTTTGGGCTTCTCTCAATTTGCTTGATTTTTTGGATTTTCTTTCAAGACTAAGTCACCAATGTTAAAGCGTCTAGGGAGGACCTTCTATTTGTAGTTGCATCGAAGGTGATTCTAATATTCTTGCAAATGTGTCAAGGCATTTGTCTCTTTACATCCAATAACTATAGCTCATGTAAATGGGATACATGGTATTCTTCTTGATCATCAAGCCTTGCATGGAGACTCGTAGGGATGGTAACTCGACCTTTATAGGAAGTATTGCTTTAGATCCATTGATAAGGGAATATGGTGTGGCTCCTATAGGGGTGTGGATATTAGTACGGTAGGCCCATAAAGTAGGATTAAGTTGTAGGTTCCAGTCTCGGCCAGTGTCATTGACAACCCTCTTTAAGATTTTTAGGATTTTCTTATTAGATGCCTTAGCTTGACCATTACCTTGGGGATAAAATGGATTAGAAAAATGGTGTTGGATATGAAAATTTCACAAAGCTCACAGACATCTTGATTCTTGAAAGGGTGACCATTCTCTGTAATGATGGACTACGGGATACCATAGCGGAAAATGATGTAATTTAGGGTGAACTTGGCTATTTGCTTTCCAATAATGTAGGTTAGTAGGATGGATTCAATCCATATTGTAAAGTATTTAGTAGTGACAAGGATAAACTTATGTCCATTAGCATAAGTGGGATGGATATTTCCTATGAGGCCAAGTCCCCATTGAGAAAATGGCTAGTGTGAAGTAAGTGGCTACAACTCCTGAGCTAGTGCATGTATAAGATCTCCATGAATATGAAACTGGTGACATTTCTTCACAAGGTGATAGCCATCACGTTCCATTATAGGCCAATAATATCCCATTCTCATGATATTTTTTAGGTAAGGTTGGACTAGCAGAGTGAGATCCATATATACCATGGTGTACCTCTTGTAAGGTTCTTTGTGCTTCATTTGAGTCAAGAAATTTGAGGAGGGTGCTATCTAGGCTACGATAGTAAAGGGTATCTCTGATGATGGCATATTTGGATGCTTGTCAGATAAAGGCTTTGCATTGGTTGAGGGAAAAGTTAGGAGGGATAATCTAGTCATGCAAGTAACTATAGATGTCTTTGTACCAAGGAGATTCAAGACCAACGAGTTCACACACAAGTTCAGTTTCGGGGACATCTAATACAGGGATCAACAGTTGTTCTACAAAGAACTCATATTGCAAAGCATTGTTAGGAATATCCAAGAGAGATTCAATTGTAGCCATTGCGTCAGCTGCTTTGTTCTAGATTCTCAGTATCTGTTCAAATGTAATATTGTCAAACTATAGTATGAAAGTATCTTCCATGCACTTGTAGGGTGTTAATTTCTCATCTTTGGTGTCGTAATCATCATTGAACTGCTTAATGACTAAATGGGAATCACCATAGACCTGAAGATCCTTTATTTTCCATTTTATTGTCATTTAGAGACTTGTCAATAATGCTTCATACTCATCCATGTTGTTTGTGCATGGAAATGCTATTCAAAATGACTCAGGAATGGAGTCTCCTTGAGGCATGATGAACAAAATATCGACTCATGAACCATGATTTGTGTAAGATCCATAAAAATACAACTTCCATGTGGTTGGTGTCTCTATTACAAAGATTGATTCTTTTGGGAAATAAGATATCAAAGGATGATCTACTTTTATTGGTGCATCTACAAGTTGGTTAACTGTCACTTGTCCCTTTATTGCTTTTTGGTCAACGTACTCAATGTCATACTCACTTAGGACCATAGCCCACTTAGCTAGCCTTCTTGTTAGGGTTGCTTTGCTGAGAAGGTATTTCAAAGGATCAATTTTGAAAATTAGTTTTGTCTTGTGATTCAACATATAATGTCTTAATTTTTGTGCTCCAAATACCACTACTAGGCATCCTCATTCAATAGGACTATAGTTCAACTCATATACAACTAATGTGTGACTGATATAATAAATTGCTCATTCCTTGCCATCATAGTCATTATGTGCTAACAATGCCCCTAGTACTGATGTAGTTGTCACATATAGTATCAAATTTTTTCCATCGATCGGGGGCATAAGAACTAGTGGAGTCAATAGGTAATGCTTGATCTAATCAAATTCTTCTTGGCATTCTTTATCCAATTAAAGGGAATTCCTTTTCATAACAAGTATTGAAATGGATGGATCTTGTCTACTAGCTAAGCAATGAGCCTAAAAATTGACTGTAGTCTTCCTAGTAATGTTCTCAATTGTGATGTCGGTTGGTGGTGGCATGTCCAAGATAGTTTTTACTTTTGTAGGATCAACTTCTATTACTCTGCGAGAGACAATGTATCCTAGAAGTTTGCCTGATTGGACCCTGAAAACACATTTCTTTGGATTAAGCCTGAGTTGCTACTTATCCCATCACATGAAAATCTTGTCTAATATTGCTAGGTGTCCAATTCATTCCAAAGACTTAGAAAGAAGGTCATCGGCATAGTCTTCCATGAATATGTGCATATAATCATGAAAAATAGTTGTCATGGCTCTCTGATATGTAGCTCTAACATTCTTGAGTCTAAATGGCATGAAATTCGAATAGAAAGTTGTTTTCGGTTGATATTCAATTACAATTCTTATCTGATTATAACCTAAGAATCTGTGCATAAGTGATAGCATTTCATACCTAGCAGTAAGGTCTACTATGATGTCAATTTTTGGTAAAGGAAAATCATCTTTGGGGCAAGCTTTGTTGAGATCTCTGAAATCTATACATATTCTAATTTATCCATTTTTTTGTGACACGAATGAGTTTTGATATCCAATCTGCATAATCAATCAAGTGAATGAATCTAACATCCAAGAGTCTCTTTAGTTCCACCTTGACAAGGAGTGCAATCTGGGGGTGCATTTTTCTCAACTTCTATTTATATGGCTTAGAATTTGGAGAGAGTGGAAAGTGATGTAGAATGAGCTCAAGGTCCAATCTAGGAATATCAACATATGACCATGCGAAATTGACTTGTCTTTCTAAAAATAATGCTATGAAATTAGGCTTTTCCTTGATGGTCAAAGATGCTGCCAACTGTATGATTCTAGAATTTTCTTGTGTACCAATGTTTGCTCCTTCTATTTCTTCTATAAGCAATCGCAATCTCTCTTTTTCTATAGGGAGACAGTCCATTTCTCCATCCTCAGGTGCTTCAGAGAGGTTTTCACCTTTGGATATGTCCTTTATTTTTACTTTTTCACGGTTAGTAGGCACCTTTCAGTTTTCACTTGAAGACCTATTATTTTTATTTTTTATTTTTTCATTTTCACTTTTGTGACTAGAGGAAAGGATGGCCTCACCAAAATATGCTACATAATTGATTTTTATAGAATATCCAACCTTATGATCCCCACTCATTATTCTCTCATGAAGTCCTAAGAAATCAATGATGGCTTCGTCATTCTCAAAAGTGTCCAAACTTGGTGGTTCTTGTTGATCCTAATATATGAGATGGGGGTAGACAAGGGGTAAGCCATTATTGTTATTTCAAGATTCATTGTGTAGGTAGATAAGGTAAAGACATGTTGTGCCTATAACACACATGCCCCATTCAGTACGGGGACCCTCTCTTTTTCACTTTGACAGGTCATTTTTTCCCTCGCCTCATTTTGCATGCCCCCTATTTTGAGTCCTAAGTGGTCAAGGAATCCTAGAGCTATCATCTTGAGTTAACCAAGTTTCACCACCTTCAAAATTTTCAAGTCTTCGGCCTTCGCGGGGTCCCTTTTGCAGTTTTCCTTGGAACCTCAAAACTGTTGTCTTTCACTCATTGTAGGTTCATCCATGCAAGCTGCCCTTAGCGGGATGTTGTTTTCCTTTTTCTATTCCCTGCAGTGGCTGAGATAGCATGTCCACCCGCACTATGGGATCCATGGCCTCCATTGTCATTTCCTTTGCTGACTTTCCAGACAACAAACATCTTAGTGCCTTCTGCTCTATGGGCTCCACCATTCTTACTGTCGGATGTTTCAAAATCCACATCCACCAACTTCGCCTACTACCATATTGAAATTTATTGCGGGCATTTAATAGCTGAAAGTCTACAAATAGCAAGTTTTGGCAAGTCATTTTCATCGACATTCCTTCTAAAACGTGTCAAATCCATCCAACTTTTGCAGCCTTCGCGCTTGCATGATCTCTTTGATGTTCGAGCTTCGCATTCTTAAACTACTTCATGAGTTCTTGTAGGTCTTCCAGGTAGGTTTTCCACCACCACCTATTTCATGGTTTTTCATTGATTTTCACAAAGTTATCAAAATTTTGAAGAGTAAAAACCCTTAAACTAGCTAGGGAATTCCATTCCACGCAAAACCCATGTTTTAAAAATTGAAAATCCTTTGAAAATCCCTCTGTTAGATCCATGTGGAACTTGCTGTTGTGGCTGCCATTCTTAACTAGGGTCGCCAAGTCCTTGTGGCCCACAAGATCCCTATTGCCATTACCTTAGCCTTGTAAATGAAAAACTTTAAATCATGGCTAACACCTTTTGCAAACTCGCTCACGCAGGCAACCACCACATCCTTGTCGTCCCTGTTGAAAAAAATGCAAAACCTAAATTAATGAGGAGTCTTTGGGACATCTACAGGTCCACAAATGTGGGCTTCCACATGTGAATGGCCCCCTTCATCTCACCATTTTCAATGACTACCTCACTCCAACCTTCCGGCTTGCGGGATCCATGAGGTGTTTGTCCGCTTTCCAAACTCATCACTTAACTCTTCCTGCAGATTATTTGATGTGAATTTCTACTGACCCCTTGCCATCATTTAAAAAACTATCCCCTAATGGTGAAGTCCTTGGTTCCCCTTGTTGGGAGGTTTTTGCACCGTCTATTTTTGTTTGACCTTTCTGAGTGAAAATAACTAAGTGTGAGCCCTTTGTGGGTTGCCCTTTGCAGACTTCCGACCGCAAACCACCGCTAGTTGTTTATCATCTTAAATAATCAACAATTCCCATCCTTCCAACTTATGGGCCCCAACACCAACTTTTCCTGAGTCTTTGACAAAAAATTCCTAAGTAAAGTTGCATGCAGATAGTCCAGTGCGGGTGGCCGCCTACTGGCCGCTACTTCAATATTGTTGATCTCAAATAGCCAAGCCAAGCCTACCTTCTATTGTGTGGAACTCGACCCCTCTATCGTCGTTTGGTCAACCATTAGAAAATAGCTCACGTCGATACCTTGTGCAGGCTCGACGGTGTGAATCATTGCTTGCGAGCTGTCGTCTCATCCCCATTGTCTCTAAATGATTGCCACTTTGTGGTTTTCCATGGGTCTTTGCTTGTATCCCATTGAGAAAAAATGAACTTCAAAGATAAAGAAAAGCACTACCCTTCCTTCCTACGGATCCCACATTGTGGGATGCCATCTATGAGATTCTTCCTTACCAGTGTCATTTGAAATGGCATCTAGTCCCTAACAACCGAGACACCACCTGCACCTACAGCCTTTGGACCCCCATATCAAAACGATTGAGTTATCATTTTCAAGACCTCATGAATGATCAAACCCACGTGACCAAATGAACTAACACCTTGGTGTGTCCCATCATAATGTGGAAATATTGATGCGGGTGGTTACATGAGGACCATCGTGCCCTCTTCGTTATCTGTCTGCAGCTCCCTTCAAAATGACTGCCAGCCCAAGGAAACCTGCATCCCTAGGCCCACAATGCTATTTTTTCCCCAAATGAGAGGAAAATGGTGATTTGAAAGGAATGTTATGATCTTCAGATGATAAATTACTTGATCTAACATTGATTTTGTAGGATTTTGCTAATGCTTCCTTTATTTTATAT
>VDFB02000007.1:97837512-98002432 GCA_007258455.2 Sequoia sempervirens | reverse complement strand
TGTTGAGGAGTTTGAAGAAAGAAGAAGCTAAGGCTACATAATTGGGTTGAACTCCTTCATTTGAAACTCTAGTATTTTAGGTATGTGAAGTCTTTACACATTTTCTTTCTTTCTATTATGGCTTCCTTTCATTTTTGTTATTTTGCATATTCCATGTTGATCATTGTTTGTCATTATAACCTTAGGTTGTCAATGCACATTTTAAATTACACAATTCTATACACTTTCCAATTACATTTTTAAACCACATCTCTTTGAGGTATTTTGTTATTTAACAATTGACTTACCTTGTGTATGCTTCCACATTTTGTATACACATATATATGACATACATTTTAAGGAAGTGAAATAAAACATCATTTCCTAATCCTTTATTATGGAAGTGCATACCACTCTCCAAATATTTCATTGAGGTATTTTATCAAACAATTATACCAAGCAGCTCATTTCCTTGTGTATGCTACCAAATTTTCCATACATCTCTCTAAAAAAATGGAATATACTCCTCCCACATTGATAGATCTTAGAAACTATTTTGGTTTTCATCTCTATTTCTAAATTTACCTAATCACTAAACCTACCTCATCACTTTTATTTGTGATATGTTTTAAATGTTCCCTTGATTAGTCTACCTACAAGGGATTCTAACCCTTCTCTCCACTGCTAGAAGACTCTTTATTGAAGGCTAAGTTAGCAACATGGGGAAAGGTGCAACCTATCTTGCAATCATGTCTCAAAATAGAAGCATGGACAAAGAATTTGAATTCTGATGCAACCAGGAGAGGTCCTCCAACACAACTGAACAAAAAAAATCATCCAACAACAATAATTCACAAGTCACAATTCTCAAAACTCTTCACTTTTCACCAAATCAGCACTCTTCCTTGTAGCATTGCCAACTCATTCAATCGGCTATTTCTTCTCAATAAGATTATTTCAGACCAAGACTTGAACCATTTCAAGGACCCTTTAGGGTACACAATCACATGCCAAAAAACCACTATTGGTTACTTTGTAACAACTTTCTCATATTAGGCTTTCTACGCCAACTAGGCCTCAAATTAGGACACTTTAGCAAAGAAACTTATCTTGAAACTTTACCAAAACCTCCAAAAACATGTGGGAAGCAATTTATATGTATTAAAACCAAAGAATTCACAATTAGTTCTCAAAGATTCATCCACCAAGATGCCAAAACCAAAAACCTTCTTTTTAAGCCAAATAACCTAGGGCTTATTGGAAAACACACTTCCCAACTTTATCAAAACATGCTACCACCTAAAATAGGTCTAAAATGGATTGCAAAAACTCAATTCAACAAGAAAAAATTCTTCCCTAACACAATACTCACTTTATCATTTCTAAACCTCTCAATTTCACATGGAAAACACCAAATTTCACTCTAGGGATTCATGCCCAAGTCAACTCTTGACCTCCCCTGCACACACTCAACATTCCCACATCTTTTTAGTGATGTTTTAGACCCATTCCTTAGGTTAGAGTTATAATAGTGAGAGGAATGGGTCAAAACACCATTTTAAATGACTTTCAAACCTTCAAACTGTGTGTTCAAACTGGTCTCATAAATGGTTGACATGGTAGGGACAACGTATGCCTAATAGAAATGGGGTGTCACAATGATGTACATCACTATGACACCCCATTTCTATGAGGCATATGCTGGCCCTACCTTCTCAACCCTATTGCATTGGCAAGCTAGTGAGTGAGCTATCTTGCCAACACTCCACTAGCTTTCCAATGTGGTAGGGTTGAGAAGGTAGGGGTGGCATATGCCTCATAGAAATGGGGTGCCACAGTTATGTATATCACTGTGGTACCCCATTTATATGAGGCATATGTTGCTCCTACCTTCTCAACCCTATCGTAGGGTCAGCGTATGCCTCATAGAATACATCACCATGGCACCCCATTTCTATGAGGCATACATTTCCCCTACCTTCTCAACCCTACCACATTGGCAAGCTAGTGATTGAGCTAGCTTGCCAACACTCCACTAGCTTTCCAATACGGTTGGGTTGAGTAGGTAGGGGTAGCATACGCCTCATAGAAATGGGGTTCCATGGTTTATCATCGTGGCACCCCATCTCTATGAGGCATACGCTGCCCCTACCTTCTCAACCCTACTGCATTGGAAAGCTAGTGAGTTAGCTAGCTTTCCATTAGGGTGGGGTTGAGAAGGTAGGGGAAGCACAGTAGCAACCTAGTTGGTGAAGATCCCAACCAACTCAAAACGATTAGACTAAAAGAACAAGCCAGCCCCTTAAATAGTATAAACTCAACTTATCCCAAACACACACCTAAAGGCTTGTAGCCCTCCAACACTATTTTTTCTCAATATCTTTTAGAGATGGTCATACAAAGACCTAAAAAACATCATCTGAGACACACTTCAACTCCTAACACAACATACCAAAAGGTTTCAAGAGGTTTCTTTTCAACAATATTGAAAACCAATAGGCTGCCCTACCCTATAGGCCACCAAATAGCCCTCTTTTATAAAGGAGGTACCTCCAAAACACTTTTTTGCGCCAAATCTCAACTAACAATCACTAATTGTGTTACAAAACAACAAATTCAACCATTATTTCTTAGAGCCTTGACCTCTAAAATGTTGTACCACCAAACCCTCAACTTTCATGCAAATAACCTAGGGTTTATTGAAAGTCTTGACAACTAGGCTTACCAGACCTCACCAATACCACCAACACTTCAAAAATGCCTTTCAAAAACTCAAACAACCATTACATGGAAGGTTCCTTCAAAATTTCATCAAAACCCTTCTTTAACACCCCATTTACACAAGGAAAACAATGTAATTCTACCTATCTTATAATCATGGCATGCCCCTGCACCACCTTTGTCTATGCTAGAAATAGTCTTGTACAAGATTATTATAATTATTTTTAATGAAGCCTTGAATGAAATATATTTCATTTATTTTAATGGACAAATACTTTAGGAACTAATATTCGTCTCATTACCATGCTATAGGTAAAATTATCTACCATGCCCAAGAAACAAAGAAGGAATAAACTAACAAACAAAGAGTATGAAACCTTCAACGAAAAGGAGAGAGAATGGGTGGTGACATATCATGAAAAGAAGAAATTGGGTACTATTGATGAAAACAAGCCAACTAAAGAGGAACTTCAATTGTAGAAAAGAGAATAGGATTTGTTAGCACAAAGGGAACGAATGTGAAAGCATCGCACTAAGACAGATTCAGATACTGTAGTTGGAGACACACCCTCTACAGAAAGTGAATACGAAGGGACACCATTAAGCACAAGTGAATATGGAGGGACACCAGCTATCGCAAGTGAATATAGAGGGATACCATCTATCGCAAGTGAATCTGGTTGGACACCATCCAACACATCTCAAGTTGAGAGTACATCATCACTTGGATTTGATGAAGAAGGTATTCCATCATCCCCACAAGAACCTCCAAGTATGTCTTCTACTCCACCATCAATCAAAGGTAGGCAATCTAGTCCACCTCAATTAAATATTGATGAAATTTCCAATGTTGAGATGTATGTACCTAGGAGAACACCACCTAGAGTTTTGCGTAGAAAGCCAAAGTATTTGATTAATATTGATGAGGATATTTTGCAACACATGGAAGTAAGATTCAACACGCACTTGTAGAAGATATGCTAATAAGATTTGCAATTTCTACTTTGAAAGGCTAAATGAGACCACATGATGCCAACTATTTATTGAAATGATGCAGGGTATAAAGTATAGAGACATCATGAAGACTCTTGGGTTGAGAACATCAAATGCATCGAGTGAAAACACTATTGTGAAGAATCTAATGGATGCATATGAGAGTGTGGGTAAGACCTCACACTCAAAGGATAGTAATATTACACGATGTGTCATTACATTGAATTTGGTAAGCAGTCAAACAAAGAGAGCTCGTCTCATTAGAAAGACGAGTGAACAAATGAGAATTAGTAGAAAAAAATTATCAAAAGCCATTTAAAGGCGGCAAAGAATTGAGGGCATCGATTCAAATGAATTATGAGCATTCTCAAGGAGACTTCCATAAAAAGATAAAAAAGTTGTTGAGGCATTGAGAACACTAATTGAAGAGTATTGGAAGAATAACACAAGGCCATCTCTAAATCAAAGGGATGTGGTAAGAAGGAGAAGTGGTAGTCAAAACCGTGAGCTGGACATCCAAAGCATTTTTTGGATATGACTCAAACCCAATTTTTTCATAAATTTCAAATGGATTATCCTCAAATTAGTATTTTTTAAAGATTTTTTGAAATGTTTAAATGTTTTTATGTCAAGATAAATCACACATGCACTACTTGTTGTTGTAGACTATATATTGAATTATCTATCCATTATGATGTTTATCATTCTATATGTTGTGATTTGCATACTAACAATGTTTTCTAAGATTATGGAATAGGAGCCCCACCAAAATATTCAAGAGAGTTCTTATCAAAAAATTTATGTGAAATATAGGATGGCCAAATATTCTATAGGACAACATGCTTGGATGGTTCATGCGAGCGTTGCAGTGGCTTGCAGTGTATGCTAGTATGTCAACATATGGAAAGCACATATGAGGTGGGACAAAAACTAGTAGAGCTCGGGAAGTATAAAATGGTGGCATACGCTACAAAAGATGGGTCTCAAGAAAAAAGGTGTGATTTGGTTGTTCAGAAGATTCCAGTGTATCAATTTATGTCCATGTTTCATGACAATATAGTGTATGCTATGAAAGGTATACCCATAGAGCCTGATGGTTGGACACACAATTCAAGCTATGCAAGGACACCTTTCTAGTTGGAAGTATAGTATCAGTGGTTGACTTTGTAGAGAACTACACTTTATAGCCTCGATGTGAGGTGCAGTCATAGTATTACAATTCCACATAGGTTTTGATATTTGTGTAAATAGCATTCATTCATGCAGCTAATAGTACAGAGGACCAAAGGAAGGAATTGAGGGAGTATCACTTTTATATTAGTGATGATCACACACATTCTCCAAAGTTCGTGCAAGGTTGCTTCTAGATGTTCTATAGTGATTTGGCTCAAAGAGGCATAGCATACAGTCATCATATAATATGGTTGGATAATTGTACAACACAATTCAAGAACTCATGCATGTTCTACTAGTTGAGCAGGATGCATGTCATTACAGATGCAAAACATATGTGGAAATTTTGTGAGGTCGGGCATGGAAAGGGGGAGCATGTGTGAAAAGAGCATTAGCACGAGAAGAGTTAAAGTATAAAGACAGTGCAAAGTTGACAAATGTAAGATCAATTGGCAAGTGGTGTAATGCTTTGATGGGTCCAAGTAATGAAGGTACGTCTTCAATTCGTAGGTATTTTTGGTTGATGGATGATACTAACATTGCACCATATGAGGATTGTTGTACACTAACAGGATCGAGTGAGCTACACTCTTTCCTTAGCTCAAATGCAGGTTCATGGAGTATTCATACATGGAAGATGGCATGCTTTTGTTCTTCATGTACAATGGAAGCCTAGAATGATTGTGAGGCAGGGGAGTGGGTTGACAAATGGTTGACAAGTTAGCTCATCCCACTTCACACATATCACCCTCTAACGGCATTGGAACTAACACAAATGGAATCATTGGCCAACTTTGACCACGTATCAGATTTAGTTCAACCAAGTAATATATCTACTTGCTTAGTTTTTGAAATTCCATATTGTTATATTACTTTGTAGTGTATTTGTAATGTTGACTAATTTTGAGAGATTTGTTGCAAATATCAATGCAGGGCAAGTTTATGCAATTATTGCTGATGAAAACAATGAAGACGGAACATACTATTACTTGTGTCATTGTGTTGAGGCCAAAAATAAAGTGGAGGCCCCAATTATAGATGGATAAAACATTGAATACCCTACAGGCTCGGTTGTTGTTACTGGAACATGGCTTAGAAGGTACCCACATAAGAGTGCTAAACATTGGTTGTTTCAGAACTTTGATGTATGCATCATAAGATTCTTCATTACTTGAACCTTGTCATGGAATCCAATGTTTGTTTGACCAAATATGGGGGTAGACTTGTGAACAAGGTCTTGTGGAAGGTTCGTGAGTTTGACCATGAAGCAATACTAGACACAGTAAAGAGTAGAGCAGACCCCGATGGTTCGTTGGATTAATTTGTAAGTATGAACATCGGTTCTTATTAATTTATACTTGTATGCACATTAATTTGGTTGATGGAAATGCTATCTTCCTTTACTTTGCCTATTTGTAAGTAACCTACTACAAATTGATTGGTGTCATCCTATAGAAAATGCAGATTTATGAGCCATCTAAGAGAATGTCAACCAAAAAAGCAATGCAACATCCTTATTTTGATGATCTTGACAAATCTCAATCATGATTTTAAGCCATTACAAAAGTGTGTGCAAAGCTTGGTGAGGGAATTTCAAGTTATTCATTTGAATTTAACCTTATCATGAGTAGCTATGATGTAGACATTATAAGAGCATCTCAAATTTCAACTTACTCGATTCATGAGAGGCGTTGTGTGCAATAGGCATCTTGGAACTCGCAGTGAAGATGTATGACTAGGAGTGACTAAGTTGAGAGACTAGCATGCCTATTTGTAAGTTCTTTCCATCTATTTTCATTTCATTTCCATTTTGGATGCTCTTTCATTTTATCTTTTACTTTTCGTATTTGTAAGTAAGCTACTAAAAATTGATTGGTCTTGCGTTGCATAAAATGTTGATTTATGAGCCATCAAAGAGAATCTCAGCCAAAAAAGCAATGCAACATCCTTATTTGATGATCTTGAGAAATCTCAATTTTGATTTGAAGCCATTTTAAAAGATTGTGTGAAGCTTAGCGAGGGAATCTCAAGTTACTCAATTGAAGTTAACCTCATAATGAGCACCTATGATATAGACATTTAAAGAGAATCTTGAATGTATCAGTGACATTGTAAGAGATCTGTGAGAATGAAGTTCCTAAGGCATTGTAATGAGATTTAATCAAATATTGCAATTTTGGAGTTCATGTTTGGTTCAGTAGCACCTTGTTCTCTAAATGCCTTCAATAGGAAAATTTGCAAAATTTGCATTTAAAAATGTAAACAATAAGAAAAAGGTCATGTGAAGGTCATATGTAATGTATTCAAAGTCTCAAAAAGGTCAGTAGATGATTAGAGAAGTTATATTGCATAAAAGATGTCATTTGGTGTAAAAATGAAAAACTTGCATTAGCTGCACAATTGCAAAAGTAGTAAATAAAGGATGATGTTTTTTGTATTTGCAACACTTTTCCTTTTTTGTTTCAAGCTTGTGCGGATTGTATAGCACCTTATACTTTGATTGTTGATTAGTTTTCAAATCTAAAAATTAAATTTTGAAATGTAAAATGTATGTAAAAGGTCATGTGATATAGCCAATATGATGGTTTGTGGATTGATGCAATAGGGGGAGGTTTTCAACACACAAAGTCACAATTCCAATCTACAAACACAATTGTCAGGCCATAAACTCCTCACAATTTCATCATTTCTTCAAAAATCACTCTTTTCCCTTATAGCACTGGGAATCAACTCAATCAAGTAACTTATCTCAATGACACCTCATCAGTCCATGATATGAACCTCTTCAGTGACCCATTTGAACAAAATTTGACATAATCAAAATCCACCTATGATCACTTCAGACCAGAGCACTCAAATTTCACCTTTTCACTGTTTTAGGCTTCTAATTAGCCTCTTTTTCCAAAGCAAATATACTTCAAACTTATCCAAACCATAACAGACCTTGGGACAGAAATTTAAATGTTTCAAAACCTCCACATACCATAATCAGACCTTTGACATACCACCGTACAAAGGGTAATCCATAAAACCCTACTTTTTAGCCAAAACTTAGGGGTTTATTGAAAAAGTCACTTCCCAATCTACCCAAAACACAAAACCTCTTCAAAAAAGTTTGAATTGGTTTGAAAAAGCTTAATCAAACATGAAATAATGCTACCTTCTCACAAAACTCACTTTGGCCCACCAAAACCTCCACTTTTCATGGGGAAAACTCATATTTTCACATTAGGGAATCACACCCAACGCAATATAAGACCTCCCCTTCACAAAAAATCTTGAAGAAACCTATTCCCAACTAAAAAAATCCCATTCCACCAATCACAGTAGTAACAGGGGGTGGAATGGTGGTGCAGGAGCACCTAGGCTAACCTCCATTTTGTTAGTTATCAATTTTGGCTTGTACCTGACCTTAGCCAAGTCAGGGTGATGGTGTGTTTATTTTAGACCTTAGAAGGCCTTGCTTGTGTGTGGAATAGGTGAGTTAGTCACTAGGACTAAAGTCACCTTAGTTTAATCATTGTTGTTAATTTTTTCTTTAGTTAGCCCTAATAGCTTATGTTGGAATGTTGAGCCTTAAATGTGTTCTAAACACATCCTTATTGTTAGAAAGATGCCAAGAGGTAGTTAAGAGGTTGGTTGCTCGAAATCAAGGAGGTAGAGGTCCTAAGATTTAGGATCATGACATAATGATAAGTTGCAAAAATTTGTAAAGTTGCATGACAACATTTGTCAAGTTGCATGCAACTTAGTTATCTTGGATCCCCTCAAAGTTAGGAGTGTGGGATCGACCAACATCCTTTGAAACATGGAAAAGGGAATCTATGTAAGGAAATGGCTCGAAGGCAAGCAGTCAGTTGATTGTAATCAAGTTTTTGGTTTGTGTGAATAGAGAGAAGTCTGCAAATTCTAAGTTTACCATGTGTTTTGAAGAAACAGTGATATCAAATGCATTGTATATACTAATTTGGCATTGTGTTCATGTTCATAGTGTAGTTTTAGGTCTTTTTCCTTTTGTAAGCAAGTTAATCTGAGTTAAATTAGTGTTGTGAATTCTTAGATTAGGGTTTAGAGGGTTTGTAGTTTCCGTTCTGAGCAGTTAGTCTTTTCATGGCTCCCCCATGAAATCTAGCCATGAGAATCTCCTGAGAATGGATGGATTTGCTAGGGGAGTCATTGGTATGTACATAGGAAGTGGTAGGAGTCTTGAAGTGTCGAGCAGTAGAATGTATTAACAAACCCTAGGTGAGCTAAAGGTGCCCGGTTAGAGGTTTGGCAGTGAAAATTTGAAGAACATAAGCAGGGGAAGGAGGTACAGTACAGAAAAAGTACGGTTCCAGGCAGGGTTTAATCACATCTAGACATGTTAGAAGTATTGTGGCCTATCCAATCCATTTGAGTGAGAGAGGAGCAAGAAATCAGTGTAACCCTAGGAATTAGGCCTATTAGCCCTATTTGCCCTAGATTGTAGGAACCCACTGTACGGAGGAGTCAGGGGTCTAAAATCCTATGAATCTTTTAAAGGTTCCAAAAGGGTGTTAGAAAGTGTAGTTTGTTTTCCAGGTTGTTTGGACAGTTTGATCAAGAAAAGCAAAAAGGTCACTGTCAAGGGCTACAAGCGATTAGCCCTTCTCAAAGCAAAATCTTGGAATCGGTAAGACAGCAGATTGAAGGTCCTCAAAGATGGATCTAAATGGATGTGAAATGCATGATTCTAGTATCTCTGACACCCCTGCGAGCAATTCAAGGTTGAGAGTGAAGTTGGCACTTAGATTCTTCTAAGTGTAGGAGATAGTTTACAAGTTCAAGTGGTGTCAAGTCCTCCAAGGTGAAGCATAGGGAGTGAGACTCTTGGAGAAGAGTTGAGACAGGACTTAGCTAATAATCTAAGCCTAGCAAGAACCTAGAAAGGGATCAGGTTCCCAGATGAAGACAATGAAAAGTCTTCTTAATTGATTGTGCAAGCAAACCAAGGAGTACTTACACCATATTGGAATCAGAGCCTTTGTTTGACTAGGCTTGTGATTGATGTTGCAACCCACTGAATCAGTAGGAGAGAATACACTAGAGGAAGAAAGAACCATGGTGACTAATGTTGAGTTAGCCAAGAAGGTAGAAGAGCAAGAATAGGACAACTGGCTGCTAAGAGAAAGGTTATCCCAAGTGGAGAAGCTCTTGGATGAAGTCCAAGAAAAGGCAGACAAAGTAAAGGATAATATAGAATAGAAGGAAGAGCAGGAAGCAAAGGAAAAGGAATTGGACTTGGAGGAGGAAGCTCCAAAGCCTGACCCTGTCCTTGCTGAAGAACCCTTCTTGAATGCATTGCAGGCCTTAAGTGGCAAAGCTTTGGAAGGAGTGCCACTATTTAGTGGACAAATGGACCCTGATTCAGTCATGGACTACATTGAAAGTATAGAGAATCACTTTGAATGTGATGGTATAACAGAGGCCCAAAAAGTTAAGGTGGCTAAGTCAAGGTTGAGAGGATCAGCTATCACATGGTGGAAGTTTGTAGAAGCTGAAAGAGAGAAAGAAGGAAAGGGTCCTATAGTTACATGGAGAGGCATGGTAACCAAGATCAAGCAGACCTACCTACCTGATCATTATGAAGTCCAGTTGCATAGAAGGAGACACAATCTTAGACAAAAAAATATGGATGTCCAAACATATACCAAGGAGTTCCAAAAGTTGTCTCAGATCAAAGGTGGTTGAAGATGAAAGCATCAAGCTAGAAAGGTATTTGAACGGGCTTAAATGGTCTATTCAAGAAGACATGAGCCTAGTGAACTTCAAAACCATCCGCCAATGTTATCAAATGGCCTTAAAGATAGAGGAGAAAGGCAAAAAAAAGCAAGAGAAAACCTCCAAAAGTAGAGGTAAAGGAAAAGACAACAGAGGACAAAGAGGTGGCTATGGTGGAAGGAGTTCAGAACCAAGTGCCCAAGGAGAAATCAGGTACTCTAATCAGCAAGAAGGAAGCTCTAGTAGAGGTGGTAGAGGAAGAGGCTCTAGCTCTAGAGGAAGAAGTGGTGGACAAGGAAGAGGTAATTACTTTACCAACATGAAGTGTTACCACTACAATCAAATGGGACACCCGACCTATAGATGTCTAGAGAAAGGTAGTACTTCTCATGGAGGAGATAAGAGAACTAATCTAGTTCATGATGAGACAACTGCGGCAGAGAAACATTCTGAAGTACCATTGAATTATGAGGAAGGTGAGAACCTCATGATGAGGAGAACTTTGATCAAGGAGCCGGTTAAAGAAGAACCAAGCCAAAGGAGGTCCCTGTTTAGGATAAAGTGCAAGATGATGGGGAAAGTGTGTAGAGTCATCATTGACTCAGGGTCTACTGACAATATTGTGTCAGAGGAGACAGTCAGCAAGCTGAAGTTGACAAGGATGCCCCACACCAATCCTTACAAGGTCACATGGCTCAATAAAGGTCAACATGTCTTGGTGAATGAACAAGCATGGGTGGAGTTCTCAATTGGAAGGTACAAGGACAAAGTCTTGTGTGATGTGTTACCTATGGATGCATGTCACTTGCTCCTAGGTAGACCATGGCAATTTGATCGCCAAGCTATGCATTGTGGAGAAAAGAACTCCTATAATTTCAAGAAGGATAAGGTAAGATTTAGAATTTAGTCTTTGCTAGAAGATACAGAGGTGCAAACAGCAGGTCCTAAATTGTTCGTGGTTGGTGAAAAAGAGTTCTTAGAAGCCTTGGAAGAAGGAAAAGGAGTTGGCTATGCAGTGATGTTAAAGCCAAGAGAGGTAAGGGATGAGAAAGCAGCTGAAAAGCCAGAGCTACCTAAGGAAATACAGAAGATGTTGCAGACCTATGAAGGCATTGTGAGTAGTGGACAACCAACAACATTACCCCCTAAAAGAGCCCTAAGTCATAGGATAGACTTGATACCAGGCGCTACCCTACCAAACAAGGCAGCTTACAAGATGACCCCTCAACAAAATGAGGAAATAGCTAGACAAGTACAAGAGCTCCTAAACCAAGGTCTCATTAGGAAAAGTATCAGCCCATGTGCAGTACCCACTGTCTTAGCACCTAAAAAGGGAGGAGAATGGAGGCTTTGTACTGACTCCAGGGCAATAAACAAGATAACCATTAGGTATAGGTTCCCTATCCCTAGGATTGAATACCTCATGGATTGTCTAGGTGAAGCTAGGTACTATACTAAGATAGACCTAAAGAGTGGTTATCACCAAATCAGAATACATGAGGGAGATGAGTGGAAAACAGCCTTCAAAACATATGAGGGTCTATATGAGTGGCTAGTTATGCCATTTGGACTATCTAATGCCCCCTCCACATTCATGAGACTCATGAATGAAATCCTCAAAGACTACATTGGCAAATTTGTAGTAGTGTATCTTGATGATATACTAATTTATAGCAAAACAAGAGAAGAGCACCTAGAACAGATAGAGTTGATTTTCAAGAAGCTACAGGAGGAAAAGTTGATGATCAATTTGGAAAAGTGTGAATTCATCAAAACAGAGCTGGTGTACCTTGGATTTGTGCTATCACAGGGCAACTTGAAAATGGATAGTAGCAAAGTGGAAGCCATCCTCAATTGGCCTACTCCTAAGACAACAACAGAGGTAAGAAGTTTTCATGGCCTTGCTCAATACTATAGGAAGTTCATAAGACAATTTAGTGCTATTTTTGCTCATGTGTTGGATACCATTAAAGGAGGAATGAAGACTAAGTTTGTATGGAATCAGCAAGCTAATAAAAGCTTTGAGTTGTTGAAAGAAAAGATAGCTACACAACCTGTTTTGGTGTTACCAAGCTTTGAAAAGCTATTCACTATTAAGTGTGATGCAAGCAATGTGGCTATTGGAGCTGTTCTCAGTCAAGAGGGTAGACCGGTGGCTTTTCATTCAGAGAAGTGAAGCCAAGAAGAAGTATTCTTCTGATGACCTTGAGATGTATGCATTGGTCCAGGCTCTAAGGAAATGGAGGCACTACTTGCTTCCCAAGGAATTCATAGTGTATTCAGACAACCAAGCACTTAGTTTCCTAAATTCACAAGAGAAGTTGAGTCACAGACACATGAAATCAATGGAATACCTGCAAGCTTACACCTTCAATATCAAGCACAAGAAAGGAGTACTCAACAAGGTGGCAGATGCCTTGAGCAGAAGAGTCTTCACCATTCAATAAATTCAGCTAAAAAGCATGGGAATAGATCATTTCAAGGATCTATATGTAGATGATGAAGATTTTGCAGACATTTATAAGGTATGTGCTGAATACAAGAATCATTTTCATAGTAAATATGTTGAATATACTTTGCAAAGTGATCTCTTGTTCAAAGGGAATCAGTTATGTGTCCCTAGAGGCTCCATTAGGGAGAATTTGATACAAGAAAAGCATAATGGTGCATTAAGTGGTCACTTTGGAATCACAAAGACTCAAGAACTTGTTCAAAGGTTTTAATATTGGCCAAGGATGAACCTAGATGTTAGGAGGTATGTAGAGAGTTGTATAGTGTGTCAAAAGGCCAAAGGTACTTCTTCAAATACAAGCCTATACCAACCACTGCCTATCCCTACTAGGCCATGGGAATGTTTGAGTATGAATTTTGTAGTTGGGTTACCCAAGACAAGACAAGGCATGGACAGTGTTTATGTGGTTGTAGACAGATTCAACAAGATGGCTCACTTTGTGCCATGTAAAACAACCAATGATTCCAGTCAAATAGCTTCTCTCTTCTTCAAAGAGATAGTAAGGATACATGGATTACCAATCAGCATTGTATCAGATAGGGACACTAAGTTCATGAGCCATTTTTGGAAAACACTTTGGCAGAGATTGGGCACTAATTTATCTTTTGGATTTGCATACCATCCCCAAACTGATGGTCAGACTGAAGTTGTAAATAGAACTCTTGGAAATCTATTAACGTGCTTGACCAAGGAATATGGTCAACAATGGGATCAGTTGATTGGACAAGCTGAATATGCCTATAATGACACTGTAAACAGATCAACAGGGAAGAGTCCCTTTGAAATTGTCTATGGATTACATCCTAGAGGATTCTATGAGCTAAGAGACTTAAAGGATGGAGTCAAGGGAAGTGGATATGTAGATGATTTTGCTTATGCAATGCAAGAGATTCATGATACAGTCAGGAAGACATTGGCAGAAAACACCATGAGGCATAAGACCAAGGTGGATGAGCATAGAAGAGAAGTGCAGTTCAATGTTGGAGACTTGGTGATGGTACATTTAAACAAGTCTAGGTTGCAAAAAGGAGTTCCCCACAAGTTACAGATGAAGAGGATAGGTCCCTATCCTATCTTAGAAAAATATGGAAACAATTCTTTTAAAGTGCAGCTACCGGATGATAGTGGACTGTCCCCTATTTTTAACATTGTAGACCTGGTTCATTACAAAGGACCACCACCAAACATGGATCAAAAATTCAATGAAGTCATCCAAGATGTGGAAGAACTCAAACTGCCTTCTGCTACAGTCAAACAAGCTGACAGTATACTGGATACCATGGTTTACAAGAAGACTAGAACCAAGGAATACAAGGAACATCTGATTAAAAGGCATGGTCAACCTGATGCTGATGCAGTATGGATCAAGGAATCAGAGTTCAAGAAGTTGGGCATTCATCTCAACTTACTCAATCCAAGGATGGATTGAACTCTTTTCTTTTGGGGAGGATGGTGCAGGAGCACCTAGGCTAACCTCCATTTTGTTAGTTATCAATTTTGGCTTGTACCTGACCTTAGCCAAGTCAGGGTGATGGTGTGTTTATTTTAGACCTTAGAAGGCCTTGCTTGTGTGTGGAATAGGTGAGTTAGTCACTAGGACTAAAGTCACCTTAGTTTAATCATTGTTGTTAATTTTTGCTTTAGTTAGCCCTAATAGCTTATGTTGGAATGTTGAGCCTTAAATGTGTTCTAAACACATCCTTATTGTTAGAAAGATTCCAAGAGGTAGTTAACAGGTTGGTTGCTTAGAATCAAGGAGTTAGAGGTCCTAAGATTTAGGATCATGACATAATGATAAGTTGCAAAAAGTTGTTGTAAAGTTGCATGACAACATTTGTCAAGTTGCATGCAACTTAGTTATCTTGGATCCCCTCAAAGTTAGGAGTGTGGGATCGACCAACATCCTTTGAAACATGGAAAAGGGCATCTATGTAAGGAAATGGCTCGAAGGCAAGTAGTCAGTTGACTGTAATCAAGTTTTTGGTTTGTGTGAATAGAGAGAAGTCTGCAAATTCTGAGTTTACCGTGTTTTTTGAAGAAACAATGATATCAAATGCATTGTATATACTGATTTGGAATTGTGTTCATGTTCGTAGTGTAGTTTTAGGTCTTTTTCCTTCTGTAAGAAAGTTAATCTAAGTTAAATTAGTGTTGTGAATTCTTAGATTAGGGTTTAGAGGGTTTGTAGTTTCCGTTTTGAGCAGTTAGTCTTTTCATGGCTCCCCCATCAAATCTAGCCACGGGAATCTCCTGAGAATGGATGGATTTGCTAGGGGAGTCATTGGTCTATACATAGGAAGTGGTAGGAGTCTTGAAGTGTTGAGCAGTAGAATGTATTAACAAACCCTAGGCGAGCTAAAGGTGCCCGGTTAGAGGTTTGGCAGTGAAAATTTGAAGAACATAGGCATGGGAAGGAGGTATAGTACAGAAAAAGTATAGTTCCAGGCAGGGTTTAATCACATCTTGACATGTTAGAAGGATTGTGGCCTATCCAATCCATTTGAGTGAGAGAGGAGCAAGAAATTAGTGTAACCCTAGGAATTAGGCCTATTAGCCCTATTTGCCTTAGATTGTAGGAACCCACTGTACGGAGGAGTCAGGGGTCTAAAATCCTATGAATCTTTTAAAGGTTCCAAAAGGGTGTCTGAAAGTGCAGTTCATTTTCCAGGTTGTTTGGATAGTTTGATCAAGAAAAGCAAAAAGGTCACTGTCAAGGGCTACAAGCGATTAGGCCTTCTCAAAGCAAAATCTTGGAATCGGTAAGACAGCAAATTGAAGATCCTCAAAGATGGATCTAAATGGATGTGAAATGCATGATTCTAGTATCTCTGACACCCCTACGAGCAATTCAAGGTTGAGAGTGAAGTTGGCACTTAGATTCTTCTAAGTGTAGGAGATAGTTTACAAGTTCAAGTGGTGTCAAGTCCTCCAAGGTGAAACATAGGGAGTGAGACTCTTGGAGAAGAGTTGAGACAGGACTTAGCTAATAATCTAAGCCTAGCAAGAACCTAGAAAGGGATCAGATTCCCAGATGAAGACAGTGAAAAGTCTTCTTAATTGATTGTGCAAGCAAACCAAGGAGTACTTACACCAAATGGGAAAAATTTACATGTATGTGACTTTGAACACCCCAAAAATAGAGTTAATTGGGAAAATTAAGAAAATCTAAGATAAAAATCCACAAATTTAAAATAAGACTCAAAACTTCTGTAAATGCAAGTTAACACATGATATAAGATATTTCCATAGTTTGCAAGTCAAAACACCCCTGTATGAGATCGTACAAGTTTGCCAATAATGGAAAAATATAGAAAATATGATAAAAAGCAGTGCTAATCAACTTTTATTGCTTCAAATCTTCAAGATCCCCTCTGATTGAGTCTTTACAATATATTTATAATTTTTTTACTTGAAACTAAACTTTCCCAATGGATCTAACTTCCTTTTGAACTCCTTAATTGTTCATATTCCCTCAAAAAGAAACTTTACACTTTATTTCTTAACAACTTTGGCAAAAATGCAATTTTTGCAATTGTCAAGCCAAGTATCCCCGAAAACACCTAAAATGACTCAAAAAGGACTAAATACATAATAAAATGGTCTCTCATACCTTATTTTAAACAAAATTCTTTAACAACCTACAATCTTGACCTTATGAACTCAAGTTGACAATTTTGCACCAATGGCACTCTTGCGCCATGGATCCTAGTACATGCTCTTACATTAGTAAGAAAGGGGTTTCAATCTTCACAAAACATCAAATGAATGAGTTTCAAACAAAGTTTCAACCAACAACTCTCTATCTCTTCAATTTTAACCCTTCACTCTTCCTTGTCTAGTAGGTTAGCAGACCCTAGTCTTAGACCTTTTCTCACAAACTTCTCACATAACTTCACAAAAAAATGATTGGTCTAGATAGACATTATTGACTTGCAACACATACTTCAAAATCAATAGTGATTGTCTTGGAACATGTGCACAAAAAATGATCTTCGATGTCCTCATTAGGCTAACTAGCCATAATTTACAAAGTAACATACCTTTAAACATTCAACAACCCCCTAAAATTGTTGGGGCAGCAATTCTCATGTATCCAATCCCTCAAATATACAATTTTTCTTAGGAGAAACTCACTCCACGATGCCAAACCACAAAACCCTTATTTTATGCTAGTATGAGGAGGGTTTATTGAAAGGAATGGTTCCACACCTTACCAGAACATGCCACCACCTCAAACCTTCTTAAAATCACCTATAAAAACTCAAAAGACAATCACCCAACCTCTACATGCAATATTTTATCACACCCTAGGGTGAAACCTCATTTTTCATGTCCTTTTCCATCAAAATCTATAGGGGCAGCAACAAAAACCCCATAAAAATTGTTCCCTTTCAATAAATAAGCACCCTAACATCAAAATGGGTTTCTAAATATGTATTGGTTTTGTGGAAACACAAAGAGATTGAAAAAAAGAACACAATCACCTTGTGCGGAACCGTACAGTTCCAAGAAACATAAAATTTCTGGTAAAAATATAGAAAAATGCAAGGAAACAATGAATTTTATTGATCTTGTTCTAAGAACATGATAAATTTATGCTAGGAATGGTACATTTACACTAGGTATGGTCCTCTTTCACACCCAAACATGCGGAATCACTCTAAGCTATGTTCAACCAACTTGATCCCTTGAGGGTCCAAAGTGCAAAAGGGAAGCAATCTTTGATGGGGTATTACTCAAAAACCATGGCGCTTAAAAAATATATGTCTAAGCCTATGAGATCACATTGGGCCACTCTACAAAAACCTCTCTTGGTTTTTGCTATCTCAGAGTGGTTTTCCTATGGTGTTCAGTTTTCAGTTGATGGAAAAATAGTCTAACACAAGCAGTGCAAAGTTGCAAATTGGTGCAACTTTTGTTCTACAAATCGTGTGACTAAACGGACTATACCAACGCATCAAAATAGGTATGTGTTATGCTGGGAATTGTCCTCTTTCGCATCCAAACATGCAGAATCACTCCAAGCTATGTTCAACCGGATCAATCCTTTAAGAGTCCAAAGTGCAAAATGGCTTCAAACTTCAGCATGTTGTTAATCAGATACCGTGACACTTAGAAACTTCTTGTTTGATCCTACAGGATCATGTGTGGCCCCTCTACAAAAACCTCTCTCAGTTTTGACTATCTCAAAGTGGTTTTCCTATGGTAGAAGAATTTCATTTGATAGAAAAAGTGTCAAATGTAAGCAGTGCAAAGTTGCAAAGTGGTGCAACTTTCGTTCTGCAACTCGTGTAACCAAATGGACTATTCCAACACATCCATATAGGTATGTTTATGCTAACCATTGTCCTCTTTCACACCCAAACACATAGAATCGCTCCAAGCTATGTTCAACCGGATCGATCCCTTAAGAGTCCAAAGTGAAAAATGGTTGCAAACTTCAACACGTTACTCGGATATTGTGATGCTTAGAAAATTATAATCTAATCCTACAAGATTGCATTGGACCCCTCTAAAAAATATCTCTCATTTTCAGCTATCTCGGAATGGTTTTCCCGTCGTGGCGAAATTTCACTTGATGGAAAAAGTGTCAAATACAAGTAGTGCAAAGTTGCAAAGTGGTGCAACTTTCATTTTGCAACTCGTGTGACCAAACAGACTATTCCAACACATCTGAATAGGTATGTTTACACTAGGCATGGTCTTCTTTCGCACCCAAATATGCAGAATCACTTTGAACTACGTTCAACTAGATTGATCCCTTAAGGGTCCAGTTGACGCCAAAAATTGACGAGGTAACAGTGTCTTATGGGAAACTCAAATCAAGGGGGACCCCTTTGTGCCAAATTGAGTGACCTCCAGATTTTAAAGAAGCCGACTTCTTCTATAATGGGTTTTGGAAAGGAAAAAGGAAATGGATATAATGAAGCAAAGTTTAATCTAAAGCGATGCACAAAAAATTACTAATGGGCACGATAAATCATAGATTTAGGGGCCTGAATGGTGTTGTTGCTTTCCAAAATGTCGGAGATTTAAAGATATATCATAAACATTTCATTTATTGACATAAAATAATATTGCATACATCCTCACTACTAAGAAAAGTCATTAGACATGATTTAGGTAAGCAAGCTTGTATTCAACATATATAGAAGTTCCTCAAATGAAATGTTTAAGACAGTATAAAGCACAGTTTACAGTTTAATCAAAACATGAAAAATAGAAAGGTCGAATAGTTGACACAGTCTGAAAGTTTCTTGCAAATAAAATAGTAAAAGAGGCCTGGTGTCTCTTGCTAAAAACCAGTGTTTTTTTCTCAAAAAATTTGGACCCTGCTCTCTGCGATAGAGAGAGTATATATAGTAGGAAAAGAAACCTCCCACCGCTTTGGAGAACTTCAACAGAAAACATCCCACAATCCTTTGCAATGACGCCTGAATCAGAAGATTCCCAAGGCCATTACAACGACATCGAGCTAGAACACAACATCCGGTCATCCAGGTGCAGGTGCATCCTTTGTAATGATGGTAGTGGTCCCAGCCAGGCTCAAGGCGACAGGTGTCATCCACCACTGCAAACGACCATGATGAGCGGCACCCAATAGCATTATCTCACTCAGCCAGCCTATCACCCACTTTACAGATTAGTCATAAGGCACGTGGCAACCTCTCGTTGCCCGTATGAAAACTTCTCTCATTGTTGCCAAGAGATTGCGAAGATGTAACACGTGTCCAATGGGCTGAGGTCCTTATCGTAGTGGAGAGAAAGCTGCATCAACTAGGTGTGAAAGAAGCATGGCAGTGTTTCGCTGCTCGCGGCTATTCATGTCCTTACTGTGTTGAAAGATCTGCGAATGGTTGCCACCTAGCAGAAGGTGGGGCCCACCAACACCTTTTAGAAAATAAAAAAGAAACCCTACGGAAGCATTTCGCAGCCCGTGGTTGTTTATTTCATTCCCACATGAAAAACTTGCGATCCGCCGCCACGTAGCAAGATGTAAGACCCTCTGACAATCTTTAGAAATAATGGCCCCATAGAAGTCTTTCGCAACCCAAAGAGACTTTAAGGAAATAAGAAATAAAACCTTCCGCAAGTGCGACACGTGGACGCCCAGCGCAGCTCCTCAGGACCCAAAAGGGAAGCCGTTGCCTGAAGTTGCGAAGAGGAGATGCGCAAAGTGGTAGATCAAAACTTGATGGAAAGCCGAATAGATTCGGCGAGCACAGGCCGGCGCACACACAATACAAAAAGAAACCTGAAGGGAGCTATTCGAATATTTATTTTAACAGCTTTTGGTGACTATCAGGGGTGTTTCGAATAAGGAACGGTGAACCCAAAAAAAACTCTCTGGTGCTGCAGACCAAAGCTTTATGCATAGGGCTAATAGAGTCAGAGTTTGGAAAGAGCCGCCTATAAGGGTGACCATTCATTTTTGGAGGGATTTGCTATGCTGTGCAAATTTTTTTGTGTTCCATGTAGATCAATAGCTTCCTTGTGAGGCAACATGTCAGGTAGACCGACGCCTGCTTGTATATGGAAAAGCAGTTGCCAGAGTGGATGAATGATTGCTTCAATGTCAGCTGTCATTAGGGAGCTGCTGAACTCCCTAAAAGCCTCCGGGTCGTTTTCCTTCTGCTTAATAACATCAGCAATTTGTGTAGTAGTGGAAATAGAGCCATCCTCGAGGAACGAGGATGGCAGCCCCATCTTGCCTAATTTGGTGAAACTTCCTCGTATGCCATCCAGTGCCTTGCTTAGAAAAGTTGCGGCTACCTTAGTGCGCTAGAAAGTAGAGTGACAATGAATGAATTTATTTGTCATTTGGGCAGCAGCGTCTCGATCCTCAATCCCCGCTCTAGCAAGGATTTCATCCCAGACGGAGTATAGCTTGTTGAGCAAGTCCCTCGCCTCGGGAACCTTCTCTAGGATGAAATGTGAGAACTGCTCAATAGTCTCGTGGGCCTCTTGATTGAGCCTTGATGTCTTGTCGATAAATTGGAGGGTAGGCTGCAGTGTTAGGCAAAAGGTTTTGACTTTTTCCTAATGAGAAATGTATAACTACCTAACCAGGGGAATGACATCAGGCTTGGCAGGGGAAAGCAACAGAGAGGCTTTAAGTGAAGAAATCTTCGTGTCTCTTAAAATAAGGGCCTCAGCTAATTCTTCATTTTTCCTTTTCTCAGACGACAGCTACTCCGCATAGCTGCTCATTTCTTTATTCCAATTCTGCTCAGCTCGGGAGTGGTTCGCTGATTGTTCTTCTAGAGAAGTCTTTGTCTCTTAGAGTTCTTCCTCTAGTTTAGCCTTCAGACCTTTAAATTTAGCCTCTTTCTCCTGTACTCTTTGCTCATACTGCTCTTGTAGGTGCTCCAACTCTTCACCCTTTTGTGCCATCCCCTGACTATGCTCAAGCTGGACGCGTTCAAGCTCTTCCTCTTTTAACTGTAAGCTCTGTCGTGCTTATTAGTTCTTGTTTTGCAGTTCTTTTACTATGCCTGGGTCAACAACCTGGGTTTTCACAATTTCACCCTGAAGCTTGTTCCTCTCATTCTCTGCTGTCAGTGCCCTTTCAGTCATTCAGGCGATATTTTCCTCTAAGGATTTCTCCTTTGTTTTTAGAAAACTCACCCTTTTTCTAGCTGCCCTGAGCTGCTCATCCTTCTTCTTTAATTGGCACCCAGTTTTGAGGAAGTCGGAAGTGACCACCCGTTACGTTTCCTCCATGATTTCGACCTTATCTTGTGGCCGGGCTACCTTCATGTCGAGTCTAACAACATATATCTCATAGTCTTCGGGTTGCATTTCTCCCTAAGGCTTACTTACCCTTGGGTACATGGTTGCGAATTTTAATTCTTGTCGAGCCTCATCATAAAGAGCTTGTACTCTCAGCTCGGCGAGAGCATTGTCATCCTTTGCCTTGCGTTTCCTCATTCTATTTACGCGTGCCTCTTTTCCATAATCTATCTGTGCTATGAATTTAGTTGGTGATGAAACTAGCCCACCTGCAAAAGGAGCACCAGATGGCAGAGCATAGAGATAGGTAACTTTCATAGGCGCGCGCATTTGCTTCTTCTGGAGAGTGACTGTTTCTGGAGAAAAGTGCAGCACGTTCCATAGTTTGGTCTGAGAACTATCAGCAGGGCTAGGCATTTGTGGCGACTGAATCGGGAATTCAGCCGTAAGGCTCATTGGCCAGGAAAGGGGAGTTGCTAGCAGAGTGTCAGCTTGTTGCAATGGAAGAGGATCAGTAAGCATAGCGGAAAAAGAATGGGCACCGATAGGAGGAACGTTTTCTGAAAGCGAGGCAAGAAAAGTCTGAGCAGTAGCGGTAGGTGTGAGCATACTCGGAGGAGTAATTACAAGCAGGTGGGCCTATGAAAACTAGGTGAATCCAACCAAATAAGTTGGACCAAAAGTAGAAGGTAGAGGGTTCGGACTTATGGCAAGAGCTGTTAGTGAAGTAGGGGCGAATACGAAGGAATGAGATGCAAAAGAAGAAGGAACGAAATATACCTATTGACTGGTCGGTGGTGGTTCCAGGATCGTTCGTGACTCCCCCGCAACCTCTGGTATCTGGCTAGTAGCGAGTGCTTCTCCTCCGGCGGGTTGTTGCAAAACCCCTCCAATAATACTTTTTGTGTGCTGCCTTTTCGCAAGCGGACCCTCACTAACTTCGGCAGCCGAATACATCTGCAGAGGCATTAGCCTGGCTGGTTTAGCGACCCAAGTGAGTGTATGCGAGCCTCTTGATATATTAAAATGTACGTTCATGGTCACATAGGCGACATGCCCAGAGACCTTGCCCCTTTGCGTTGAGGAGGACGATGTCACCGCTTCTTCTTCATGTTCCTTGGATTCCTCCCCCTCTTCGCTCCTATCAACACTAGAGCTCGGGCTGGGGTGGCCTTCCTTCCACCATCTTTCAAATTCCTGGTCATCCTTTAACTGATTGTAAGGAGCATCCAACTGTGCTACTTCCTGGCGATATTTCCAGAAAGCTTTTATTTTTTCATCACTCCATTCGTCATCCCTCTTCAACCTATTGTACATGCTGCACTCTATGGGAACATTATCCTTGGCCACAGCCAACGAAAAGTAGAACTTGTGCCATGGGCCTCTAGTGTCTGGTGTAGGGATTTGCGTTAATTAAACAAAATCCTTATCTCTATATGTTCGTGGATTAAGCCGCTTCTCCCAGTATGGTCGGGAAACATGGGTAACTTTTATATGTGGCTCCAGTAAGTCATTGAAAGGGTTGTATTACCATTTATCATTTACCAATACCAACCCTAGATGCTCCAGCTTGTCCTTTAACAACTGGTGCGATTATTTTTTCACAAGAATCACCGACTTGAAATTCTTCAGACAAGTGAAGAATCCTTTCCTCTTGACCTTTTTAGTACTATAGAAATTGAAATCAATGACACACACCTAGCGGAATATTTCCAGTGTGAGCACTTTATCCGTGATGCAAGCTGGGAGCAGGAAAAGTTTGTCAGTAAAACCCTGCATTCGAAGGATTGTAAAATTCCTGCCTAAGAACTAGTCACAAGCAGGGGTGTAGCTCTGCATAAATTCGGTCTGCTCCTTATCAAGCTAGATAATATCACCTTCTCTGATTAAATCATTCAAAATCAGGGCTATGAAGTAGTCCTCAAATGCATAATAGTCATATGATGCGGAAAGGAAAGGTGTCCATGTAGACACCGACTTCTTTTTTTTGCTCATAAAAAATTGATAGTGAAAAAAATTGGGCGAAGAAATCCGGATTCTGATGCAGAAACATGTGGACCAAGTAGGAAAGAAACCTAAACTTCTTCTCCACCTGATAATTCTCAATTTTCTGTTTCATTTCTTCAACCATGAACTCAGTAAAATCATACCAGAAGAGTTCATTCTGCTTGCGAAATTGCATTTCTGGTCCCAGCTGAAAGTTTTTTATCTTCTCATCGGATTCTCGGCCACAAACAAATGCCAGCATGGACATGGCGTCCTGGAAATTATCGCGGAATGCACCACGCGATAATGGGATACTTGGTGCTTTAGCGGCCGAGATACCTTTCCTATTAGTCTCTTCTAATAAGAAATCTGAGTTGGTTTTCATTTTCCTCCATATTTTCTCTCCCTTGCTTGGGTGAAAGCGCTCGATAGTCTCCTTCCTTTTACTCAGATCCGAGATACATAACATGTGCCAGATGGCCTCTACGCTGATATGCACCCTTAAGTTGCGGCCTTCAATATAGTGGGTATCTGGATTATAGCGCTGAATAGCAACATCGACCACTTCTATGCAATAGTGCACCAATGGGACCATGTATTGTGGGAGACCACTATACCAGACTCTACTTGTCGTGGATTGGTCTGCCCTTGGTGTTGATAATCTTGCACAAGCTGCCTCTCTGAGGGATTTAGGGTTTTTCACGAGCCTTGGGTCATAGATATTGTCACATTTTTCTTCAACCTTTTTCTAGTTACTCCATTTCTTAGGTCTATCCAGCACCTCTGTGTAGGCTCTTCTCGTCTTGCTAGGTATACCAGGTGTGGCGTATGCCACATCCTCATAAATATATACCTCTACTGAAGAACGAATAGCTGTGAATAGTTCCTGGCTAATTTTCTCCTGCATTGGTTGAGCTGAAGATTCTGACATTTTCCTTCTCTGAATATTTTGTAAGCCCCTGGTTGACTACGACTATGCTTGCTCTAGATAGATAGACAAAAAACAACTCTGCACTTCTCCTTGCGTTTGTAAAAGACTTTGAAATATTAAGCATTTTCATGTAATAATAGCAACCTTTCCCAAGGTGGTAGGTGAAAGCAAGCCTTTTGCATTTAATTCGGCATGTACCGTTAATCTTGCAACTCATGCAAGATGAACTGATTACTATTCTAAGGCGGCCGGATTTCATTATTATATTTGGGCGATCGTGTGATACGCCTTGATCTCCTTGGAACTTGAGCCTGCAACTAGCTTGCCAACCCTGCGTTAGCATGCGCTGGCAATTAATATCCTGGCTGGAATGATTATGCCAAGCAAACGATCACCGCCTGGAAAGATATGAGTATTGCCTTTGGCTCCGGGATGCGCTTGAGAGATGACACAATAGCCTACGGCCATATGTCTCTCTATTAACAAGCGCCACCTTTTTAAAACTAATTAATCAACTTCATTTAATTAAGCATGCATCGAGTCGTGCTATCATGGATGTAACTAGCCCGAAAATGTGAGCAAACATAGACTCAGCTTTCGAGATAGCAGCTAGCATAACATCACGTTTTTAAGAGGCGGATTAGCATGTGCCTTCTCAATTTTTCTATAAGTAGGCCAGTAGATAGTGAGCAAAACATACTTAGCATTTGAGAAGTGATAGGTCAGTAGCACAGCGTCAAACAAGTATTTTCATAAGTTAGGTGGTAAAACACATTCGGTATTAGCTCAAAAGCTTAGGAACAGTGTCAGAACAATGGATACCCCAATTTGTCTAACCTCGTATATGTCACAGACGGCATTCCTAGGTGAGATTTCAACTAGGAGACTGAAAAGGATGACGAAGAACAAGCATTCCTTGGTTTTGGTGGCCATTAAGTGGGTCTTAGGCAAGGATTGCATAGAATATGAGGATAAGTATAGGGTGAATACCGATGTATGCTCCCACTTTGTAGCGTCTATGCTGGACATTTGCGTTCCCCAGCCACTTATACTAAAGTTGGTTAAAGAAATCTTCCCAAAGAAATACCTAAATGGGCTTGGTGAGGTTGTTACACATGCTGCTTATGGGATATGTCTGCCAACAGCTAGCGACCTGCGTCGCTTTATTGAGGAAGTAGCTGTCATCATTTGGTTGCCATTCCTCAGTGGATTCCACCTACAGACCCATGACCAACACCAGCAGAGGGTTACTCAGGCCCTACACTTCCTGTTTCAAAGCTACAACGTGATACCTTTCTACAACGTAGACTAGTATACTGACTTCAGGAACCTGGTATTTCCACTGCTAATGGCGGTTGTGCCAAATGATGTTGTTAGTGCCACCGAGGAGCCCGTGGACGAGGAAGAAGTGAACACTGCAGTGAATGCGTCAATTGCCACCAGTCATGCCTTCGGATAAACAAACCTTGTGCCTACTGCTCAAAATGTAACTCTCTTGCTGTATATAAGCCTGATAAAAGGCTATCATATATAATATACCTCAATATGCTTGTATATTTTGGAATACAACACCCCAGCCATTTTGTAACTAAAGAACATATATATAAATATATCTCCCATTTTAAGGAAAATCCATGCTCCTTCTTGCTTCTGTGTTTAAACTTTTCTGGGTTTGCAATTTTATATGCTATTTCTCCGTACATGAGTATATTTTGTGTAAAGCAACTATGGTGTTTCACCCGCCAATAATAATGAGTTAATTTTGTAGGACGACAACCGATTTAAAAAAAAAAAGAACCGTCCAAACACGGGAAAGAAAATAAAAGCGCTATTTATATATGTACAAAGTAGAGCTTAATGCCTAATGGAACAACTTAAGATGAATCCCATTGACCGAGATTCCTAACAGCTCATGTTCCATATTTTCCAGCTCAAAAGCGTTGTGTTGCTTGCACTGAATGATTTTAAAAGGTCCCTCCCATAGGCTATCAAATTTACCATGCTGACCTGGCTTTGCAGCCCTGCTGTCATACCTTAGCACTAAGTCTCCACTTTTTAGACCCTGGTTAGAAGCCTTCTTGTTAAACCATCATTTGATCACCTGTTGACGGCTCGTCATTGCTATTAGAGAATTCTCCCTTTTTTCTTATACTTCCAACAGCTCGGCGAGCCGAACCTCCATGGCTTCATTTTGTTCTATCTCAAAGGACTTCAATAACTATATTGCTGTGATCTCCATGGAGATAGGTAACAGCACCTCTTTCCCATATACCAGTTCATAAGGCAAAGTCTTAAGGACTTGCTTAGGAGTTATGCGGTTTGTCTAGAGCACTTTTCGGATATTTTTATGCCATTCCATCTGGTGCTCTAAGCCAACCTTTTTAAGGAGTCGGACTAAGCTTTTGTTTGTTGACTCGGCTAGACCATTTCCTTGTGGATAATAGTTTGATGATGTTTTAAGGAATATGCCATTCTTTAATACAAAGTGGCATGTACCTTTGTACCTAGAAATGCTCTGGCATTGTCCGAAATGATCATTTTCGAAGGGCAGAACCTTGTCACCAGCTCTTCGAGGAATTCTACAATCTCTGTTTCTGTGGTACCCTTAAGGGGAACAGCTTCCATCCACCTTGTGAAGTAGTCAGTAGCGGTTAGAATCCACTTATGTTTGGTACTAGAAATCGGGTTGATCATTCTGATGAAGTCCAGGCCCCATTACGCAAACGGTTCATCTGCCACTATAGGTCTGAGGGGCATTGCTGAATTCTTCCTTCTGTCAGAGAAGAACTGGCATTTTTTACAATCCCTTACCAGAGAGTGGCAGTCACTGAAAAGTGTAGGCCAGTAATAGCCAGCTTGCATGATCTTGATGGTGGTAGTTTTGGCGGAGAAATGTCCACCTTCGTCGCTATTGTGGAATGCGTCGAGGATCCTTTGTGCCTCCCTTGAAGTAACGCATCGCAGGAGCACACCATTGAAATTTCTTTTAAAAATGACTTCTTCTATCAGCGTATACCCGTGATTTTGAAGCCGGTAATACCTACTTTTTTGGGATGAGAGGCCTGGTGGATACCTTCCGGTTTGCATGAAATTCATTCTATCAGTCATCCAATCGTCTTCCGATCCTAATCCATTTATCAAGACGAGCTCTAGTTGTTTCTCCTTGGTAGGTACCTCCTCGTTCTATACCATATACTCACATAGTCCTCTGCCTTTAATAGTCTTAGTAGGCCTGACTTCGATGTCATATTCAAGGATCTTGGTGATCCAATTAGCCCTTTTTTCTGTGATCTCTCCTTCCATGATGTATTCACGCACACTAGAATGTGCAACATATACCAGAATTTTGTTGTAGGAAATTAGATGGCAGAATTTTTTAAGTCCCTTTACTATTGCCAAGGCCTATCTTTTGACAAAGTTATAATTTGCCTCATATTCTTTTAGGGTTCGAGAATAGAACGCCACTGGGTGTTCCCCTTCTTCTGCGTTACCCTTTTGGGTTAGAACGGTAGCAATACTGGACTTGCTACTGAAAGCATACATTATAAAATCTTTGGATTAATCCAGATTAACCAGCACCGGGGCTGCGGAAATCGCTTCCTTGGCCCTTTCGAAAGCCTCCTGAGCTTCCGTTGTCCACTTGAAAGCTTGATCTTTTTTCAGCATTAGGGTGATCGGCATAATCATTCCCGCGAAATCAAAAATAAATTTGCTGACGAAATTTACTTTGCCCAGAAAAGACTGGACACTTTTCTTATTTACCGGGAGGGGAAGTTCTTTGATAGCCTTTACTCATTCAAGATCAATTGAAATACCTTCTTTAGACACAATATGTCCTAACAGCTTACCCTGCGGCACTCCGAATACACATTTCTTTAGATTAAGGGAAACCCCGAACTCTTGGCACTTTTGAAAAACTAATTCCAAATGATCAAAATGATCATCCTTAGATTTAGAGAACATAGTAAGGTCATCCAAATAGATTAGAATAAACTTATTAATCAGCTCGCTGAATGTGATGTCCATTACCTGCTGGAAAGTTACCCCTGCATTGGATAAACCAAAAGGCATTTTAGCATATGCAAATGTTTCCCACTTGGTGGTGAACGTAGTCTTGTGTTGATCTTCTTCTTTAACTTGAATCTGGTTATAGCCAGAGAAGCCATCTAGCAGAGAGAACATTTCTGATCCTGCGATAGTTTGTAGGATTGACTCCATAGAAGGCAATGGATAGTGATCCTTCAGAGATGCTTTGTTCAGGTCTCGAAAGTCCACACATAAGCGAATATCACCATTCTTCTTTCAGACTAGTACCAGATTTGATACCCAAGTACTATGTTTGATTGGGAAGACAATATGTGAATCAATGAGCTTGGTTAGCTCTTGTGCCATTAGGGCCTCAACTTTAGGGTTGACTAGCCTCTGTTTCTGTTAGACTAGTTTCGCACCTTCTATTAGCTCAATAGTGTGTTGAATGATGCCACGATCGTAACCCTCCAGATCATCGTAGGACCAGGCCACTACTCCATATTTTTTGCAGAAACTAATAAGCCTTTCTTTATCTCGATGTGGGACATCTTTTCTGACCCAGAGATTCCTACCATCGGAGACCCGAAGGTCCTCATAATCACTTTTATCTGCCACGAATTTCTGCTATCATTTCGGGCGTCATTACAATCGAAAAAGTTTTCGAGAGTAACTAACCCTTTCAGAAGTTTGTTTGATTTGAGCTACATAATTTGTCCTTCATAAGCCTCAGCGATCTTTGGTTGAAGCTGATCAGCAAATTTACCTTAGTGCTGCATAAACAAAGTGATGTGTTCATCGCTTTCAAAGACTTTCCAACTCTCATTATTGTCAGGGATCGCTGGTTGGACAAGCACCCGTACTAAATATTCATTCCGAAGCAAGTTAGAGACAAGATCAAACTGAGCACCAATCACCGCCATGCGATCTGCATCGCTATTCCACCTTCGGGGAACGGTCTAGATGTTGAAAGCTTCGAAACCCTCAATCAGTTTCCAGATTCGGTGCCGATAGGATCTCATGCGAACATTCTTCGCTGCAGAAATTCCTCAGACCTGATTAACTACCAATTTGTAATCTCTGAACACAATCAATTGCTTAATACCCATTCGTTCCACAAGGCTTAGGCCTTGGACTAACCCTTCATATTCAGCCTCATTGTTTGAACAGGCAAATTGAAAGTGGAAAGACCTCAACAACTTTTCATTGTGCGGGGATATTAGACATACCCCTACTCCAGCACCTACTTTGCTTTTTGCTCCATCAAAATATAATGTCCATAGCTCATTTGCTTGGTTATCATCGGATTCTTTGGCGACCTTCGGAAGAACTTGGTCTTCGTCATAAATCACATATGTGCCTAATCCTGTAGCATGATAATTCTCGAAAGGGTCATTGTTTATGTGTTCACTCAACAGAGTATCTTCCTTATCATTTCAGTCTCCACTCACCTTCTCTTCCTCTAGCAATTCAACACTATACATTTCCTGCTTGGTGATAGAGCTATGCACGGCTTCAAAATTAATCAGGGCCTCATCCACCACATGTTCGAAATGTAGAGCCTTCAATTCTATCTTCATTTTTCCACCATGCTTGGTCCTAAGTATCAACTTTATTTCCATCAAGCTGCATCACTCCCTTCTTCATAGGTTCGTAGCTGAGTCCCAAAGCTTTGGCTATCAGTTTTGGCATAACCGTTGTACTAGCGCCAAAATCAATCATAGCGTTGTGTAATAGTTTCTTTCTTATAATGAGAGTTAAGAAGAAGGGCTGAGGTTTCGACCTACTTCTGTCTTCCGCATGGGATTCCTTCACTTTGTCTGTAAGAACCTTAGCTAGTGGCATTTGATAAACCGCCTCTATACTGGCAGACGGCTCTGTTGGTGCTCAGTTGATCTCTTACTGAAGCGCCTTCTATAGTATAGTCTTCTATTCCGGGATAGCTAGAATGTCCCATAAAGACACATTAGCGGATGATTTCTTTAATTGCTCCACCACATTAAAAGGTTGCAAGCTCAGAGATTTATGCTCCTTGGCTCTTGTTATAAAAATTTCCTTCCGCGGTTGAGAAGGTGAAGAGACAGTCGAAGCGCCAGGAATTTGATCAGACACGCCTTTGCGTTGCGGGCTGTCCGGAAGTGAAACAACAGGCTCACCGATGAATCTCCTCTTTGAGCACGTGTTGTAATTCGGCTACACCTGCGGCGTTCTGGATATGAATGCGTCATTGGAAAACATCATTTCTTCTTCGTCCATCTAGGAGAAGAGTGCATGATAAGGAGCAATATCGGACTCTTGTTCTAAAGACATTCCTTGCATTTGTGCGGTAAGGACCGCGCTCTCCATTGGTGAGGCATATACGTAACCTCCATTTTCTGTTATAGTGCCTTGACTGCGTTGCTCCACCACTTTCTATTGTAGGTTGCCATGTGGACAATTTCGAGGAATATGCGCATCATTGCAAGGGAAACACTATGGATTGTATCATCAATAAGATTGTTTTATCTCGTGATTAATTCCCTACTCGAGCTTGGCAACGCACTTGTCAGCAGAGTAGGCACTAGGACCATTTGGTTTGTAGTCGGCATTGCTGGATTAGTGTGAGGCGCACTCTAATATTGATTTTGCTGATAAGTAGACCACCTGCCTTGATAGTTTTGATATGTAGGCCACGAGGGCGTTGCTTGGTTCCACTTGAGAATTGTTATGTCATTTGCCATAGTTCACAACATCTCCTTGAGGTCACTTATTTCATCCTTGGAAGAACCCGATGTAGAAGCCAAGTTTTCAGGAGCAGCTGCATATGAGTACATTGACTGGGCAGTTGCTGGTGCACTAGTCGATGCAGCCTCTTGTGTAGAGGTTGATATTTTAGGAAATATTGGCATAATAGGTCGAGGAGGCAATTTTTCGTAATCTATCAAATGATTCTTAGCTTTGATAGCGGTAGCATAAGCATTTGGTAGAGTGGCTCCTCCCAAAGACTTGATCATCACAGAAATGTCAGGATTGATGGACTTTAGATAAAATATGAATGCCAAGTCTAGAGTCGGGCGGATAGTCACAGGAATCCTCTGCCAATTTGAGTGAAATCAGGCATTGAAATCCGTCAGAGCCTCCTGGGGCACTCGTCTTATGACGGATAGCTGATAATATAATGAATAATGATCTCTGTCGTTTGAGAACCTTTCATAAAATGGATCTCTGAGCTCATCCCAGGCGCGAATTGAATTAAGAGTCAGCGTTCGGTACCAATCCAAAGCCTTGCCTTTGAAGAATGCGGCGAGGAGCCTCAGGGCTACATTCTGCACTGTAATACCGTGTACCAGACAAACATCCGCTACATCCCACAAATGTTCTGCTGGCATTTTTGAGTTGTCTCTGGCAAATTTGGGGATAGCTTTCAAGGCCGAAACTGGGATAGTGCCCCAAACAGCTGGCACTGTCGGGGCTACCAAGGGACTTCCAACATCCCATGCTACGTAGTTTCTGTTCGCGGCTGGCAACATGGTAAGAGGAAAGGGTGGTGGGAATGGAATGGTTACCAGCTGATTTGCGGCCTGGACTGTCCCTAGTGGGAGGTACTAGTAAACCTAGGTTACTTGCGGTCTGGGATCTAGTTACAGGCCGATGGCTCATACACCCCTCTACAAGACAATTTCATTAGTTTGGGTCCCACTGGGCATGCTAGAAAAAGAACAAACTATTGACGCCAAAAATCGACGAGGTAACAGTGTCTTATGGGAAACTCAGTTCAAGGGGGACCCCTTTGCGCCAAACTGAGTGACCTCCAGATTTTAAAGAAGCCAGCTTCTTCTATAATGGGTTTTGGAAAGAGAAAAGGAAACAGATATAATGAAGCAAAGTTTAATCTAAGGCGATGCGCCAAAATTTACTAATGGGCATGATAAATCATAGATTTAGGGGCCTAAATGGTGTTGTTGCACTCCAAAATGTCGGAGACTTAAAGCTATAGCATAAACAATTCATTTATTGACATAAAATAATATTGCATACATTCTCACTACTAAGAAGAGTCATTAGACATGATTTAGGTAAGCAAGCTTGTATTCAACATATATAGAAGTTCCTCAAATGAAATGTTTAAGACAGCATAAAGCACAATTTACAGTTTAATCAAAACATGAAAAATAGAAAGGCCGAACAGTTGGCACAATCTGAACGTTTCTTGCAAATAAAATAGTAAAAGAGGTCTGGTGTCTCTTGCTAAAAACCAGTGTGTTTTTCTCAAAAAATTTGGACCCTACTCTCTGCGACCGAGAGAGTATATATAGTAGGAAAAGAAACCTCCCACCACTTTGGAGAACTATAACAGAAAAGATCCCACAATCCTTTGCAATGATGCCTAAATCAGAAGATTCCCAAGGCCATTACAATGGCATCGAGCTAGAACATAGAATCCGGTCATCTAGGTGCAGGTGCATCCTTCGTAATGATGGCAGTGGTCCCAGCCAGGCTCGAGGCGATAGGTGTCATCCACCGTTGCAAACGACCATGATGAGCGGCACCCAATAGCATTATCTTGCTCAACCAGCCTATTGCCCGCTCTATAGATTAGTCGTAAGGCACGTGGCAGCCTCCCACTGCCCATATGAAAACTTCTCTCATTGCTACTGAGAGATTGCGAAGATACAACACGTGTCTAATGGGCCGAGGTCCCTATCGTAGTGGAGAGAAAGCTACATCAACTAGGTGCGAAAGACGTGTGGCAATGTTTCGCTGCTCGTGGCTGTTCATTTCCTTACTGCGTTGAAAGATCTACGAACGGTTGCCACCTAGTAGAAGGTGGGGCCCACCAACACCTTTTAGAAAATAAAAAAGAAACCCTATGGAAGAATTTCATAGCCCGTGGTTGTTTATTTCATTCCCGCATGAAAAACTTGCGATCCGCCGCCACATAGCAAGATATAGGACCCTCTGACAATCTTTAGAAATAATGGCCTCGCAGAAGTCTTTCGCAACCCGAAGAAACTTTAAGGAAATAAGAAATAAAACCTTCCACAAGTGCAACACGTGGACGCCCAGCGCAGCTCCTCAGGACCCGAAAGGGAAGTCGTTGCCTGAAGTTGCAAAGAGGAGATGCGCAAAGTGGTAGATAGAAACTTGATGGAAAGTCGAATAGATTCGGCGAGCACAGGCCGGTGCACACATAATACAAAAAGAAACCCGAAGGGAGCTATTCAAATATTTATTTTAACAGGTCCAAAGTGCAAAATGGATACAAACTTCAACATGTTGTTACTTAAATACCATGATGCTTAGAAATTTATCATTTAATCCTATAGGATCGTGTTGGGCCCCTCTACAAAAACCTCTCTCGGTTTTGGCTACCTCAAAGTGGTTTTCCCGTGGCAACAAAATTTCACTTGATGGAAAAAGTGTCAAATGCAAGCAGTGCAAAGTTGCAAAGTGGTGCAACTTTCATTCTACAACTCGTGTGACCAAACAGACTGTTCCAACACATCCGAATAGGTATTTTTACACTAGGAATGGTCTTCTTTCACACCCAAACATGCAGAATCGCTCTGAGCTACGTTCAACCAGATCGATCCCTTAAGGGTCCAAAGTGCAAAATGGCTACAAACTTCAACATGTGTTTACTCGGATATCGTGATGCTTAGAAAATTCTCATCTAATCCTACAAGATCGCATTGGCCCCTGTACAAAAACCTCTCTTAGTTTTGGCTATCTAAGAGTGGTTTTCCCAGCGGAAAAATTTCACTTGATGGAAAAAGTGTCAAATGCAAGCAGTGCAAAGTGGTGCAACTTTCGTTCTGCAACTTATGTGACCAAACGGACTGTTCCAACATGTTCAAATAGGTATTTTTACGCTAGGCATGGTCCTCTTTCACACCCAAACATGTGGAATCGCTCTGAGCTACGTTCAACCAGATCGATCCCTTAAGGGTCCAAAGTGCAAAATGGCTACAAATTTTAGCATGTTGTTACTCGAATATCATGATGCTTAGAAACTTCTCATCTAATCCTACAGGATCATGTTGGGCCCCTCTAAAAAACCCTCTCTCAATTTTGGCTATCTTAGAGTGGTTTTCTTGTGGCGACAGAATTTCACTTAATGGAAAAAGTGTCAAATGCAAGTAGTGCAAAGTTGCAAAGTAGTGTAACCTTGATTCTGTAGCTTGTGTGACCAAACAGACTATCCCAAAATGTTTGAATAGGTATTTTTATGCTAGGAATGGTCCTCTTTTACACCCAAACATGTGAAATCGCTTTGAGCTACGTTCAACCAGACCGATCTCTTAAGGGTCCAAAGCACAAAAGGGAAGAAAACTTTGACAGGCTATTAGTCAGAAACCGTGATGCTTACGAACTCTCCATCTGAGCCTACAGTATTGTGTTGGGCCCCTCTACAATAACCTCTCTTGGTTTTTGTTATCTCTAAGTCATTTTCCTGTAGTGTTCATTTTTCACTTGATGGAGAAAGTGTCAAATTAAAGCAGCGTAAAGTTGAAAAGTGGTGCAACTTTCATTTTATAATTTGTGTGACCAAACTAACTGCTCCAATGCATCCTAATAGGTAGGTTTACGCTAGGAATGGTCCTCTTTCACACCCAAACATGCAGAATTGATCCAAGCTACGTTCAACTGGCTTGATCCCTTATGATGGCATGCAAAACAATGGAAAAGAGAAACATACACATGACAGTTGAGAAGTCTGAGTATTCCACACAAAAAGCATATGATCATTGGTGCAAAGAGCCTTGTTCCTCCATTTGATGAAGAAGGTCTAGTTTAGTTGTTTTAATCATTATAATGTTAAATAAGGCCATGATAGGCCATTTTGTAATATTGCTTTTAGTTTTGAGTTATTGTGGAGTCATTTGAGTCAATTATATAAGTATGAATAAGAAAATAGCATTGGTAAAGGCATTGGAAGAGATTACTTATGCTGCCCCTATTTAAAATTCAAAATTTAGGCCTTAAAAGCAAGGCTAGACGAGGTGAAAAGAAGAAATTACTTGAGAATAAGTTAGAATAGGTTGGAAATAGGGTGAGGTTGTGGAGTTTGATATGTTCAAATGGTCTACAAGGACAAGGGAGGTCAAAAGTATGCTATGGCATGATGCCCTAATTGGGAATAGGGGGGTTTTGAATGAAAAAGAGAGGTTTGAGGGAGTAAAAGTGGGTAAAGTCAAGGGGAAGCATAATTTAGTAAATGTTTCCCAATGGTGTTTTCCAATTGGAGGAGTGATTGAGAGCATGTTGCTTTGTTAAATAGTCCTATTTTGGGGTCTAGGACAACATTGAGTCCATTCCTTATTTGTATTATAAATTATAACTTTCTTTCTATCGAGTCCATTTCGTATACAAGAAATAATATTGCAAAAAGTTGACATAAATATTTCGACATGTTTATATGGTGATGCATCAAGAACATAACAATTCATCTTAGACTATTAGGATTATACTGTGAAAATGTTTAAAGACTATTGAAGATAAATTTTTGTATGATAAAGTGTCAAGAAGTTAACTACTTCATCTACTCTAAATATTATGTTTTGCAAGTGTTGTGAAGATTATGTATCCTTTGCTTAATTGAGTTGTTCCAATCAAAGGATTAAATATATTGGAATCTTTTTATGAATCATTTCATAGAATACCAATTGAAAACATGTTTTTTGCTTTTAGATAAAGTTGTTTAGCATCAATCAATTAATATTTAAGACAAACCATAAAAGACAACAATGATCAATGTTGGGGCTAACCAATTAATAAGTATACACGTGAGTAAGTCAAGCATGTACACATGAATAAGGGAAGCACAAATACTCAAAAACACGTAAGCCTTGAAGTATACACACGAATACATAGTATACACAAATTAATACAAAGTATATGCACGAATACAAGGTATACGCATGAAAACACGTAAGTCGCAAAAGTATACATTAGAACACACATATGTCGTAAATTATGCACTTGAATACATGTAACTCATATCTATTGAACCATCAATTTAGAATGCAAATATGGACACCATCGATAAAAAAGATTTGTATTAACCAAATAGCCATGTAGGCATACATCAATATATGTTGATATAAGTATGAAATATAGGTACAAAATAGCCATATAGGCTTATGAGAATGCCATATAGGCATACAATGTCAAATATATCCAATACAAAATATGTACAAAATTGCGATGTAGGCATATAACAAAGGGTTTTGGAATCAAAAGTCATTTCTCTCCATTCTCTGGAAATAAATTATTTCCCTTTGCTTGTCGATTGGATGCTGATAGGTCTGTCACTTGTTTGTGCTACGCTTGAGGAGTGCTCTTGTTGCTCCTTGTAGTGTTTAGTTCATGGTGAGGTTTTAACTTTTACAATAAGAAGTAAAGATATTAATATATAGAAATTACATTATAAAAAATGATATATTTAACAAAATAATCACTTACCGCCATCTCATGATCTCTCTCCATGAGGAAAATATTCACATGCCCATGCTTAGGCGTGCTCAATCACTATATAAACCATCGAAATAGAAATTAAACTATGAATGAATAATGGTTTGATTTTTCACTAACAAACATCTATAAAAATGAATGTAAATTGAAATTTACTAATTTGCCTCATACCTCCCCTATCAGAGCCATCGAGGATTGTATAGCAGATGAAAGATTGATCTCCATTCCCCTCATCACATTCAGAGGTGTTTCGGCTTGCAACAACTGAAAATTTAAAAAAAAACAAATTATTTGATCACAAAAACTACAATAGCGATCCATGTCATGACTTATAATGTATGAGATAATGAAAAAAAATTGGAGTAATTATTAAACTATATATTTCTTATTCTCATGCTTACTATTTTTCCTATCCATATCTTATTTGAAAGGACATGTTTTTAGGCTTTTACCCATAGCAACAAGTCGGTGAACCATTTGATCAAATTCTTTCGTAGACATGTACGAAAACTGTGGTGGCATAGAGAAGGCAGTGAACTATTTGAAAAAATGCCTCAAAGAAATGGGGTCTTGTGGTGATGGAATGCCATTACAAACAAATGCACGTCATGGCATTCCATCACCATAAGCCCGCATTTCTTTCAGGCATTTTTTTAGAAATTTCATTGCCTTCTTTATGGTATTATTGCTTACTATTATTCTTTGATAGATATTTTTCCAAGCATCCATAGTTTGTTGGAAAGCACCTATTTTAGACTTTTAGCCATAGTTGCAAGGAAGTGAGCAGTTTGATAAAATGCTTTGGTACACATGTATGGAAAATGTGGTATCATAGAAAAGGTGGTGAGTTGTTTGAAGAGATGTCTCAAAGAAATGTGGTCTCATGGTGAAGTAATTGCATCACTACTTATGTTGACTTTCTAAACAACTATATTGTAGTTGAAATTTTGTCATCTATCAACATCTAGTTATTAGTTATGGAATGTGAAGTAATGCTTTGAGTTTGAATGATGTGCAATACAACATAATCAACGATATGAATATAAACTACACAAACCTATTAAGTACAATTCATTAGTTAAACTCTTTATTCTATTACCTGCATGTAGGTTTGAGTAAATCCACTGGAACTAGGAGGTGTTCCTTACAAACCTCCAATATTAGTCTGTTCAACATCCAAAATCACATATTAAAATACCATTCATTAAACAATGATATTAACATGTAATAAATTTATAATTATTTACTAGTTACATACCCCATCGATAGGTGTACTACAAAAATAAGTAGGTGGAGGGCCTGTGTATCTAGTCTCAACACTGTGACCCTGTAATTTTATTAAAATCATAAAACTAAATTAGTTAATCTTGCATTTCAAAATTGAAATTTAATAAATTAAATTCAATGAACATGCTAGCATTTACCTGACTATCAATGCCATATGCCTCATGCAAAATGTTAGCTTCCCTCTCCATCTCCATAGTTGCAGACGGATCATGTGTAGCAACCTCCTGAGTGTCGATGGGGTCATATGAACAAGTCACCCCGCAAGATTGACACACATGGGTTCGAAGGCCACCACTTGAAGACTTCCCTAGATAGCACTATAGAATAGGGCTAGTATGATGAATGACACTCTAGGTCAAAGTGCTTATCGCCTACAATGTCTCTACGTCGACACTCTCCTTTATGACAAAAGGCATAAAAACATGCTCATGAGGCAGCCTAGCAAGAGCTCGTCTCCCTTTTGGCATAGGATCTGGTTGCACACCAAGTCTATCTTGAGCTGACCCCCAACCTCTCCCTTGGAAGTCCCTCATATCAAAATAATTTGAGATTTTCTTCAATATGAATTCACTGTATAGTTTCCTAAGGAAATACAATGGGACTTCACAATTGTTGCATGGTGGGTAATCAAAGACCATGTACCACTTATCATAAAAATAGTTCCTAATCTTTTGGTGGTGGCACCAATAAATAGAAAACCTCTTCACATTGAGGGTAAGATTTTGATTTGTGTGTGGGTCAATGAATAATGAGCACAAATCACCTTTTGTAATTTTTATATCCTTTACATCTGTATATGATAGTTTATCTACATAATAAGCCCTAACCACTTGCCTCTTATCTCACCATCCTATTATTTGTTTGCTAATTGAATCTACATTTTTTAACATATCTTTCAATGAACTTGCTAGGGTCATTCTTTATATGGTTGAACCATTTGGATCACTCAACCTACTGATTAAATCCTCAATTTTATTTTTGTTGTTCTCTATTTCACTCATTAAATTTTGTTGAGTGCTACGAGGGTGTTGAGTGATTGGTGGAGGAGGTTGTTGTGGTTGATTTTGTTCTTGAGGATTTGGTTGATCTTCTTGTTGAGGATTTTGAGGGTTTGTAGGTTGATTTACATCTCCTACAAATTCAAAAAACTATATATATCAAATACAACCTAAAACTAACAAATTCAAAAGAAAAAATAAACAATCCTTACCTCTCACACCTCCTCCCCATCGTGGCACCATCCTTGCAAAGAGATAGCAACATTTGGTGAATATTTTTGCACAATGCCTCCTCCTAGAATGCGAGCACAAAAAATGGGGGTTTTGGCCATGGGCACAACATAAAACATAGTCAAAATGCAGAATGAATGAGTTTCAATTTTTTTTTGCTTTTAACATGTCATAACACGAACACATTATAACGCACTCGCACTGCATTATAATGTACTCACGTTATGAGATTGTTGCTGTCAAGCCTCAGGCTTGACCCACCAAGCCATAACACAAATGCATTATAACGCACTCATCTTATGACTTTTCAAAACTTTTTTTTGAAAGTGGCCACAAATTGGCTACCCATCTCCATGCACCCGCACTGAGATTATTTCTTGTGTTGGGAAACTTGTTTTCTTTTCTCTCTTTTGGGGAGGAGTTTTGTCCCACTAGGTTTTCTCCTTTTCTCTGGTTGTGAGAGATTGGTTTGTACATAGGTATCTAACATGGCCTAGTAGTTGGGACCCATCTTTGTTTCTTTTCACCCACCTAAACTATGCTAAAGAGGGGGTGTTAGTGTAGGTTTGTTATTTTCCTTATGTTAGGGAATATTCATTTTTCCTACACATATTATTAAGCTTGCTTAGGTTATATTATAATGGTTAGGATGAGGAAATGTGGTATAAATCCATCAATCACATGTGTCACTCACACCCACCTTTGGGTAGTTGAATCTCACACCCTCTTTTGGATTCTTATGCCACCTCTCATAACCATTTCTTATCTTTACTTGAGTAGGTATAACCTTGCAATCTAGCATTTATCAAGTAGGTAAAACTCCCACCTATTATGGGCACTTGGGAGTTATTATTCCTCAAGTGGAATTATCTACCATTATTTTGCTATATAAATAGCACTCACCCCTTCCCTTGGCTAGTACGAATGATGGAATGCTAGTTCAGTGCTAAGGGAATGTTGAGTTTATCCATCTCTTTTCTTGCTTTCCTTCAATAATTCTGATCTTAGGTAGTTTCACAACCAAATCTAATAGATCTCCTAAAATTTGGAACCTCTATTTAACCTATTTCACTGTATTATCAACTTCACAAAGTTTGATTGATTTTGTGTATATTGTTTGAGCAGTGTTCATATATTCACCCATGCGGTGTTTTGTATCTCTCATCTCAAGGCCCACATTTCTTGGAGATTCATTTATTCTAGTAGACACCAGTCTATCATCGGAAAAAAATTCAACTTCAACATGCTTTGGGAGTTCTTCAACATCATGTTCCTTTCATCAATGGACATATTTTTAGAAGGTTTTAAATCATTCTAATTTCTCTTTTGGAGAAGAGTTTTGTTCCCACTAGGTTTTCTCCTTTACTCCACTTTATGAAAAACTTTGTACATGGGTACTTAACATGGCCTCTAGTCGGCACCCATTTCTATCTATTGCACTTTTTTGATCTCCCCAAGTATCACTTAAGGGTGGGTGTTAGTGTGAATAATTAATCTATTCACTATATTTAAGTGCACTTAGGTTGATGAGGTTAGACAACATCTTGTCTAACCGAATGTGCAACCTTTCAGACCTCTAGAGGTTACCAAGTTATTTGGTTAACCTCATGCACATACCTTTTTGAGGTTGGAAGTATTTCCATCTCACCTCAAAGGTCACTCAATAGTTGGCACACAAGGTTGATGACTTGGTCATAGAGGTTGTTGGTTTGCACACTCCAAGTGTTCCTAAGATTAACACCTATAGGGCACTTGTCTTCTCATTTGTAACACTTCATGGGTCACTTGGCAATTCACATGATACATGGATTGTCTCATCCTTGCCTATATAGGAAAGCTCATATATTGTAATCAAATCAACTCTTTTATCAATATCATTTTGATAATGCAAGTTTAAGTATATTGTTTGCAAGTGTATCTTTGTGGAAGCACAAGGTTTTTGTTATGATCTTGGATGAAAATCCTAACATGGTTTTTTCTTATTTGCTTTTTGAGTTCAACAAGTTTATTTTTATGAAGATGATTATGAAGAAAATATTAAGTTACGTCTTGCAAACCTCAAAAAAGAAAAAAAGAAAAAACATAAAATTAAACCCCCATTATGATGACCCCCTTTTCTGCCAAATACATTGCAAAAGAGAAAATTGACTCCCCTTTTTCAAATTTTAAATAAGGCAAAAAATTTACCTCCCCCTTCCGTTTGCAAAATGAAACAAAAAGACCCCTTTGCCAAACTCAATGCAAAAGAAAAAAATGATTCATTTTTTATAAATTTTTAACAATGGCTAAATATTGCAATCCCCCTCTTACAAACATTTTCTTTTCCAAATTCATTGCAAAAGAAATATCAATTTCTCTTTTACAAATTTTTAACTATGACAAAAAAAAATCAGCTCCCCCTTTGAAAAACATTAAACGGTGAAATCAAACTATTTCCCAAATACCATTTTATGATCAACATAGAAATGGAATGTTATGATCAACTATTTAAATGGTAACCGTTTAATGGAAAAAACCTGCCTTTTAACCAAGTTTAAGGACAAATGACTTGAGGGAATGTGGCACAGATCTGCAAGAATGAATTTTCAGCCTATGAAAGAGGTGTTTGACTTGGTTGCATGCTAAGTGGAGCTTCAGAGAGGCTACGTGAGACTCATGCAAACGAAGTCACCAAAATGATGTGCTAGAATTACACGTCTTCTACCTGCCAAGGCTTTTGACTGATTCAAAAGGTTGCATGGGCGTGCAGGAGTTGTGGGAGCTTTTGAGGGCTACTTGGAGTGCAATAAAGGAAAGAAGAAAGAGTTGTATCAAATACAATGTATGTGCTTTAATTACCTTTACAAAATTTGTGACAAGAACACTATTCAATATGCACATGTAGAGGTACAGATCTACTATTGTAAATATCGCCCACATGCAGATCCATTTTATTCAATGGCTCCAAAGAAAAGAAATGATATCTCATTATCCGTCAAACTGCAAGCTGTCACTGTTATTGTGCTCCTTGATCTTCGCACAACAACAACACTAACAATAGAAGCCGCCAATATACTGGTGTGCAGGCAACGTAATCTAGCTTTGACACTCGCAATGGTGATTTTATCCTCTTCTTTCACTTGCAGCTAAAGATGGTTCAATACAAGGAAATCACTGGCCAAAGGATGGAATGTGTTGTGTTGGAAATAGGCATGGAAGATTGAGCCAAAATAGAAGCCATGGCTGGTGAGATGTGAGTCGACTAGTAAATGGTGGCACTTTTTAACTGCAAATTTATCACTAGCAATTCACCTAAGGAAAATTCACTGTGAGTAATTCAGCGCCACGGAAAATCACACTCAAGTAAAATTCACCCATTAATATTTTTAATAAAATAAAAGTTTTTGCAATATATATTAAAAAATATTAATGCGGTTAATTTTCGGCCACGGTGAATTGCTAGCGATAAATTTTACTTGGCGGTGAATTTTCCGTGGGTGAATTTTCTGTGGTGATGAATTGCTAATGGTGAATTGTTGGCGGTGAATGTTCCTAGAGCCCCTTCTGAATGAGGCAAGAATGCTTGATATGCCTATCGTGCTCTTCCGATATCCTCACAATCACTTTATTTAATAACCACTCTTCCTGCAAATTAAACTCTAACTAGCAATTTTGCAAATAGCCGGCAAATAGGCCAAAATGCCCAAGATGTTTTTGCAATAAACTAGTAAACTATAGATTGCACCCAAATTGAGATAACTTTTACATGCAAACCAAATTGCATGGAACTCTAAACTATACTTGATGCTAGCTTTCGAGAAGGATTTTTGTTGCATGCCTTTGATATCATGTTAGGATTTTCATCCAAAATCATGTCAGTAAAAACTTTGTGCTTCCACAAACATACACTTGCAAAAAATATTCCTAATCTTCCATTATCAAAATGATATTGATAATAGAGTTCATTCTATTACAATATGAGTTTTCCTATATATGCAAGGATAAGACAATCCACCTATCATGTGAATTGATAAGTACCCCATGAAGTGGCACAAATGAGAAGACAAGTGTCCTATAGGTGTCAACCTTAGGAACACTTGGAGTGTGCAAACCAACAACCTTTATGACCAAGTCATCAACCTTGTGTGCCAAGTGTTGAGTGACCTTTGAGGTGAGATGGAAAGACTTCCAACCTCAAAAAGGTATTTGTATGAGGTTAACCAAATAACTTGGTAAGCTCTAGAGGTTTACAAGGTTGCACATTTGGTTATAAAAATGTTGTCTAACCTCATCAACCTAAGTACAATTAAATATAGTGAATAGATTAATTATTCATACTAACATCAGCATGTGTGTGGTATTAGGATTAGCATAGTCATCTCCTCCATGTTCTCTACCATTGACATAGTAGTTGCAATGTGGGCATCTTGATCAGTTATATTTATCGAGAGCACACTCAATGCTCCTAATGTCAAAACCACTACTTGCTAATGAAAATATACAAGAATACAAGGTGAAATAGGAGCAACCATGGGTGGAATTAGAATGGGTTAATTTGGATTGACATGTACCCCTAACCTATATTATGGAATGCCACCACCAACACCCTGGAATGATATAGTTTTAAAATAATTAGGATTAAACCAAATTCAAATTGTGTCCATATTTTAAAAAATATATATAATGGAACATTAGAATTAGCATGTGGTAGATGATTAAATACCACCCAACATCACTCCAAAAATATGTCACAATCTGCAAATTCCTACACCACCTAATGGAAATTATTTTTTTGTTTGGAGGTATAGGTTGATTTGTGATAGGCCCAACAAAGTTTATTTATTAATATGAATATCTAGGATCTATCTATATGATATCACATCTACATAAAATTTCCACCTCTCGTCCCTCCACATGTGGAATTTATCTAGGTTTGCATCACTAGACCTAACAATCAACAATAGCTAACATTAAATATTCAAACCATGCTACATGGGGGGCATGTTAGGAAAATTTTGGATCAAATTATTTTTTCTTCAAAGTAAAGTTATATTTTCTCACAAGTGAGCCTCATCACGTGGAGGAGGTGGAGGGTTGAGGTGGGGGGCTTTGATGTCAAGGTTTTTCTAGTGGGAAGTTCTCAAGTGGAGGTTGGCTCATTTGAAAAACCTCTTCTAATAGCATGTCATACTCTTAGGGTATTTGGTCCATTGGAATGTAATTTGGATCAATTGCATTTAAAATTAGAAAAATAAACAAATAAATAACTATTCATATAGAAATCAAAATTTTAAAGTTTACATGCACATGTGTTAAGAACTTAGATCCATGTTGAAAACTTTAAAAAAATTATTTAAATAAAAAATAAACAAATATTTACCATTAACATATAAATCTATCACAAATATTTCTCATAAATTTTTTTCATAAATAAATAAATTTGAGTTTTACAAGTTAATTTAATTTAAATCACTTACATTTACATATGTGTACACACAAAGATAAATACATGCATACACTAAATTCACATGTATATACATAAATATACTATGGTCACATACATGTAGAAATTTATGCATTCATACTTAATGTAGTGTAGAAAAATTTATCCCTCTACATTTTCATACTTGTTTGGGCCCTCCCTGCTAAAATTAATTTTCTTTATGCCTTATTTGGTCCTATTTTGCATCCACAAGCCTTATTTAATACATATTTCCGAGGATAATCCTGACACTTATCTAATGACCAATCATAATTCATGATTTTGGGTTATGTGTTGTATATTTAGTAATTTGGGACTCATACACCACCTTGGGTGTATGGGTCACACCTAAGTCTCGGGGCCTGATCCTGAATTTGGCATAGAACTTAACATTTCTTGAAATTTGTGTCCCAAGCTTAGGCTATTGGGACTCAAACGCACCAATTGGCATATGAGTCTTGCTTTAGCTTAGACCTATTTTGAATTCAATTCTAGGCAGGATTTTATTCTCGTAGATCTAATGTCGGCTTGTAGTGTTGCAATTTCAGGAAATTTGGCATAAACAAGTATAAATACAAGGTTATTTCACAAATTTTCTCCTAACAAGCTAAGCAATTTTCATGAGAAAATATCCTAGCAAGTTTATGAGATCAAGAGCATTTAAGATCATTCAAGAGTTGATTATCAAGCATTTTGGAGCTACATTCAAGATTCAAGCATCATGTCAAAGTCATCATGCATCATGTGTGTTCTTTGAGCTAACATTTGGGATGTAGGTTTTCATGATTCAAGCAAGCATTCAAGTCAAGATCCATAAATTTCAATCAAGAGTCAAGATCTACATTCATACTAGCCATTTCACATAAGATTATAGCCTTCATATCAAGGGTTTGGTGAGTTGCAACATTGCATATTGTTCATTCATCATTCCTTCATTCTATTTCATTTTATTTCAAGGTTTGATTACCAAAATGGAGTTTGACCAAGGCAAACCCCTATCCACTAACAAATCAACATTTTTCTCCCTCTACATATGTCATTGCAAATCTAGGTGTTTTGAGCTTGAAGATCCTTTGATCTTACTAAGTTGCAAGATTTTAGAAAGTTGTCAAAGTTGTCAATAAGTTGTCATCTTCACAAAAACTCACCTGTAGCTCACAATTTAGACTTTCAAACTCTAAGATCAAACAAAAGAGAAGCTACAGAAGATCACTAGAGGATACTAGAGTTTCAGAAAAACCCTAATATTAGGACTAAATCGCCACCTTGGGCGTATGAGTCCCAGTATATACCACTTTTCAATCATTTTCTATAGATTTTAGTTTACCAGTTTTAGATTCTAGATTCATCCAGAAACCCTAAACTAGGACTAAATCACCTAGTCTAGCATATGAGTCCCAGTTCACATCAAGAGTCAAAATTCCAGGGTTACAAACCTTGTTTTGAGACCTTCAATCTTCCAGGTGCACCTTTGTTCATTCTCATTTTATTATTCTCATTACAAGTTTCATTTCCTAGGTTACATAACTAGATTTTTATTTTTCATTCATTTTTTTCTTTCTAAGCATTTTCTTAGTGGTGAACCCCCCTTTTAATCACACCTAAGGAGACCTTGTAGCAATCTATTTTCCTAATTGGATCATTAGGTTGAGATCTCTAGGGTTTTCTTTAATGAACTAAGAGTGAAATAGGAAGAGGGCCCCCATCTTACATGTGTTCCATCTCCTAAAAGGTGGAGCACACAATTTCCTTTCCTTCATTTTGGTGAACTTGACTTTCAAATCCTTTATTTCTTATTTGGAGTACATTAAAGTCCTAGATTTAGCTTACATTAACTTTGCATTAGGTCTTGCATTAGTTAATTTGTATTTAGGGATTCTAAATCTTGCATTAGTGAAAAGTGCATATAGGTTGCATTTTTGCATCTTGCATCATTGAATTTCATTGGAAATTTTTAATTGCAAACAATCAAGTTAACATAAAAGTTAGAAACCTTACAATCAACTCAGAATTTGTTGAATTTAGTGTGAAAACCCTCATCTAGGACTCATTCACCATCTGGGAAATTTAGTCCTAGTATAGGTCTTTGCTCCTAATCTCTGGGAATTCTGTGTTGAATCTTTTTCAGTATCTAAACCTGTCAAAAACCCTATTTGGGACTCATTCACCCATATGGGCAATTTAGTCTCGTATCATACCTAAATCTACAGTTTATAGCATTAAAAACATCATTTATGTGCTTATGTTTGCTACTGTTGGATATATGTTTCAATTTTATGAGTTTTTGTTTCATTCATTTCATTAGATCTAGCTTAATTTGGTTTCATTTTAATTACATTTGTAAACATAAGTATTGGAATTAAGGCATATCATTTATCTTCTATTCATTTCATTTATCTTGCATTCATTGATTGTCCCTTGCATGATCTTTACAACTTGGTGTCCTATTCCTAATACTATAGTGAGACATAGTTTGAGACTCATTACATCCCATGATAACACACTCATCGTGGATCTTGGGTTATCTAACTCTTTCACTCATAATGTTGACACTAGTTCACTAGGTATGGACCATACCCTTGACAACTCTTTACTTTCAAGTAATATGACTATGACCAATGACATAGTATAGGTTAACTATACCTGATCCATATGAATTCAAGGCATATTTAATCCACTATATATAGTCTCAATAAGATCATCCAATATAAACTTGTAAGAGAGGGGGACCAACCACATCAAAGCTTTAGGTCATGGAGAGCCGAGAGCAGAGGGCTTCCCTAACTTACCTCACTCTAAAAGATGCCTTGGGGTAAGGATCGAGAATGATGAGCACTATAACATACTTCTACCACTCTAGAAATCCTAGACTTAGGTTTGGGCTAGGTGAGTTGGTTTTTGGAGTCGGTATTGTGTCTCAGACAACTCTCTATCCGAGGACGACAACATAGTTCTAGGATGACAGTGCAGTATGTTGGCGTCTCTTCAGTGAAAATATAGAAAATACAGTAGAAACTACCGAAAAACCTACTAATAGTCTAACTAGTTAATATAGATGGTAAAAAAATAATAATAAAGTATAGGAAATAGATATTAAAATGATAAAGCAAGTAAATAAGAACTAAGGTGATGAAGATGATCTCACAGAAGCAACAACTCACCAGCTAGCTCCACATGAACATTCACCTACACACACACAAGAAGGGAAAAATTGTTGAGGTTTTATAGGGGCCTGCCTCAGTCAGACCTTCGTTTTGGTGTTTCCACCTCCACAGACAGCTAGAAAGAAATGGAGTAGAATATGTGATAAAGGAAAGAAAAGAGAGCAATACACACTACAAAATAATACAATGCTACTCAACTAAATCACAAAGGAGATGAGTGAAACATTACCACCTCCACCCAAAATCTCACTAGCCAATGGAAGAGTTATGGACTTGGAAAAGTCACCACAGCTGCAACTGTGATGAAGGGAGGTCTTGCAAGACTCCAAGCCCATGCTTCTATAGCTTTCTTCACACTTGCAATGTGGAGTTGATGGAGTTTTGCTACAATGGAGTGATGAAATGTTGCTTAAGAGTGAAGTGAATGCATAGAATGCTCAAGAGAATTGCTAGAGAATGCAAGAGAATGGTTAGAAGCTGAAATGAAGTAAGAATGGAAGAATTTGAAGGAATAATGAGGAAGAATCTTCCATTTTCGGGTTAGTTGGTCGAAGAGGGACGTTACAATTCGGCCCCCAATTAGGTGTGTAATGTCTCTACCAACTTCAAATGCAAGAATTTTTCAAGGATGACAGCGCACCGCAAGAACGTCTATGCATCATGCGCGCGTCCCCGACAAATATTCTAACTGACAGAAAGGATAGATGCCAAGTGGACATAAGGCAGTTGGGTGATGTGGAATTTTGCCTTCGGATTTGATTTTCTAAGGTGGGGTTGTGTAAAAAGGGAATTTATGTAGGGGGTGAAAATTCACTCCTATACATTTATTTTCCCACTTTAGCGAGCACAAGTATTGATGAGTGTTTCGGTAAAGTAGATTGAAGAGTTAGTAGGGTTAGAAACTTACACCTGAATTGTTGAGGAAGCAGACCATGATCTAGAAAGCTTGAAAGCATAGGAAAGGAAAAGAACTCCACAAGTACTCTCCCTGAGGAGTTTTGAACAAAAGGCTCTATAGCCTTACAAAACTATGAGGCTACATAAAGTACACCGAAGGCCCTCAGACCAACGATGGACAAATCTCGAAAGATGAAATCATCTCACAAGCCCACAGACCTGCAAGGAGGCAACCCCCAAGATCTCTCACATGAAGGAAGACCTATGAAGTAAGCATCTTACAGGTTCGCAGACCTGTAGGAAGGTGACCCTCAAGATCTCTCACATGGAGGAAGCCCAGAGATATAAGTGCCTCATAGGCCCACAGACCTACAAGGAGGCGTCCCCCAAGATCTCTCACATAGAGGAAACCAAGGAGACTTCGCAGATTCAAATTGGAAAGTGGCTTTACAGGCACACCTGCAAAGTGACATGTTTACCCACAGAGAAAGCATGTCTAAGAACAAAGTGGCCACACAGGAAAATAAGTGCACAGTCACGCAAACCATCCACAAGTTGGAAGGATTTCAAAGGGGTTCCTTAGGAACCTGATGTGAAGAGGGGTCCACTCAAGGGATGTGTTGTTTGAAAGTATAAAAGAGAGTTTTTTCTCAAATCGATTCATCACCAAGGAATCCTTTCGAAAGATGTTCACGTCATCAAGGAATCTGAAAGGAAGAAAATTCCCCCTCATGAGGGGAAGGTCAAAGATGCTCCCACCTTGAAGGAAAGTTCTCAAGCTCTTTCTCTGTGAACCCATGATGAAGGAAACACATTCCGTTAGGGGTCCAAGTCGAGAATACGATTCTTGAAAAAGTTTGTAAATATTCTTGAGAAAAGATTCATTGGCAACGAATACATTTTCTAAAAATCAAAGTGTCATAGAAATGGCATTGTCACACATGCTCGAGGGGAAACTCAAGCAAAGAAGAGAGAAATATAAGAAAAAATCAGAAGAGAAATAATCACAAATAGAGGACACAGGGGGATTTGGTTTCATGAGGTCAGATCTGCTCATGTTTAGATAAATAATAGGTAATTGTAGTGCAAGTCAAAAGATTATCAATCCTCACCAGATCAAGAAGACTACATGAAAACAAAGTAAAATAAAAATAAAAATGAGTAAACATGGAAGGGAAGCCTAAATTCCCCCAACACTTTTCATCATCCCCAATTTGTCAAAAATCAAACACAAACATGGAAGAATGATGATAAAAATAATAGAAGGTTCATGACAAAAAATCACTCCTGTATCCAAGCACCAACAAGGGTAAAAAAGGTCATCCAGGAATGCATAGCACAATCATAGGGGAACACATTACAACACACACATCTAATCTAAAGATAAAGAAGAGGCCTCCCCCTAACACTCATCGACCAAGAGTTCATCCTCTTCCCAATCTAGATCATTATAATGGGAAGGAGGATGAGCCTATAGTGGTGGAATATTAAGGGGAGGAGCTTCCAACCCTCCCACAACAAGGTCTAAGGAAGAAGGCCCCACAAGCCTTCTCCATTGGGCTCTTGTGGAGCTATGGTCAATGACTTTGTGAAGATTACTGATAAGGACAGGACTTCATCTAGAGAGTGAAACATGAACTTTACAAGAGTACCATGTCATACCTCAACGGACGAAGGGGACTGCTCTTGAGATTGACCACTTGGCTCATCGAGTGACTCAGGAGTGGTGACAAAATCAATGTAAGCAGGGACTTGCTTCGCTACTAGGATAGAACAAGCTAACGTAGGACCACTATTCAGAGAAGGTGGGTTCCTCTTACGCCCTCCATTGCTAGAAGGGCCACCCTCAACCTTCTACATCATCAGGGGATGTGAGCTTCACACAGACGAGGTAAGAGGCACAGAGGAGGAGGAGGATAAATCCACAACAGACACCACTGATGTATTCAACATATCCACAGGTTCAGGGAATGACGGGATGTCTGGGAGGGAGATAAACAAGGGCAAATCAACTGAAGGAGCAATCAAAACCTACACCTTTTTGGGGTCAGGCGTACTCACACTCACAATGGGAGTCAGAAGTGAGACTAAACTAGATTGAACAAAAGTAGAGGGGAGGACAGAGGAGGACACAAGAGGAGACCCTGATACAGGGGCAGTCATCTCCTCTTCTTTCTTTTGCAAAGCGGACTACTTAGCCATAAGAGCCTTTCACCAGTGCTTGCGTTCATGTGTAAGGAAATTTTTGTAACTCTTCTAGCTAGAGGCCGGGAGATGTGAAGGGATGGAAGGCTCCTGCTCAACCATAGGGATGTCCATCACAGCTATTTTTGGGGGAGGAACATACTTCTGAACAAGAGCAGGAGGAGCAGATTGAGGAACAATAGGGGGTCATCTCCAATGCCTCAACAGTCAGCCTCTTCCCATTTAATGCTTTGGGAGAAGAAGCGGTGGGAGGCTGCGGAGGTTGAGACATAGAAGATTCCCCATGGGGATATTCTCTTCTACCATATTGAATGGGCCTCAGCTCCGTGGGAATAACAAGAAGCTAAAACACAAGATGCTTAGGCTTTCGTCAATCGAGCACCATAGGATTCTCTCGCAAACGTGGAACATAATCTGATGGCACCACAACAGGGCAAGAGGAAGCGTCAGCCTGGACAGTAGAAGAGGAGGAAAAGGGATCTCGAGATCACCTCTCTTCTTCCCATCTACATGCCTCAATGGCATCGCTGTCGGCTTTCAAACAAGCCTTATGCAAAACAACATAAGGTGATGGAGGGTATCTCACTCTAGGCATTAAGTGCCCTTTCTTGTACTTTTGATAAGTCTGTTACAAGATGTCCTTCCTAGGTGGAAGAGGACCAATGAGTGCAAGCCAAAAGTAATCTAAAGAATAACTACCATGCACAACTGGTGGTCTATAACCAGTATCATGGATGACATGGACAGAACCCTCATAAATAAACTTTAGACATTTGTGCACAACAAAGGGAACTGCATTCATACCTATCAGCTAGGAGATACCCAACTTCACTCTGAAGAGCTTAGACCCTGGGATTATATTGAACAACAGGTTTAAGAATTTAGGCCCAACAAGGAATGACAAAATGATACTACCAAGAGGAGGTACAGAGACTCTGTTATGTGTACGGATGGCGCTTACAGGTGCATCATACCCATCTTTATGTAGAAATTTAATTAACATAATTTCCTCAGTTGTTATATTCACCCGAGACATTGGTTCAACGACAACACTTGCTACAGTGGGGTATCTGCAGGATCATCATGGAAAAAACAGGCCCTTAAGTGACAAAAAATTTAGAAAAATCAGAGTTAGGAAATTTGACGCAAAAATTTGAATAAGTTATCTATATTATTTCAAAAATATGTAAGAATAGAATTTGTAGAAAATTGAATGTAGTTTCTAAACTACTAGGTTTTTATTTTATTTTAAATCTATTTGGTGAATATTTGAAATTTCAATGTAGTAGAACTTAAATTTAAGGGAAAAAATAAGAAGTAGGTGTTTATCTGACCACCCTAACCACAATAAAATGATAATATTTTTTCATAAGATTTTAGATATAAGTAGAGGACTCATGTCCCAATGTGATGCATATTCTTTTGTAATTCTTTTCCAAGTAAATAATTAATTATTATTTTTTTATTACAACTTTTAAAAAATATAAAAAATTGTATGTCTGACCACCTTAACTTGCTTAAAAATTCATGAAATTCATTTTTTTTCTTTTTAATCCTATAGTATGCAAAGCATAGAATGTGTTGCATGTTTCAGATTCAAAAAATGTGTTACTATTTCAAAGCTATAGATTTTTTTTCAATCAGCCTATCAATTGGGACTTTACTTGTAATTCAAATAGAAAATGAATAATAATTATTTATTAAACTCAAAGTAAATCACAATTTATATTGGTGGAAAGATGAGAATCTCCTTTAAAAACCCTTTTTGTTTCATTAATTTTGTGTAAAAAAAAGGTCGCCAGCCACATACCCTACACATACCCATCATATCGCCACTTTTTGACCCATCATGATCCTACACATACCCAGTGTTTCCATTGATTCGCACAGGGATATACAAAGGAGATGGTTCTCTATTGAAACCCATCGACAGGTTCTATGAGGTGAAGGTTATACCTGGACTACTACTCACAGGCTACACAGAGGGGATAGGTTGATGTAGAAAAGAGGCCATCATGCTGTAGTGTAGAAAAATTCATACCTTGGCATTTTCACAATTAATTTGGACCTATTTTGGCACCCCTTGAATTAAATTCCCTTTATGTCACTTGTTATGGGCCCCTAAGACCCATTTTTATGCATCCCAAGGCATATTTCAATCATAAACCTGACCAAAATCCATAAACTGTTAATCATGGTAGCCCACCTTTCAAAGTTGCAATTTAAGCCTTGTGGGACCAAGATGCCACCTAGGGAATATTATTCTTGGGTGCTTTGTTTTTGGTAATTAAGAGTGGGAAATGGAAATATTTGAATTTGTTTGGCATTTTCTCAGCCTTTGGGATCTAATAATCAGGTTATAAGATAGGAGTGCCTATAAAAGTAAGATTCAAACCCCATTTTCACATAAGTTGAGAAGAAGCAAGTAATAGGTGAGAAGCAAGTGTTAAGTTAAAGCAAGTGAGGGAGAGTTTCAAGTCTTGGAGCAGCCTTCTAGTATTTTTTCAGGTTTTTTAAGATTATTAATGGATGCCATGGAGGATCATCAGATATTCTAGGTTGGAGATGCAACTAGCCATTCTTCCAAGCCTAAGGAATTTTTTATTGATTGATTCCATCTTCCATTTTTATTTTATTTTTTTCCTAAGGAAGGTACATTTCATGTTTATAGCCTATTAGGGTGATTAGAGATCTCCTGTATAGGTCATTTTCATTTGCATTCTAGGAATCCTATTCTAACACACTTGAATAGGGTTTCTCCATGTTCTATCTTACATAATCTTAGACACACTTAAGATTAGGGCACACAAACATTTCCAATTTCAAATCTATGATTTTTCATCAAGCTTTAATTACCAAACAAGGGGTTTGTCCAAGGAAACCCCCCATAAACAATTAATCCAATTTCCTTTGTGTTGCAGGTCATTTTACAGGTTCAAATCTGGAAACTTGGTGGAGACGGAAGTATAGGCCTTGAATCTCGAGATCACACTTAGAAATTTTAGAAATTCAAATCGAGACTAAGACAACATTAAAGGCATCTTAGTCCTCCCGAGGGTATTTTTTAGAAATTCTTCCAAATCTGGTTCCAACATCTGAAGATTTTGTATCTTCCCCGAAAAATAGCAGCGAGACTAAGACAACGATAAAGGCGTCTTAGTCCTCCATAACACATTTTAGTAACTTCTTTGCATTTCCAAAATCCTCACAACATCTCCAGACTTTCTAGGTACATACTGTGAACACCAAACCTACAACAATCTAACACAAGATTATCAAACAGTAGTTAATCATGCTAGAAATCCAAATCTAGCATTCCCTATGAAATTGTTAGCTAAATCAAGAAGAGAACATGAAAATGAGAACATAATAAAACAAAGATAGCATGTAATAAAATTGAAATAGCTAAACCTTCATCCCATAGGGGGATTGGTTCTCCTTTGATGTGGAAAGAAGCACTTTCCCAATCCCTTTGATAAGCTTTGATGATGTTGATGATCCAAAGTGCATGAGTTGACTCCAAATGGTGATAAAACTTAGCTAAAATGATGAAAATGATGAAATGCTATGAGTTGAAATTCCTATAGTAAGAATACTTGAAGTTGTGGATCCATATTGTGAAGAGAATGCCTCTATTTATAGAACTCAAGGGTTGAGAAATTAGAGAAATTGGTTAATGTGGGATAAAAAGGGAGCCAATAGGAATGTGACACTTGTCACAATTCTATTGGGTGAGGGTGGAGCACATTTTTGGGAATGTGTTGAGTAAAGGAGGATGTAAGAGGAATAAATGAAAATGGTTGAGGATTTGAAAATTTGTGAAAAGAAGTTAATGAAGATGTAAGAGGAGTTATTGAAGATGTAAGAGACTTTCAAAATCTTTGGAGAGAAATTGAATGGAGAGGTAGTTGAGAGGAATATTCCTTGGAATATACCATTGTTAGGATAAATATAGGAATTAGATAACTAAAAGAAATTGTTTTCATGTGCAACCTGGTTAGTTGACCATGGGATGTTTTAACTCTTGAAGAGTTAAAAGTTGCAGGATTTGTTAATGTTGATTAGAAAGGGATTTAAGGTTAATTAATTCATAATTAATTAACTTGAATGGGTTAGGGGATTATGAAATTTGATTTGATTTATTTAATCAGATGAGAAGACTTAGGGGGATTTAATTAAATGATTTGATTTAATTAAATATGATGAACATTAGTTAGAAAAGGGGTGAATTAATCTAATAAATTTAATTATTTTATTAATGGTTGAAATTGTTGATTTTAACTAAATAATGTTGATTATTTAATTAATTGGTTAGTTCGGGATGATTTAGGAAGAAAAGGTGTTAATTAATCAGAATCATATGCATAGTATCAATCAAGAATTTGTAAGTGTCTACACATACATCCTAACTCCCTGTTACATAATTTCATCATTTTCACCTTTCATTTAGTTGGCATTATTAAGTTTTATGAGTTGAATTTTTATGTCTTTTTAAATCTTTTGCTTGGTGGTGAACCCCTTAAAGCTAAAAGAACCCCCTCCTAGGTCTTCCTTGTTAAGAATTTACTCACCTTGTGAGGTTGATAGTCAACCCAATTATGACTCCTAGGACATTATTGAATGATTGTGTGTGAAGATTGATACTATTAATCACCGTTTTTCACCATGATTCATTTTGGTGAACCTGACTCTTTTGAGCATTCATTTTCTGATTTGGAGTTCATTATTTTCCTAGATCTAGATTTCATTCATTCTTGCATTGCATATTGCATTAGTGAAATTGCATCTAGGGTTTCTCATATTCAGTCAGTTCAAATCCATTTGGTTGTTCAACATATACTTTTTCTAACTCACCATTCAGAAAACCTAACTTCACATCCAATTGATAGAATTTATAGTTCTTATATGCAGCATAAGCAAGAAATAATCTTACAGCTTCAATTCTGGCAATAGGGGAAAAGGTTTCTTCAAAATCAATACCTTCCATTTGTGAATACCCTTTACATACCAGTCTTGTTTTATTCCGAACCACATCACCTTGTTCATTCAACTTATTCTGAAAGACCCATTTGGTACCAATCACATTTTTGTCTTTAGGTCTGGGAACAAGAATCCATGTAATGTTCTTTTCAATTTGCATCATTTCTTCCTTCATAGCTTCCATTCAGTGTTCATCATTTCAAGCTTCATTGACATTATTAGGCTCAGTCTTGGAAATCAAACAATACTCTTCTACAATCCTTCTTCTAGTATGCACACCTTTATTCTTATCTCCTATAATTTGATCTTTAGAATGATTTAATCGTACATACCTCAGAACTTTAGGATTTTCTCGCACTTTTCGTTCTTTTGCACTTCCACTTAACTCTCCTTCCTGACTTTCTTGATTCATCGGAACAATTTGAGCTTGATTCAGAGTCTGAGCATTCTTCCCTTGTTATGTACTAACTTGTTGGTCATCTGAATCATATCCACAGTATCTGGATGATCTAGAAAAGTCTTCATCAACTCTAACATTTGCACTTTCAACCATTTTTCTCAATCTTCTATTATAGCACCAGTAAGCCTTGCTTTTAGTAGAGTAGCCTTGAAAGATTCCTTCATCACTCCTTGCATCAAACTTTCCTATGTCCTCATCTCTCTTAATATAACACTTGCTTCCAAAGATCTTGAAGTATTTAACAACAGGCTTATAACCAAACCATAGTTGAAAAGGGGTCTTACCAGAAATACCATTGACATTTACCCGATTTAGAGTGTACACAACAATACTTACAACTTATCTCCAATAGATGTGAGGCACATTTCCTTCTAACATCATTGTTCTAGCAGCATCTAGAATTGTCTTGTTCTTCCTCTCTACAACTCCATTCTGTTGAGGGGTTCAGGGAGCAGATAACTATCTTTTTACTCCATGCTCTTCACAAAAATAATTGAACTCCTGGGAAGTGAACTCACCACCTTTGTCTGACCTTAGACATTTGATCTTCAAACCAATCTCATTCTATGCCATAGCTTTGAAATTTTTTAACTTATCTAATGCTTCACATATTTCTCTCTTAAGAAAGCAACCCATATCATCCTAGAGTAATCATCGATAAGCAACATAAAGTACCTTTCTCCTTGTAGACTTCTAATTTTGGAGGGACCGCACATATCAGTATGTACTAGCTCTAGCACTCCATTAGAATGATGTTGTTTGCTCTGAAAAGAAACTCTAGTCTATTTTCCCATATGGCATTCCTTGCATATTGTGTTACTAGGCTTCACTAGCTTAGGTAGATCTCTTACTGCTTGAATGGTGCTTACCTTAACAATGTTGTCAAAATTCACATGACACAACCTTTTATGCCATAACCATATTTCATCCATATGAGCAATCAAACAACTTACATCAGCATTCAGGTGAAAAATATTACCTTTTGTCTTTGTACCTGAAGCAATTTCACTTCCAGAACTTCCAAGTGTCCTGCATTTTCCATCTTTGAACTGAAGATCGTAACCTTTGTCCACCATCTATCTAACACTCAGTAGGTTATGCTTCAAGCCTTCAACTTAAAGCACATCATCAGTGTTATGTTTACCATAAAGACAAATATATCCTTAGACTTACAAATTTTCTTTTTTCACCAGTCATATGATGTGAGCATCCACTGTCAATGACCCACTCATCGTTTTCCAGAATTCGAGCTGCAAGAGCTTTCTCAACTTCAGCAGATTCAGTAGCCACCAGACCATTTTCCTTGATATCAATGAATGCCCATTCATCTTCATTTCCATTCTCTTTATCAGACTCTTCATCAGTCACACCTTCTTCAGCATAATAGAATTTCTTTTGAAATTTAGGTCCATAAGGTTTAGAGCTAGGAACTCTTTCAGGACACCTTGAGGCAAAAATGACCTATTTTACTACAAGAGAAACATTTAATAGGAATTTTTTCTTTATACTTACCTTGTCCTCTGCCTTCTTTCTTCACAATCAATGCTTCCAACTCTTCTACCTCTCTTTCTTCATCTTCAAGATGCTTCATCTCTTCCTCATACTTGAATGACTTTCTAGAACTTTATCTTGAATCATATCTTTGCTTGTTTTTCTCGAATACAAAAGCCTTAAATGCAGATTCAGTCTTAGGGGTAGAATCACCAAATTCACTCAACTCAAAAGTAGCAAGTTTTCCAATCAACGTATCTCTTGTCACAGTTGTTACTATTCTAAGCTCTTCAATAGCATGATCCTTTGATTTGTAAGAAGGAGGAAATGATCTAAGAACTTTAGCTACAATTTCTTGTTCATTCAGGGAATCATCGACACATCTAATACCCATCACAAGTTCATTTACTCTTTGCATAAAAGAAGAAATATTTTCATCTTCACCCATTTTCATCTTCTCCCATCTTCAAGGTTTCATACAAAGTCTCCATCTTCTTCCAGATCTCATGAGCTATCTTCAAATCCATCACATTTGTCATTTATGAATCTATCAGAGCACTCAACAAAGCTTCAATAGCCCTGATATTAATCTCAGCTCCTTTAACCTCATCAAGAGTGGAAGGACCATTCTGAGGAATAATATATATGTTATTTGTAATCTTCCAAAAGGGTTATCCAATACACCTCAAATGACATTCCATTTTCGCTTTCCACGGCTGCTAATTTGTTCCATCGAATCTAGGACTATCCTTCTTGTTTGATGCCATCTCGGATCACCTCAAGCTTTTAGACTTCTTCAGAGGAACCTACTCTGATACCAATTGCTGGAAAAACAACGACAGACAACTGAGAGGGGGGTGAATTAGTTGTCACAGAATATTTAAACTTTTCCTACTTAACTTAATCTTAGATATTATGAATGACTAATAAACCATAAATAATCAACACATTAGAAACACATAGAACACCAAGATTTTTATATGGAAACTCTATTAGGGGAAAAACCATAGTGGAGATCAGTCCACAAGATTATACCCTGTTAAAAGTATAAGAAGAATCAATGGGAATGCACATGCATTCAAGTACACTGCCTAGAGCTCACTGCTCAATTACAAGAGGGTTCACTACCCAAGAAAGATTCATATTAAAACCATCCGGATTGTGAACTAAGAAAATAACATCTTCTAATGCCTGATTACAGTTCCGATTAAGCACATGAGCACTTCTTTAACCTTCTTCACTCTTCTTCACACTTTTCTCTGCTTTCATATGATTTGAACAATATTCACACAGGACTCACACACTTCACACACTTATAATATTCTCATACACCTCATACACACTCTACTTCGATAAAAAAAATAACTCTTATATATCCGCAACATAGAATTACATTGCTACTAATCGGCCACAAAGACATAATAAAATAATTACAAACAGTCGGCCCAAAACACATAAAGATTATTCATGTGAATCAACCAAAGTCAGCCACAACATAGTGTAGACCCAAAAAACAACTCCAACACAAAAAGACTTCAATTAATTTCTCCTTGAAGATCCACAAGACGTTTCAACACTTATTCGGCCATGAACATGAAAAACATGAACACGCAAGAGAAAATATTGGATCACGAGCGCAACAATCAATGCGGACATGCAGCACAGATCGATCATGAACTTTAAACATCCACAAACAACATGAAACACTAGAAAAACATCCGCAACAACTGAACTTCCAAAAATTAGATGATCTTTATTCAAGAACACAAACTAAAGTAACAAAAAAAGTGTCAAAATAAAAATCTTCATAACTTGATCAAATCTTCACGTGGATCTCTGAAACTTGACGTGGATAAACTAGAAACACTCAGAAAGAATCCCTTTAGACCACAACCACTGATCATCAACATACCGATCACACTGAAAAAAAGATCTTCACTACTCCACTAACAACCTAAATCACTTCTTATTATAATTCTCTCAATATCCTCCACATATTTAGCTTCTAATGCATCAATGCTAATAGTGTTGAGATCAATGACAACCACATATCAAAAACACAACCACAACATCCAACAAGTCCCTCTTAGGTTTTTTGATCCAGAATCCTCTCTAAGTTGTGTGTTGTCTGTTCCAATTTTTGGAACCTCCAAATTTCATCAAGAGGACCAAGAGGCCCTTCTTGGCATCTTAGTCCCTGTGTAGTTTGAGGTTACAGTTGTCGGGGCTAAAAAGTGCATTTTTGTGCTTTTGTTTGCTATAATTAGTTTGCTGCTTTAGTTTGCCATTTTACTATTTCATGAATTTTCATAGTTTATGTTTACAATTTCTTGATAAAGATAGATCATTTCATTCTCATAATGTTAGTTGTAGACTTCATTTTACACTCATTAGAAAACCAAAACACAAAACCAAAAACATTAAACTTAAAAAAGCATAGATGTATGGTTACTTAAGCATGTTAAAACCCCTTTTCAAAGTTAGCTTAGCCCTCAAGCCTTTTAGTAGTGATGACCTTGATATGTTAGATGAAGCCCCTAAGGACTTCACCTCACAAGGTTCATCCACTAAGGCTTGTTCAAACAAACCTAACCAAAGAAAATTAAATGTCATCCAACCTCAACCTATTAGAAAACCCAAGCCTTTTAGTAGTGATGACTTTGATATGTTAGATGGAGCCCTTGAGGACTTCCTCTCATAAGGTTCATCCACTAAGGCTTGTTCAAACAAACCTAAACAAAATGAAGTAAATGTAATTCAACATCAACTTATCCTTTATCCACCTTCAAACAAACCTCAACCTTCAAACAAACCTGTCCTTATCCTTGAAGCACCTAAAGAAAATGTGTCACAACAATCGAATTATAATATTGTTGCTCATACATATAACACAAGGAATAACAGACAACCTCAACCTAGTCCCATTTCATTACCATTTCCTAATCATGTGTTGCCTAGTGCTCCTCATTTACCATCACATAGTGGAAAGGGGTATTATCTTGTTGAACAACTTAAGAACACTCCCGCTAGTATTTCCTTATGGTATCTTATTAAAGCCTCACCTAGTTACCACACCATGCTTCAAACAGCTTTGCAGCAAGTTGTGGTTCCTCCTAATACAAACACAAACAATGTGGTAGCTCTAATACAAGGAATGAATATAGTTAATGTAGACATCACTTTTCACCAACATGAGCTCCCTCCCTTAGAAATGAGAAAGAAATGTGATGCATTCACGATAATAGCTAGATACAACACCATGGGAATAAAAAAGACCCTTGTTCATAATAGCTCAGCTCTGAATGTGTGCAATGTAAATATTTTAGATAAGTTTGGAGTGGATAAATCAAAAATAAAACCTGATTCCCTATCGATTCGATGATTTGAAAATAATGGAAAGCAACCACTCGGTGTAATTACTTTTCCTATTTGAGTCAGAAATGCTACCTTACGAACTTCTATTCACGTTATGCCTCATGAACTTTCATGCAATCTTCTTTTAGGACAACCATGGATTCATGAGATGCATGAGGTGCCTTCGACTCTTCATGGTATCTTGAAGTATGTCTATAAGAATAAGATATACCAAATTGAAATTGACCTTGAGGGGCCTGAAAGTTGCTTACAAATTGAAAAAGGAACTACCAATCTTCTGAAAACATTAATTCCAATATAAAAAATAGAGCTGATAATAGAGGAAATACAAGAGATGGAAACAGTGTCAAAATTCACAGATGGTGATTGGGGTTCCTGGGAGTTCACCTTCATTCATGGGAGAATATATACTCACAAGAAAAGAGGATGAAAAACAAAAGCAACCAATGGTTATGTCAACGCAAAACTCGGGAGAAATTCACAACCATCTACCACATCCACTCTTGAACAAGACACAAGCTACACAATGAACTTCGATGAGATAGACTATCAACAACCACCAAACCAAAGAGAAATGGAAAAAATTTATGGGAGAGGTTATGAACTTCTAAAACAATTAAGTTATAATGCAAAAGGATGTGGAAAGAAAGAACAAGGAATTTGTGTTCTTGTAGAACCTAACACACAAGAAATGAAAAATTGTTTGGGATACTGTCCTTCTAAGATAATGCAAGCATACAAGAGACATTCATTAAACATCACTGTTTCATGTAAACCAAAAATCAATCTGACTATGAAACATCCTTAATTGCTTGATATGGATTTACCACCATCATGGGAATACTTTGAAGATGATGAACACTTGAAAAAAATTCTAGGAGTTTATGATAAACCATATACTCCTCATCATAAGAAAAAGGCTACATGTGCTATGATAAGCACCAAAAAAAAAGATGGAGAAATAGTGAACGATGAGATAGGCATGAATAATGAAGAGTACAATCCTGAATTGCTAAGATCAAATGCACTTCCTTTAGGGGACACCGTGGATTTAGCAATGGACATCAATGATAAAGAGAAAGTCATTAAAATAGGAAAATGCTTCGATGATGGAGAACAAGAGGATATTGCAACCTTGCTTCATCACTTTCCTAAACTTTTTGCTTGGACTTATTCAAACATGCAGGGAATTGACCCTAAGATTTTAACACACAACATAGTACTTGTTGAAAATGCTAAACCCATTAGATAGAAGATTCGAAAACTGAACCCTAAAATAGTCTTGGTAGTTAAGGACGAAATTGAAAATCTCCTTGAGGCTAGATCCATAAGACCTATAGATTATTCTCCTTGGATCTCAAATAGTGTCACAGTTGTAAAACCTAACAATCATATTAGGATGTGTACAAATTTTCGTGATTTGAATCAGGCATCTTTAAAAGATGACTTTCCCCTTCCTAATATTGACATGATAGTAGACTCGACTATAGGACATGCTTTGTTGTCATTCATGGATGGATTTTTTGGATACAATCAAATTTTCATCAACCCTCAAGATTAGTACAAAATAGCATTTACAAATTTTTGGGGAACATTTTGTTGGGTTATGATGCCTTTTGGATTGAAGAATGCAAGCGCAACATATCAACGAGCTATGACACTGATATTCCATGATTACATACATAAGATTTTAGAAGACTATGTTGATGATATTCTAGCTAAATCTTTAACAAGACAAGACAATGTGAATGTTCTTCAGAATTTCTTTGAGTGAATTCAAAAATACAACATGAGATTGAATCCAAAAAAGTGTGTTTGTGGTGTAGATAGTGGAAAACTTTTAGGTTTTATTGTATCTCACAGAGGCATCGAGGTGGACACAAAGAAAATTGATGCTATAGTTAGCATGCCACCTCCTAGAAATATCTCTCAATTGTGTACCTTACAAGGAATAATTCAAGTCATTAGATGATTTGTAGCATCCTTAGTAGATCAAACGTTACCATTTATACATCTCTTCAAGAAAGGCATACACTTTGAGTAGAACAAGGATTGTAAACAGGCTTTTGAGAGTTTGAAAGATTATCTTGTCACTCCACCTATTTTACAACCTTCTATCGAAAACAAACCATTCATCGTTTATACATCAGCTCATTAGCCCATGCTCTTGCAACATTGTTGGCTCAACAAGATGAAAAGGGTAAAAAACATCCTATGTATTACATTAGTTGAATATTGATTGATTATGAGAAAAAATACACAAAAATAGAAAAACAATGTTTGGCTCTTGTATTTGCTACTAGTAAGTTGTGAAATTACTTATTGAATGTTGAAATACAAGTGATGATGAAGTTTGACCCTTTGAAACACCTGTTCACTAAAACAAATTTATTCAGACACTTAGCAAAGTGGGTAATGTTGTTGACTGAGTTTGACCTTAAATTTGTTTCACAAAAAGAAATTAAGGGTCAAGCCTTGACCGACCAGTTGGCTAATGCTCTTTCTCCTTTAGCGTTACCTGTTAATGATTCTTTCCTTGATGATAATGTGTTGATAATCAAAGAAGATACATGCGAATTATATTTCGATAGATCTAAGTGCAAAAATGGCTTTGTCATTTGAGTTATAATAAAACTGCCCACAAAAGAGTGTATCCCCTTATCATATCGCTTAAATTTCCTATGTACAAATAATACTACCGAATATGAGGCATTACTCATTAGATTGTGTGCCAATCTTTTTGTGGGTGCTAGAGACATTAAAATATTTGGCGATTCATAATTAATCAACAAACAATTAAACGAAACATATAAAAAAAAACATGACAAATTATCGAAATATAAGGATCTCACAATGAAATTCTTAGAGAAGTTTGAATCATTCACCATTGATAACATCCCTTAAAAAAATAATCATCGTGCAGATGCAATGGAAAGTGCAGCTTCTCTTATATCCCCTCAAGATCCTTCAAAATACTTCACTTTTATTGTGCATACAATTATGAAAGCATCGATCGATGCTAAAGCAGGTGAAGTGTTAGCAACAACAATCAAAAACTCGAGTGAATCGTATGATACAATATTCAATTATTTGAAAGATGGTACCTTTCCTAAATCAACAAATAAAAACACTCACTCTCATCTTTAAAAATTTGCATCTAGATATATCATCCTGGCAGACATCTTATATAAGCAGTCCTTTGATGGTCTTTTGCTTAGGTGTCTTAAACAATCTGAAATCTCTATAGCACTTGAACAAGCTCATCCAGGTGCTTGTGGGGGGAATTTTGGAGGAATTTCATTGGTTCAAAAGCTAATCCGCATAGGATATTATTGGAAGAACATGGAACGAGATTGCTTTGAATATGTTAATAAATGTCACAAGTGTCAAGAGCATCAAAACTTAATTCATGCCCCTACCTCTCAGCTCCATGCACAAGTTCCTATTTTTCCATTCTTGGTGTGGGATTTGGATATTATTGGAAAATATCTCCACCTTAATTCATAGGACATATGTTTATAATCACGGCAACAGACTATTTCAAGAAATGGGTAGAAGTTACTCCCTTGCGTTCAACAACAGCTGATATAATATGTCATTTCATATTGGAACACATTATCACTCACTTTGGACTTCCTCCCTCATTAGTTTTGGACAATGGAACACCATTTAATAATAATGATGTGAAGAAGTTCTTAGAAACATTTAATATACAACATCGATTCTCAACGCCTTACTACCTGCAATCTAATGGACAAGCCGAATCAACCAATAAAACTCTTGAGCAAATTCTAAGAAAAAAAGTGAACATAATAAAGATTGGCATATGCAATTAACATACGCATTATGGGCTTATCGTACTAGTATCAAACATCCAATAGTAAACACACCTTATAACCTTGTTTGTGGTACCGAGGCAATTATGCCCCTCGAGTTAGAGATTCCCTCCTTAAGAATCGCTCTTCAAGGGCTAATTGATGACAATACTTATAGGGAACAATGATTAAACTAGCTTGAAATACTCAATGAAAGTTGCATCAATTCCCTCAAACATCTTCAAGCTTATCATAAGAAAATGCAATGAAGTTATAGCAATCATGTCATCCCTTGTTTATTTAACAAGGGTGATTTGGTGCTATACAAAAATTAGTGAAATGTCAATGATAACTTGACAGAGAAAGGAAAGTTTAGGCCTAATTGGTTAGGACCTTATGTAGTTCAAGAGAGCTATGGGTCTAGAGCATACCTGATATCCAAAATGGATGGTACACCTCTTCTAGAACCTATTAATTTCATGCATTTGCGTCAATACTATGCCTAGCCTTTCTGAATAGTGTGAGTTTTAAAGCAGGATTGTTAAAGTTAATGGCTAGAATGTCATTACCTCTTGTGCCTGCTTCATTCCTGACAGATAGTCCTTTGTGTCTTGAATTGTGGGGTAGTGGGTCCAAAGTGGTTTTGGATTCCTACTTTAGGTTTCATGCTATTCAGACCTTATGGTGTATGTTATGTTATGTTCAATCCTTAGTGGTATTTAACGTTCTACAATTAAGTCATACATGCATTTAATTTAGTGTGGATGTCAAAATCTGCAAATGGTTAATAACTAACATAGACAAGTATGATTAGTATTCAAGCAAAGCACTTCAACATCCATATGAGATATCTAACATGTTTTAAAATGCTATCCAATAACAAGATACATAAAAGCATACAATTAAAAACATGAAATCAATCTATCCCATATTGGATTGGTGCTTCTATGGAAAGAAGCCCTTTCCCAACCCCTTTAGATAAGCTATTGATAATGATGGACAAGATCATTTCTCAAATGAAGAGAGTGACCTTGCATGATCTTGGAGATGAAATGCTAAGATTGTGGATCAAATCGTGGGAAAAATCATTTCTCAAATGAAGAGAGTGACTTTGCATCAAGTTGTGGAGGATTTTCTTGAGGATGAAGCTTCTCATTTAAAGATTTTCAAATGCTAAGTGTGCCAAACATGGAGAATGTGGGACAAAGATTGGACCAATGAAATAAGGACACTTGTCATCATGTGAGTGGTTGATGTATGTGCAATATTTGGGAAGAGTGCCCATGAGAGGGAGAATTTGAATTCAAATTTGTGCAATGAATGTTGAGTTTGACTTTGGAAGGGGGCATGTAAGAGACATGTAAGGCCTCATAAATGCTCTGTTGGGTGTACATGTCCTCTTGGGGGGAGATTCAAACTTGGAGAATATTCTCCCTTTATGCCAAGTTGAAAGAAAATAAAGATTTTGATAAATCAATTAAATGCAATTTCATGTGCAAGTGGCCAAATCTAGAGAATGCAAGTGGTTAGGATGTGATGTACATTAGCTTAGATTTAATCAGGATTAATTAGCTAGGATGATGATTAGGATGCTTTGACTTTTATGACTTAAATATTTGATTTATTTAAATCAAGAAGGATGGAATATGCATTATGATGGATGTTTGATTTATTTGATTAAAAAGTTTGATGATAAGATCAAGTTTGATTTATTTGATTTAAGTTGATGACTTTATGGGAATGCATCCTTTCTCATACCTCTAATTAAATCATCAATCCTTTGAACAAGTTCATCCTAAGATCACATACAACATCTTAGGCTTTACAAGTTCATCATCCAAATCAAGCCCTAAGTCTAGCATTGATCCAAAGTCCCTAAACGTTCAACACTCATATCATTCGCCCCCTTTCATCCTTCATCTCGTCATTAGTCCTAAGAAATTTAGAGGTCACTTTCATGACAAGGTCAAAACACAAGAGGAACATGGAATATACACTTGATCCATTCATCATGAGTAATCCAAGTCAACTAAGATATGAAAACCTTACAACGCCAATTGATTATCAACACTCACATCTATACAAACCATACATGAAATAATACCTTCGACAAATGTCAATGGCACAACAAATGTGAGTATGCCTAGTCAAAAGTTTGGAACACCTTTTCCAATGTTAAATCCAAATCCAAACCTACAAATCCACCAATCGAACAATCAATGCATGAGCCTTCAAACAAACATCATCCCACTAAATCCCTACATGCCAAAGGAGAATGTACCAAGTATAAGTTTTCGAAACATGAATCCAACAAACTTTGGGATGGATACATTTGCAAATCATACAAATATTCCAAACATGAACAATGGTCAAATTCAACCTATCATGCCAAATATGAGTGTCATCCCAAATCAGAACATTGTCCAAAATCAAACACAACTACACACTCCAAATCTTCTTAAACAAGAGCCAAATCAACTATATCAAGAGATTCAAGATCGAAATCAAGAACAAATATGGCGAGATCAAATTGCAGCACTTTCCAAAATAGTTGAGGCATTGTGCCAAGGGAAATATCCACCACCATTACCAACATCATTCCTTGGTTTAGGGCTTCTCCCTTTACCTAGCATCAATCACTCCATCCAAATCAATCCACCTAAAACCATCACGACAAATCCTTTGAATATACCATCAACATCACACCAATGGATGGTATCTAATCAAACAACAATGATGATCCCAAATCAAAACATGGTCTCCCAAGGACCTATCACCTTGGTCATTCCAACCATCACTATCCCTTCAATCATTCCAACCACCACTATCACGCCCATCACATCTCAAACCCCCACAATCACTCCAAGTGTATCTCAACCACTTGTCATTACATCCAACATGATTTTGAATCTGCCACCACTACCACCAAAACCAAATGCAGCAAGACAATATGACATTGCGCTAAAAGCTCACCAGGCATACCAAAAGGCCATCCAACAATATCTAGCCACGCAACAAGCAAGATAGGCTCGACAAGTGCAACAAGCCTCTCAAGTTGTCCAAGCCTCTCAAGCTACTCAACAAACACAAGCGCAAACACAAAAAATGACAACTGTTGAGAACAAGGATCAAGATCAATCCATCACTAAGCACCTTGAAGCTATGTCTACTTCATCCAATGATCAAATCAACATATGTCAAGAGTCACTTTTGAATCACGATCAAAATCCACCAACAATACTCGACAATGAGCCAATTCAAGAAATATCAACATCACTTGACTCTATGGTCGAAGACATTCACAATCTCTCCACCACAATTGTCGAAAAAAATGATCAAAGTCTCTCCATTGAGGAGCACATTGAGGATGTATCTACACAATCTGATGAGCAACTCACCATACATCAAGAGCCACTTTTTAGTGATCTCTTTCAAGGAGTGTTGGTATTATTTGATCCTATTGACATAATGCACAATCCGATGACCTATGATCATGTTGAAAATGTCTCTACATCACCTTATGAGTTAGAGGACATGTCTCAAGAATTTATCCCAAAGCATGATCAACGTCTTTCACTAGAGTCTAGCAATGTTCCTCTCCAAGACATGTTGACCCCCTTTGACCTCATGGTTACAGATACTAAAAGAACCCTGAACTTGACACTTGAGGATAATGAACCACTCACCATGTCTAATGTCAACATCCAAGAATCCTTTGTAAGCAATCCATCCTTTGAAATTGACCCATGTCAAGAACTTGATCCAAAGCATGTCGAAAGCAACTCCGAAATTATTCAAGATCAAGAATTTGTATCTCCAAGATACTACAATAATCTAATGGACACTCTCTTATCTATGCAAGATGATCACATCCATATAGCACATACTCCTCCATCTACCCATGAGATGCTTTCTATGGATGGACACGTAGATGATCTTCAACTAGAACAAGATTCTATTACACAAATGGAGTAGGGTATTGAGTTGTCAACATCAGGATCAGATATATCCCAAATTTAGACTGAGGACATCAGGTATGTAGATATGAAACATTATCTGCTCAAGGAAAAAAGTCAAATAGAACATCCAGAGTTAGTGGAGCAGCAAATTGAAAAAATGTCACCTATGGTGGTCATTTATCAGAGAATGCATTCTAAACAAGAGATCTCAGAACAGGCGGAATTAAAGAATGAAGGTACTACTTCTACCATACTGGGGGAAACTTCGTCTCAAGCAAACATCAACATAGGGAGCACAAAGAGTCTTTATGGTGAAACCATTGCCAATACTACAACCAGCCATGTCACGAATCTTCATCCACCCATCACCCCATCCATGAATTGGGACCAACGTCAAAAGAAAGAATTGAATCAAAGTAAAAAGAATGTTATCAAAGAAAAATTTGGAAAGCATATTGGACAAATCAAATACAAATGGATACCAAAGAGTACAAAGAAAGATCATCCCTATCAAACTCCATCAGTCAAAGAAACTATGGGGAAAAATTAAAAAGGGAAAAGTATCCATCAAAGATGTCTGCAAAAGAAAAAGAAAGCTTTTCAAGCGATGTACAAAGTGTATCAAGCAGTTGGTCCTAATTCAACTCACACTTCTATATCCACCCATCATTGCTCATCTTCCCAAGTTTGGAGAGTGAAAGGTTCCAAACTGTCAACCCATCCATCTCTTATCCCTAAATGCACTCCATCCATGCCTCCATGCATGATATCCAATTCTCATATTTACCATGTATTGGCAACAACCCTTCATCATAAGGATTCAGAAGGCACTCTATCGTGAATCTTATCAGATCAAGAATCCCAAAAGTTATATACAACCCTTCATCATAAGGATTCAAAAGGCACTCTATCGATATTCAGAAGGCACTCATGATATCCAATTCTCATATTGACCATGTATCGATGAAGCAGATCAAGAATCCCAAAAGTTATATACAAGTGCACGTATCTTAGCAAAACAACTTCTTCAAGTAGGATATCAATGGCACATTATGACAGGGGCATCTACATCAACAACACCTTGTGATTCAACATGAGCTTAAAATCTTCTAGAAAAATAAAAAAAATAAAAAAATATGAAAATCCAAAAAAATCAGAAAAAGGATTGAAAATAGTAAAGAGAAAAAAATCGTCCTCTAGTGAAAACCACTACGGTGGCACTTTGGGCAAGACCATGATGAAAAACTGGCAAACAGGCGTCATGAGTATAATCGAGCATCTACGTGCGCCAGTTCAGGTGAAAGCATCTCATCCCATCCATAATAAATCGAGCATTCCATCCATCTTATCCATAATAAATCCATCCATCCATGAATCATTTATCTAATCCATTCGCATATATCTGCATCCATAGTCAAAGTTAACTTGATCTTGATGAAATTCTGGGGCACACTTTACACTTGCATACGGTAAACATCCCGACATGGGTCATTTTCATTGACCCTATCCTATCCAACATTATATGAGACATGAAGTGTTATCCAAATGATCACAAGATAATCCTTGGAATCCTTTGCATGTTTATCCTTATCCATCCATCCATACATCCATCCAAGAATCCACCCATGACATTCCATACATTGCTAGACACTGGGGGCAAATATTTAGATCTCGCTTCAGGAATAAATCTTGATCTATATCCTCCAACTTATGTGGCGATCCAAACATTGGAAAACATGAAACCAAATTGGTCAAAACATTTGTGATCTAAAATCCAAATCACTAGCCAATGGCATATTTTGACAAGAAGATGTTCCTTATCAGTCTTCATCTTTTATCAAACATCAATCCAAACAATCAATATCAGTTGCATCTAATTCGCACAATCAAACATTGCATCAAATCATTCAAATAGATTTTGTTCCAAATCAAGCTTCATTAATCATGATCAATCAAATCTAATCAATCCATCATCTTGGTATATCCATCCTAATAATTGTGTTGCTTAACACTATCCTTGCATTGTTGTACATCCTCAACAATGTTATCGTCATCAATCCTGATCAATCGACCCTTGCATTATTGTGCATCCTCAACAATGTTATCACCATCAATCCTAATCAATCTTGATCAATCCAATCTTTGCATTGTTGTGTATCCTCAACAATGTTATCATCATCAATCCTGATCAATCAATCCTTGCATTGTTGTTTATCCTCAACAATGTTATCATCATAAACCTTGATCAATCCAATCCTTGCATTGTTGTGTATCCTCAACAATGTTATCATCATCATCAATCCATCAATCTAATCAATCAACCTTAGCTTGGTTTTCAACAAAATCCCATACAAAGAACTGATATCATCACACATATCCATATCCTAATCGTCAAAATCATGCAAAAATCCAAAAACATCCAAAACATTGAAAAATCCAAAAACAAGTCGAAAACAAAAAACATCAAAAACATGGAATCTGAACTACGTCATCTCTGAGCTTAAACGTAGGCAAGGCTAATTTCTGATCAGCCCCCAAGACACCAAAATCCAAAAACATTAAAAAAAAAAAAACATCAAAATCCAAAAACATTCAAAAACATCAAAATCCAAAAACATTTAAAACATCAAAATCTAAAACATTAAAACATCAAAATCCAAAAATATTCAAAAACATCAAAATCCAAAAACATTTGAAAAACATCAAAATCCAAAAACATTTGAAAAATCAAAAATCAAAACATTTGTAAAAATCTCAAAAATACCAAAAACAACCTCAAAACATTTCAAAACGTCAAAAACATCCAAATATTTGAAAAAATCCATCCATCTCATCTCGCTTGCACCCACAATAATCAATCATCTATAATAAACTGATCGTCACCTTCATCCTTTGGCAACACAAACAAAAACAATCATGGCAGGCAACAAAAGCAAGCTTCAATCATAAAATCAAAATTGAAACAACAAACCTTTAAACAAAAATCAAACTCTTGATCAATCACAGACATGCCAATAAAACTTATATCAATAGCCTATCAATCAACTTATCAAACCATCACCATCTTGTACAATGCATGTCCTAGGATATATCGTTTCAACAATGGGCATCATTTTGGATATCACTTGGATTCTTATCCTATCAAAACACATCGCTTTGGCTAGAGGTATGAAGAACATTGACTTATTTGCGTACTTGATCTTTTCTTTTGATTTATCTTATTGCGCTCATTCCAAGGACCTCTCAATGATATCCAAACGAAGGATTTAGAGAGATAGGAATGGGGCAATGATCATTATCTTTTGTTTGTTGTGCTTGTTGGACGTTCTTGTAAAATAACTTGGCGAATACTTGCTTTGTTAGGTATGCCCTAGCAAGGTTTATGTATGTCAAGTGTGAAGAAGAATACTCCTATCTGCTTGTTGAGTCAAAGTCCATCACACTAGGTACAATGCCATCCTGGTTCTTTATACCTTTATGCATCGTACCTACGTGTGTTATCAAACATAAGGTAAGTAGCCATTTTAAAATCCCAATCCTTGATAAGAAAATCATCATCATCATTTATCATCATCATCATCATCTCTAATAAAGTCTCGTCGGACCATGGACTTGTGGGATCCTCTTGTCATATCTGATTTCCATGCTAACATCATGCATCCATCAAAACTGTCAGCATACCACATATCATTCATATCATACATAATAGGAAACATCGATCATTTCACATGCATTGCATTTGCATCATCATCATAATATATCTATTAGTCTAAGCATCTCATAAATCATCCATTGCATAATCACAGCATATCACATCGTCAATCTCATCCATCTCATATCATATCATCATTTAAGTTGTTTAAAATAATATAGATTTGTTATTCTAAGCATCTTAAAATCATCTCATTTTCATCATCATCCATAACCATCCATTTTGAACCTCTTTATCGCGAGATCGACCCTCAAATCGAATCTTTTTGCTTGATCTCTCGAGGGGGCAATGTACCAGTGCACTTCTTTCTGTTGGGGCATCCGAAAAATCAGAAAATTTTTAAATTTCGATTGCGGAAAGTTTATTCTTTGAACCAATGCAACAAGTACATTGCTTCAAAGAGGGGGAAAATGTAGACACATCAAATTGACATTATGCATCACATTTGCTCATCAAATAAATAAATCAAGTTTATTTGTCAATCTGCTAAAGTCATCAGCTTAAATCAAATAAATCAAACTTGATCTTATCATCAAACTTTTTAATCAAATAAATCAAACATCCATCATAATGCATATTCCATCCTTCTTGATTTAAATAAATCAAATATTTAAGTCATAAAAGTCAAACATCCTAATCATCATCCTAGCTAATTAATCTTGATTAAATCTAAGCTAATGCATGTCACATCCTAACCACTTGCATTCTCTAGATTTGGCCACTTGCACATGAAATTGCATTTAATTGATTTATCAAAATCTTTATTTACTTTCAACTTGGCATAAAGGGAGAATATTCTCCAAGTTTGAATATCCCCCCAAGTGGACATGTACACCCAACAGAGCATTTATGAGGCCTTACATGTCTCTTACATGTCCCCTTCCAAAGTCAAACTCAACATTCATTGCACAAATTTGAATTCAAATTCTCCCTCTCATGGGAACTCTTCCCACATCTTGCACATACATCAACCACTCACATGATGACAAGTGTCCTTCTTTCATTGGTCCAATCTTAGTCCCACATTCTCCATGTTTGGCACACTTAGCATTTGAAAATATTTAAATGAGAAGCTTCATCCTCAAGCAAATCCTCCACAAATTGATGCAAGGTCATTCTCTTTGAGAATTGATCTTGTCCATTTATCATCTTCATATCCATATCAATTTCATCATTTAGCTTAGCTTGATCAAGGATTGGGAAAGGGTTATTTTCAACAATAGCACCAATCCACTATGGGATAAATTTGGATTCATGTTGTTTATATGCTTATTTAGCTTGTCTTATTGTTTACCATATCTAACATGATGCAATATTTCATAGGGATATTAGATTTGTTGTGTTTTTCTTGATTTATTCTTGTTAGGGCTTAACATATTGCAGATTTGATATCCACATTTAGCATAACTTACTACATCATAAATTTAATAAAACTTAAGAAAAGATATGTTAGATCATGGAGATATTTATTGAAAAGTCTAACTTAGATTATTTAATAAATCACATTGCTATCTAACACATAAACATAAAATCCAAGCATGCTCATATATATATATATGTGTGTGTGTGTGTGTGTGTGTGTTTGAATACATCTCATCACATAGTGCAATGTCACTACGGCCTATGATTGTTGGATCCCTCAAGATGTGTGGTTCGCACCTGTTGAGAGACAGTGGTGTGTGATAGGGATCTACTCATGTTGGTCATCTACTGCATAGTTCATAGTGACCTGCATAGCTCACCCTCACGTATCAATGCCTCCACATGCTCTCGCCCTACACAATATCTATTAGCCTAGATTCTAGCATTCTCTCTCTGTAGCTGCTCAACCTCTAACTATAATATGGGCTCTCTCTAAAACCGTTGAGTTGCTCAAGCCTCCTCTAAATCTATTGCCAATGCTGATACCTGACCCTTAGCCTGATGAGTGTGCCTAGATAAGCCATAATATGCTCCCTTGAGCCTCACTTAAGGCTTGAACATATCTATGCACTCTGCCATGAATGGTGGGGGAATGTACTCTAGGGTCGTAGCCTCATCTATAAGAAGGGGTGGCACTATCTCTACAGTTGCATGTCGGAAGAGATCCTCAGGATCTATTACAGGCCCTGCAAGAAAAAGATCATAAGAATAATCAATATACATCATCATAATATATATACATATACATGAGCATGATATACATAAAAACATAAATCATAATAATAATTAATATCATCACTTGGGTCTGTAGAAATTTTTGTAGGAATCTTGAACAACCTACTGCTCTCCCCGTGCTCTTGGACACTAGCACATGCGGACTATGACCTCGTAACCCATGTGGGAACTGTATCTCTTCACTCAGGCCTAAGAGGACTAGCCTCACCTTTATCACTATCCTCGCTCATTGGTTTTCTCTACTCATATTTTGTCTCCTCGTCATCCTCCTCATCCTTGTAGTCGTTATCCTCCTCTGACTCCTCATCCCCCTTTGGGAATACATCTATTGGATCTACCCTCCTTTTTGACTCTCTGTCCTCCTCCCTTGGATTTGGTAAAGGTCCTACAAAGCCCATAGGATAGTCCATAGGAAAGATAGCTCCTGGTCAAGCCACCTCCCACCACTATCGTACTCCTATGTTGTACCAATGTAATCTACATCGGAGACTAGGGGCACATCTATATCCTCCTCCTTTGCATTGCTTAGGATGACATTGTCTGTTGTTAGTTGTTTGAGGTCCCTTGGTCTATGGGTGCTTTGTACTAGCTATTTGTATGAATCCTGTAGTTGTGGTTGTCATTGTACCTTCCTGAACTTTCTCATGATGTGATCGTAGTAGAAGGGTCTCACTATGTGATCATGCCATCCTAGTAGAAGCCTTTCCCTCTGCATCTACCTCAGCTGTCTTGTAGTGTCTGGCCAAAATATCTCCATCAAATAGGGTCTCCATTCAATTTCCTCCTCGCTCAGTCTATCAAATCTAACCTCCCAAAACAATACATCACCATGCTGCCATGCCTACCTAAGGTGATAACTAAAGGCCCATGGGTATCCCACCATTGTGTAAATCAAAAATCCTATAGGCCTGGTGAAGGTAATGTGCTCTAGGATCTAGGCTTGTAGTAGGGTGCAGTGCAACATGTTTTGTAGCTCTTCATAAGTGAATTGACCCATGTCGTAGTATAAGTGTGAAAGTAGGCTCTGAACCCATGCGTAAATGACACGGTGGTGCTCCATGCCTCAAATAATGTGCACTAGCCCCCTCCAGATGTGCTCCGCATCCATCGAGGACTAGTACCAATGCTATTGTGAAAATCAAGATGCATCTGACTAGTGGTGAATGTGCATGAAGAATCCATGATAGCTCAATGCACGGTCCCACAATCCTACGATGAACCAGTTTTCCTAGGAAATACTTGGTGTATGCCCACATCTCCTCAAAGCTCCTTCCCTGTGCTAGGAGTACCCTCTCTCCTTGAATAGGCACTCGCAGTATGCAGTGCACATCCTCCAGGGTGACTATCATCTCTCCTATTGGTAGATGGAAGGTGGAGGTGTTCGCATCCCATCTCTCTACTAGCACCATCAGCATGGCGTCATGATACTGCATGGTTGGGGAGAGATAGGCCTAGTAAAGACCTGTCTCCTAGAGGATCTACACATCCTCTTTAGTTATCAAATCAACAAGCTCTTGAAGTCAGCTGAACGTATGGCCACCCAAGTGTTGGCACGATCAGGGTGTAGTCTACCATAAGAAAAGAAGCAAAATATCATTTTAAACTTCTTAAAATTTTAAATTTGTGCTTTAATGTTCAAAAATTGTGTTGAATTTGTTCTAGGATATCTTAATTAAGTATTCTAGACACTTTATTCCTTAATTGGGACACTTTGCGACAATCTAAAAATATGAAAGAGAAACCCTTTCTAACCTATAAATTCATCTAAAAATTTCATAAAACATAAAAAATTGACTAAATTGAAGTACAGAAAAGGAAAAATCCACTCACAATAGACTGTAGCTCGCCCTGCGGGACCACCTCCCATAGAAGCTCAATCCGTGGATGGGTGGATGGACGTCTACTCGGCATGGTGGCTCACTCTACTCCAAGCTCATTCTGCAAAAGGTAAAAAGATAAAATGAATGTAATTTACCTTCTCTTTTATCCTTTTATACATGCATTTTTATTTAAACTAACATATTTTGAGCTTGTGAACTCTATTTTCGATGGCATTTATTGCATTGGAATCATGGTTCCGCTCCCATTCTCATCAAATGACTATCATCACATGGCATGGTACTTGGAAATGCCCTCTGATGGACTTGTCCAGTTTGATGTGGTTGGATTGCTACCTTGATTCCACCTCCATAGAGAAAGCGAAATCAACGGGGGGCTAAATGTAGTGTAGAAAAATGCATACCTTTGCATGTTCACACTTAATTTGGACCTATTTTTGCACCCCTTGCATTAAATTCCCTTTAGGTCACTTTTTATGGACCCCTAAGACCCCTTTTTATGCATCTTGAGCCATATTACAACAGTAAACCTAACCAAAATCCATAAACAATTGTTAATCTTGGTAACCCACCTTTCAAAGTTACAATTTAAGCCTTGTTAGACCAAGATGCCACCTAGAGCATCTTAGTCCCGGGTGCTTTTTTTTTGGGAATTAAGAATGGGAAATGGATTCGTTGGCCTTTGGGATCTAATAATTAGTTTATTAGATAGGAGTGCATATAAAATTAATATTCACACCCCATTTTCACATAATTTGAGAACAAACAAGTAATAGGTGAGAAGCAAATGTTAAGTTGAAGCAAGTGAAGGAGAGTTTCAAGTCTTGGAGTAGCCTTCTAGTGTTTTTGCAAGTTTTCCAAGTCTATTTTCAAGTCAAGATATAACATTACTAAAGATTAATAATGGATGTCTATGGAGGATCATTAGAGATTCTAGGTTGGAGATGCAACTAGCCATTCTTCCAAGCCTAAGGACTTGTTTCTTGATTGATTCCATCTTCCATTATTATTCTATTTTCTTCCTAAGGTACATTTCATGTTTATAGCCTATTAGGGTGGTTATATATCTCCTTTATAGGTCATTTTCATTTGCATTCTAGGAATCCTATTATAACACACTTGAATAGGATTTATCCATGTTCTAGCTTGAATAATCTTAGACACACTTAAGATTAGCACACACACACATTTCCATTTTTTAGATCTATGCTTTTTCACAAAGGTTTAATTACCAAACAAGGGGTTTGACCAAGGCAAACCCCCATAAACAATCAATCCAATTTCCTTTGTGTTGGAAGTCATTTTACAGGTTCAGATCTGGAAACTTGGTGGAGAAAGAAGTACATACCTTGAATCTCAAGATCACACTCAGAAATTTCAAAAATTCAGATTGGGACTAGAAAATAGTAAAGGCATCTTAGTCCTCCCAAGGGTATTTTTCAGAAATTCTTCCAGATCCGGTTCTGATATCCAAAGATTTTGCATCTACCCTAAAAAATAGCAACGGGATTAAGACAACAGTAAAGGAATCTTAGTCCTCCATAGCACATTTTTGCAGCTTCTTTTCATTTCTAGAATCCCCACAACATCTCAAGACTTCCCAAGTACATACATCCTAACTCCTTGTTACATAATTTTATTATTTGCACCTTTCATTTAGCTTGCATTATTAGGTTGTGTGAGTTGAATGTTTATTTGTCTTTTCCAAGCTTTTGCTTGGTGGTGAACCCCTTAAAGCTGAAAGAACCCCCTCCTGGGTCTTCCTTGTTGAGAATTGACTCACCTTGTGAGGTTGATAGTCAATCCAATTAGGACTCCTAGGACATTATTGAATGATTTTGTGTGAAGATTGATACTATTAATCACCCTTTTTCACCATGATTCACAAGCACACTAAAAAACCCTCTCATAAAGCCCCCCAAAAGGTTTATGATCAAACCAAGACCCAACTAAGGCTTTGTTATGCAATATTTACATAACCTTCCAACTGTGCCTACTAAGGGTCGCAAGTTGGGTTGTAAGGCGAAGGCCTCACAACACTCACACCTACAATGCTCTTGGAACATGACGAAAGGAGCTTTCAGTATTGCAGGATGAAACCAAAATGGTTCACATTAGGTTCACCAAAAATGTAAGAGAGGGGGACCAACTATGTCTAGGCTCCAAGTCACAGAGTGTCGAGAGGGCTGCCCCAACTTATCTCACTCTAAAAGATTCCTTGGGGTAAGGATAAAGAATGATGAGCACTATAGCATACTTCTACCACTACAAATCTTGGACTTAGTTTGGGCTAGGTGAGCTGGTTTTTGGATTTGGTACTGTGTCTCAGACAGCTCTCTGTCTGAGGAGGATAGCACCATTCTGGGATGACAGCACAACACACTAGCGTCTCTTGGGTGCACTGGCGTCTATTCAATCAGAAAATAGAAAACATAGCAAAAACTACCGAAAAAACTTTCTAACAGCCTAGCTAGCTAATCTAGATGGTAAAAACATAATAAGAAAGTATAGGAAATAGATACTAAAATGATAAAGCAAGTAAATAAGAACTAAGGTGATTAAGATGATCTCACAGAAGTTCCAGTTTGCCAGCTAGCTCCACACAAGTATTCACCTACACACATACAAGAAGGGGAAAATTGTTGGGGCTGTATACGGGCCTGCCTCAGTCAAACCCCTGTTTTGGTGTTTCCACCTCCATGGATAGCCAAAAAGAAACGAAGTAGAATATGCAATCAAGGAAAGAAAAGAGAGAAATACACACTACAAAGCAATAAAATGCTACTCAACCAAATCACAAAGGAGAGGAGTGAAACATTACCACCTCTACCCAGAAGCTCACTAGCCAATGGAGGAGATATGGACTTGGAAAAGTCACCACAACCGCAACTGTGACGAAGGGAGGTCTCACAAGACTCTAAGCCCACACTTCTATAGCTTGCTTCACACTTAAAATGTGGAGTTGATGGAGTGCTACTGCAATGGAGTGCTGAAATGTTGCTTGAGAATGAAGTGAATTCTTAGAATGTTCAAGAGAATTGCTAGAGAATGCAAGAGAATGGTTAGAAGATGAAATGAAGTAAGAATGGAAGAATTTAAAGGAAGAATGAGGATGAATCTACCATTTTTTGGGTTGGTTCGTCAAAGAGGGACATTACAATTTGGCCCCCAATTAGGTGTGTAATGCCTCTGCCAACTTCAAACACAAGAATCCATCAGGGACAACAGCGTGCCGCACAGACATCTACGCACTGCACGTGCATCCTCGACAAATACTTTCTCACCGACACAAAGTATAGATGCCAAGTGGATGGAAGGAAATTGGGTGATGTGGAATTTCTCCTTCGAATTTCATTTTCTAAGGTGAGGGTGTGTAAAAGTGGAATTTGCATAGGGGTGCAAATTTTCTCCTATACAAAACTAAACTAAGAATCCATTAAAATTAACATATTAAATCATGAAAGCTTTAAAAAAACCTATTCTAATCCATTGAAACTTATCCTATTTGGGGAGTGGTATCGCATTGATGTGGAATGGCGGCACTTTCCCAATCCCTTGGATAATGAGCTTGTTTTGATCGATTCTATTGAAGAGAATCGACAAAACCGGTGAAAGGTTGGTGTATGATGAGACCCAAGGTTGCTTGCACAACTCCTAGAAGACCTTTCTCACTGTCTCCTTCTTGGAACCTGACTCCAATGGGTTCTTTTTGAGCTTGGGTGATTCACCAAACCCTACTCCAACTCTTCTCAAAGAGTTTCCTACCTTGTGCTTTACCTTGGGTAGACAAACACCACTTGAACTTGCAATCTTTCTCATTACACCTAGAAGGGTCTAGATTCCAACTTCATCAACCAACTAGAACTGCTTGCATGGGAGCTAGAAACATTGTTTTCTTGCAATTCACATTCACTTGAATTCATCTTAAAAGTTCTCTCACTTTCAACTTACCCGATCTCAAGATCTTTCCTTGGTAAGGCCTATCTTCTTGTAGCCCTTACAAGTCGGTTTTTGGATTTCCTGCCCAAATTCTCCACACAACCTAGCAAACAAATCACATTTCCTAACACCCTTTTCAAGATTTTAAATCTTGCATAGGTTTTCAAGCCTCTGTCAGTACCGTACAGGTGATTCCTATAATCTTGGATAGGAGGGCTAATTGACCTAATATCTAGGGTTTCACTGTTCTTTGATGCAAATCTCCTTCCAAAGGATTTTTTGAATCCTCAACCCTTTCAACCTATTAAAATGTGACTAAAACCTCCCTGACACCATATAGATTCCATACCAAAGTCCCTTCCCCTGCCTAGGTTCTTTAATTATCACTCCCAATTCCCCAACCGGGCAGTCCTAGCTCGCCTAGGGTTTGGGTTTACAAATGCTTGTTCCATTCTCTAAACTACCTACTACTAAATATTTACAATGATTTGGCTCCCCTTCCATATTCACCTATTCTCAGGGAAATCCCGTGCTAAGTGTTTATGGGGGAGCCATTTAAAAGCTAACTATTCAAAACAGAGAAAATAAACCTCTACAATCTAATCTATGAACTCAAAACAATATCTCTGCTCTAAGCTACCTAATTACCAAATGAACTATGCTCCACACTATCAAATGATCATAAACACAGTGTTGAAACAGTAAAAATAATGCCTTGATATCACTGTCACCACAAAACACACGGGGTTTTCAATGAACACAGAAATCTGCTCAAAAATTGTCTTCTATTCCACACCAAAAACTTTGATTACAATAACATCTAACTGCTAACTACGAGTTACACACCTATTTTAATGCCTTCTCCATCATTCAAGGGCAGTTGATCGAGCATTTACCCTGATTTCAAGGGATTCCCAATGCCAAGTAAGTTACATGCAACTCCACAGCTGCGGTCATGCAACTTTTACCAACATTTTGTAACTTATCAATATGTTATGATCCTAAAGTTTAGGACCTCAATCTCCTTACTCCGAACCATCAACTCCTTAACTGTCCTTTGGCATCTTTTTAACAATGACCATGTGTTTAGAACACATTTAACACCTTCATTCTAATATAAGTTGTCCCAAGCTAATTAAAGCCAAAATTTAACAACATTTATCAACAATGATTAACTAGGATAAAATTAGTCCTAACGACTAACTCTCCACACACACAATACCTTCTAAGGTCCAACACAACCTACTAACACCTTGATTTGGCTAAGATTAGGTACAAGCCAAAATTGAAGACAAACAAGGTGGAGTTAAGCCAAGGTGCCCCTGCACCATCCTCCCCAAAACAGAAAAATTCAATCCATCCTTGGATTGAACAAGTTGAGATCAACTCCCAACTTCTTGAACTCTGCCTCCTTGATCCATACTGCATCAACTTCAGGTTGTCCTTGTCTTTGGATCAGATGTTCTTTGTACTCCTTGGTTCTTGTTCTCTTGTAGACCCTGGTATCCAAGATCTTATCAGCTTGCTTGATAGCAATGGAGGGTAGTTTGAGTTCTTCCACATCTTGGCTGACTTCATGAAGGGTCTGATCCAAGTCTTGGGGTGGTCCTTTGTAATGCACTAGATCTGCAACATTAAAAATAGGGGATAGTCCACTATCATCTGGCAATTGCACCTTGAAAGCATTGTTGCCATACTTCTCCAAGATAGGACAAGGACCTATCCTCTTCATCTGCAACTTATGAGGAACTCCTTTCTACAGTCTAGACTTGTTCAAATGCACCATGACTAAGTCACCAACATTAAAGTGAACATCTTTCCTATTTTCATCCACCTTAGTTTTATGTTTCATGGTATTTTCTGCCAAGGTTTTTCTGACTATCTCATGAATCTCCTGCATTGCATAAGCAAACTCATCAACATATCCACTTCCCTTGACTCCATCCTTCAACTCTCTCAGCTCATAAGCACCTCTAGGATGTAATCCATAAACAATTTCAAAGGGACTCTTCCCTGATGATCTATTTACTGTGTCATTATAGGCATATTCAGCTTGCCCAATAATTTGATCCCATTGTTGACCATACTCCTTGGTCAAGCATCTCAAGAGATTTCCAAGTGTCCTATTCACAACTTCGGTCTAACCATCAGTTTGGGGATGGTATGTAGATCCAAAAGACAAATTGGTGCCCATTCTTTGCCAAAGATTCTTCCAAAAGTGACGCATAAACTTAGTATCTCTATCTGATACAATGCTGATTGGTAAGCCATGAATCCTTACTATCTCCTTAAAGAAAAGAGAGGCTATTTGACTGGCATCATTAGTTGTTTTGCAGGGCACAAAGTGAGCCATTTTGCTGAATCTGTCCACAACCACATAAACACTGTCCATACCTTGCCTTGTCTTGGGTAAACCAACTACAAAGTCCATGCTCAAGCATTCGCATGGCCTAGAAGGGATAAGCAGTGGCTGGTATAGGCCTGCATTTGAAGAAGTGCCTTTTGCCTTTTGACACACCACACAACTCTCCACATACCTTCTAACATCTAGGTTCATCTTTGGCCAATAATAAAACCTTTGGACAAGTTCTTGAGTTTTGGTGATCCCAAAATGACCACTCAATGCACCATTATGTTTTTCTTGTATCAAGTTTTCCCTAATAGAACCTCTAGGAACACAAAGCTAATTTCCTTTAAACAAAAGATCACTTTGCAAGGTATATTCAACATATTTTCTATGGAAATGATTCTTGTACTCAAGACATACCTTATAAATATCTGCAAAGTCTTCATCATCTGCATATAGATCTTTGAAATGATCTATCCCCATGCTTTTCAACTAAATTTCCTGAATTGTGAGAACTCTTCTGCTCAATGCATCAGCCACTTTGTTGAGAGATCCTTTCTTGTGCTTGATATTGAAGGTGTAAGCTTGCAAGTACTCCACCCATTTCATGTGCCTATGACTCAACTTCTCTTGAGAATTCAGGAAACTAAGTGCTTGATTGTCTGAATACACAATGAATTCCTTGGGAAGCAAGTAGTGCCTCCACTTCCTTAGATCTTGGACCAAGGCATACATCTCAAGGTCATAAGAAGAATACTTCTTCTTGGCTTCACTTAACTTCTCTGAATGAAAAGCCACCGATCTGCCCTCTTGACTGAGAACAGCTCCAATAGCTACATTGCTTGCATCACACTTAATGGTGAATAGCTTCTCAAAGCTTGGTAACACCAAAACAGGTTGGGTAGCTATCTTTTCCTTCAGCAACTCAAAACTCTTGTTAGCTTGCTCATTCCATACAAACTTGGTTTTCATTCCTCCTTTAATGGTATCCAACATAGGAGCACAAATAGCACTAAACTGTCTTATGAATTTCCTATAATACTGAGCAAGACCATGGAAGCTCCTTACCTCTGTTGATATCTTTGGAGTAGGCCAATTGAGGATGGCTTCCACTTTGTTGATGTCCATCTTCAAGTTGCCATGTGATAGCACAAATCCAAGGTACACCAGCTCTGTTTTGATGAACTCACACTTTTCCAGATTGATCATCAGCTTCTCCTCCTACAGCTTCTTGAAAATCAACTCAATATGTTGGAGGTGCTCTTCTCTTGTTCTGCTATAGATTAGTATATCATCAAGATACACTACTACAAACTTGCCAATGTAGTCTTTGAGGATTTCATTCATGAGTCTCATGAATGTGGAGGGGGCATTAGACAAGCCAAATGGCATAACTAGCCACTCATAGAGACCCTCATTGGTTTTGAAGGTTGTTTTCCACTCATCTCCCTCATGTATCCTAATTTGGTGATAACCACTCTTTAAATCTATCTTGGTATAGTACCTATCTTCACCTAGACAATCCATGAGATCTTCAATCCTAGGGATAGGAAACCTATACCTGATGGTTATCTTGTTTATTGCCCTAGAATCAGTACAAAGCCTCCATTCTCCTCCCTTTTTAGGTGCTAAGACAGTGGGTACTGCACATGGACTAATGCTTTTCCTAATGAGAACTTGGTCAAGAAGTTCTTGAATCTGCCTAGCTATTTCCTCATTTTGTTGAGGTGTCATCTTGTAAGCTGCTTTGTTTGGAAGGGTGGATCCTGGTATCAAGTCTATCCTATGACTTATGGCTCTTTTAGGAGGTAATGTTGCTGGTTGTCCACTACTTACTATACCTTCATAGGTCTGCAACAATTCCTGTATCTCCTTAGTTAACTCTTGCTTTTCAGCTGCTTTCTTTTTGCTCACCTCTCTTGGCTTTATCATCACTACATAGCCAACTCCTTCTCCTTCTTCCAAGGCTTTTAAGAACTCCTTTTCACCAGCTATGAGTAGTTTAGAACCTGCTGTCTGCACCTTTGTGTCTTCTAACAAAGACTGAATCTTGAAGGTTACATTGTCTTTCTTGAAGGTATATGAGTTCTTTGCTCCATCATGCATAGCTTGGCGGTCAAATTGCCATGGTCTACCTAGGAGCAAGTGACATGCATCCATAGGTAACACATCACACAAAAATTTGTCCTTGTACCTACCAATTGAAAACTCCACCCATGCTTGTTCATTCACCAAGACATGCTGACCCTTATTGAGCCATGTGACCTTGTAAGGATTGTTGTGGGGTATCCTTGTCAACTTCAGCTTGCTGACTACCTCCTCTGACACAATATTGTTAGTAGAACCTGAGTCTATAATGACCTTACACACTTTCCCCATCATCTTGCACTTTATCCTAAACAAGGACCTCCTTTGGCTTGGCTCTTCTTTAACCGGTTCTTTGATCAAAGTCCTCCTCATCATGAGGTTCTCACCTTCCTCTGAATTCAGTGGTACTTCAGGGTGCTTATCTACTGCAGTTGTCTCATCTTGAATCAGATTGGTTCTCTTATCTCCTCCATGAGAAGTGCTTCCTTTCTCTGGACATCTATAGGCCGGGTGTCCCAATTGGTTGCAGTGGTAACATTTCATGTTAGTGAAGTAGCTGCCTCTTCCTTGTCCGCCACTTCTTCCTCTACCACCTCTACTAGAGCTTCCTTCTTGCTGTTCTAAAAATCTGACTTCTCCTTGGGCTCTTGGTTCTGAACTTCTTCCACCATAACCACCTCTTTGTCCTCTACTATCTTTTCCTTTCCCTCTACTTTTGGGATTTTTCTCTTGCTTCTTTTTTCCTTTCTCCTCTATCTTCAAAGCCATTTGATAGCATTGGCGGACTGTTTTGAAGTTTACTAAGCTCATGTCTTCTTGGATAGACCACTTCAGCCCATTCAAGTACCTTGCTAACTTGATACTCTCATCTTCAACCACTTTTGATCTAAGGCAAAAATTTTGAAACTCCTCTGTATATGTTTGAACATCCATGTCTTTTTGCCTCAGATTGTGTCTTCTCCTATGCAACTGAACTTCATAATCATCAGGGAGATAGGTCTGCCTTATCTTAGTTACCATTCCTCTCCAGGAAACTATGGGACCTTTGCCTTCTTTCTCTTTTTCAGATTGTACAAACTTCCACCATGTGAGAGCTTCTCCTCTCAACCTTGACTTGGCCACCTTTACCTTTTGGGCCTCTGTTATGCCATCACATTCAAAGTGATTTTCAATGCTCTCAATCTAGTCTACAACTGAATCAGGGTCCATTTGTCCACTGAAAAGTGGCACACCTTCCAATGCTTTACCACTTAAGGCTTGCAATGCCTTCAAGAATGGTTCTTCAGCAAGAATAGAGTCAGGCTTTGGAGCTTCCTCCTCCAAATCCTCTTCTTTCTCCTTTGCTTCCTGTTCTTCTTTCTACTCTATCTTGTCTTTCACTTTATCTGCTGTCTCATGGACTTCATCCAAGAGTTTCTCCATTTGAGATATCCTTTCTTTGAGCAACTGGTTGTCTTCCTCTTGCTCTTCTACCTTTTTAGCTAGCTCTGCATTTGTCACCATGGTTCTTTCCTCTAGTGTGTTCTCTCCTACTGACTCAGTGGGCTGCAACATCAATCACAAGCCTTGAATCCAACAATGCTCTGATACCAATATGGTGTATGATGAGACCCAAGGTTACTTGCACAACTCCTAGAAGACCTTTCTCACTGTCTCCTTCTTGGAACCTAACTCCAATGGGTTCTTTTTGAGCTTGGTGATTCACCAAACCCTACTCCAACTCTTCTCAAAGAGTTTCCTACCTTGTGCTTTACCTTGGGTAGACAAACACCACTTGAACTTGCAATCTTTCTCACTACACCTAGAAGGGTCTAGATGCCAACTTCATCAACCAACTAAAACTGCTTGCAGGGGAGCTAGAAACATTGTTTTCTTGTAATTCACATTCACTTGAATGCATCTTAAAAGTTCTCTCACTTTCAACTTACTCGATCTCAAGATCTTTCCTTGGTAAGGCCTATCTTCTTGTAGCCCTTACCAGTCAGTTTTTGGCTTTTCCTACCCAAATTCTCCACACAACCTAGCAAACAAATCACATTTCCTGAAACCCTTTTCAGGCTTTTAAATCTTGCATAGGTTTTCAAGCCTCTGTCAGTACCGTACAGGTGATTCCTATAATCTTGGATAGGAGGGCTAATTGACCTAATATCTAGGGTTTCACTGTTCTTTGATGCAAATCTCCTTCCAAAGGATTGTTTGAAGCCTCAACCCTTTCAACCTATTAAAATGTGACTAAAACCTCCCTGACACCGTACAGATTCCATACCAAAGTCCCTTCCCCTGCCTAGGTTCTTTAATTTTCACTCCCAATTCCCCAACCGGGCAGTCCTAGCTCGCCTAGGGTTTGGGTTTACAAATGCTTGTTCCATTCTCTAAACTACCTACTGCTAAATATTTACAATGATTTGTCTCCCCTCCCATATTCACCTATTCTCAGGGAAATCCTGTGCTAAGTGTTTATGGGGGAGCCATTTAAAAGCTAACTATTCAAAACAGAGAAAATAAACCTCTACAATCTAATCTATGAACTCAAAAAAATATCTCTGCTCTAAGCTACCTAATTACCAAATGAACTATGCTCCACACTATCAAATGATCATAAACACAATGTTGAAACAATAAAAATAATGCCTTGATATCACTGTCACCACAAAACACACGGGGTTTTCAATGAACACAGAAATCTGCTCAAAAACTGTCTTCTATTCCACACCAAAAACTTTGATTACAATAACATCTAACTGCTAACTACGAGTCACACACCTATTTTGATGCCTTCTCCATCATTCAAGGGCAGTTGATCAAGCATTTATCCTGATTTCAAGGGATTCCCAATGCCAAGTAAGTTACATGCAACTCCACAGCTGCGGTCATGCAACTTTTACCAACATTTTGTAACTTATCAATATGTTATGATCCTAAAGTTTAGGACCTCAATCTCCTTACTCCGAACCATCAAATCCTTAACTGTCCTTTGGCATCTTTTTAACAATGACCATGTGTTTAGAACACATTTAACACCTTCATTCTAATATAAGCTGTCCCAAGCTAATTAAAGCCAAAATTTAACAACATTTATCAACAATGATTAACTAGGATAAAATTAGTCCTAATGACTAACTCTCCACACACACAATACCTTCTAAGGTCCAACACAACCTACTAACACCCTGATTTGGCTAAGATCAGGTACAAGCCAAAATTGAAGACAAACAAGGTGGAGTTAAGCCAAGGTGCCCCTGCACCAAAGGTGTGTGATAAAACATTATTTAAATTCTAAATTAACATGATGAATGCTAATATGATCAATAATTGTGTATGAAAATCTACTCTAATCAATAATTGTGTATGAAAATCTACTCTAATGATGCAAGTAAATTAAGCTAAAAGGATGCTAAATAAGTGCTAAATATGAGTGCAAGTGAAAGTGATTCTAAAAGGATAATTTTTCTCTCAAAAGATGGCTCCATTTGTCTCCAAATAGTGACCTATTTATAGGAGGACAAATGAGAAATGAAGGGTTAAGATTAAAAAGTTAATCAATGGTCAAAATTGAAGGAAAGATGAAACATGGATCAAGGATTCTCATCAATTTATGAGAATCAATGATCACATGGATCAAAAAAAGAATCAAGGGTTCATATTCTTCCATAAAAACACACTTTCAAAACTTGCACAAGAATTCTTGTTGAAAGTTTGTTGTAAGGAGGAATATTCCTTTTTTAAATGACTGAAGAAAGAGAATATTCTCAAAGAATATTCTCATGGGTGAGGAAAATTAGATATTTAGTTAATTAAAACCAAATTAAATTATGCAAAGGGGAATGAATATTCCAAAGGAATATTCCCTTGCAAGCGGGAGAATTATATATTTAATTAGAAATTTGATAATTAAAAAAAGTTTCAATTATGCAAATTAGGGGAATTATATGGCATTCATTAAATAATTTATTTAATGGAGATTAGATGAAAAAGTAATGGATGAGATTGATTTGATCTATCAATGGTCACAAATGAAAGGAGGATGAAACATGGATCAAGGATTCTCATCAATGGATGAGAATCAAAGATCACATGGATCAAGAAAATATCAAGGGCTCACAATCATGCAAACAAACACACTTTGCAACAACTTTAAAAAGTTGTTTCAAAGTTTGTTTGGAATAATAATTACCTTTTTTTGGAGGAAAATAGGAGAATAATCCTTTGGAATATTCCTTATGCAAGTGGATGAGAGGGAAATTAGCAATTTAGTTATTAAAACTAAATTTGAATGTGCAAGATGAGCAATGTGAGGATATTCATTAAATTATTGATTTATTTAATGAAAAGGAGATGAAAATATGATATTTAATTAAACAGTTTAGGTTATTTAATTAAATAATAGGAATTAGGGTTAAAATTAAATAATTTTCATTATTTAATTAAACTGGATGAAATGTCAGTGTGAGAGGGGGTGAATTAACACAATTAGGTCAATTAGATTAATAGGTGAAAATGAGGCATTTAATTAAATAAGCCTAATTAAACAATTAGGCTTATTTAATTAAACAAGCGAAAAGAAGATGGAATTTAGGATGAAGCGATGTTAATATATCAAATTCAAGTGTGTGTATCATTCAGGACATTTTTAAGTGTCTACAATGAAAAGTTTTGAAACAATGGTTGCTAGTATCCCTCAAGAAAACATAATCCAAATCCATGAAGAATCAACAAACCTACAACATCAAGTGAGAACTGAAAAAATTTCCAACAGTGATATCCCTACCATAGATAACATACACTACATGATTGAAATTGAACAAGGAATAGAACTTGCATGTAACTCAGCTCATATTTTTGGAAAACATCCTACCTCAACAACTAGTTGTGCTCAAACTTCCAACATTACTCAAAGTCAAGAAGGAACCCAAATTCCTCCTCCCACAACTATTGCCTCTATTCCTACCTACACTAACCCTCAAGTTACTACAATGATGCAACCTACTAGTAATGTCATTCCTACCTTGAGTATTTCCACTAGCAACCCTTATACCTTTGTGGCATCTCATGTCATATCTCCTACCACTTTACCTCCCATAAGTGTTCCATTCACTTCCCCTTTAAACACATATACACCTCCACCATATTCACCTCCATCTCAAAACACAACCAATGATGCCATCCTTAACCAAGTTTTGCAAAATGTTTCAACTCTTCAAAAATAAATTTCCACCATAAACCAAAATCAAAATGGCCAACCTTCATACTATGTCAAAAGCAATCCCTTATCCTTGGAGATATTAAGAACGTTGATACCACAAGGTATAGATATTTCTAGGTTTGAAAAATATGGAGGGAAAGGAGATCCTTTTAACCATGTTTCCACTTACACAACTTTATGTAGTGATTTTGTCCTTGAAGATAAGCTCTTGACTAAGCTTTTCCCTAGGTCCTTGAAAGATACCACTTTAGAATGGTTTTCCTTGTTACCAAATAACTCAATTTGTTCATTCAATGAACTTTTCGAAGAATTTATCAACCATTTCCAAGTGCACATGACTCCTAATATTACATTAGCTGATTTGATGAGATGTAATAGAAAGGATGATAAAAGTTTATTGACTTCATTTCACACTACCAATTGCTTTATTCCCAAATTGATGTAAAAATTCTCGATCCTCACCTTCAACGAATGTTCATTGAGAACTTACAAACTAAGATACAAGATAATATTGAAATGATGAAGTTTCCTTCCTTCGTACACTTGTGTATCACCATTCATGCTTATCAAAACTCAATTAGTAGTTGTGAAAAAAAACCCACCTCTAGCCATCCTAAAAATTCTGAATTTGTAAATCAAAACAATTACCAACCTTTTAGGAAACAAAATAAAGGATTTTTGCAACTAAATCCCCCTCAACCAACCCAACATTTTGATATCCATGTGGCTTCTCTAAAGAAGACAAATTCTTTTACATTTGGGGATCTGGCTAGAAAATTTACTCCCTTACCGGATACCCTCCATAACATAATGTTACAACTTCTAGAACATAAAATGATCTCCTTACCTCTTGTATGAACTCTCTATCCTACTAATCCATTACCCTCAAACTTTAAATCAAATTCCTATGTCATTGTCATTGAAAAAATGGACATGATACGAAACATTGTAAGCATCTTAAGCATCTTGTGCAAGACCTCATTGATTCTAGTCAACTTCAAATTGGAGGTGTTAATGATCAAGGAAATAAGTTTGTTTCCCCTCCCAACCAAAACTTGCAAATATTTACCAACCCCATTCCAAATCATAATATTTCATTTGTCAAAGCTAGTGAAACCAAAAAGAATGATGTGATGAATATTGACATGGATGATGAAAACATGGATACTATTGAACAAGGTCATATGGATACTATTGAACAAGATCCTATTGATAGTATGGTTGGATTGATCAAAATCCTACCTCGTAAGGTCCAAAATAAAAGTCCTCTTGGAATTTATTTCTCATCTAAATACATACTTAAACATGCACCCGATGGTCCTCTTTACATAGCCGACTAAATCAATGATAAGCCCACTAATGGGATATTAATTGATCTCGTTTGTGGAGAGAATTTTATCACTGAAGAGTTCTTACTTGTGCATGAACTCTATCAAGATACATATGACAAACTGAATCTCCATCATCATGACATTGGATCAATTCCATGTGAAGCTTGGTTATCCATGGCTACACTCCATGGAATTCGTCTCGTCGGTTGTACATAAATGTTTAAAGTTTCCCTTTTATAATGAAATATTTATTGTGCATCATAGTGGCTTTAATCCTGTGTCTTCCCGAGGGAATTTTTCATTGGATTTCTTTTGGCCTGAGCCTATGGAACCTATAAAACCTCATGAAGACTTATTTTTCAAATTCTATCAAAATTTTAAAGAAAAATGCATACCATAATTATCCCTTTGAAACATGCCTCAACCTATGATAGAGCCTCCTATCCTTGACGAAACCATGATTGAGCCAACACTAGTTCCAAATAACCAAGACTAACATAATCCAGATCCTTTGACTATCTCCCACAAACAACCAAGAGATAACCAAAACAAAATTCCGTCATTCCTCCCAAGATTAAACAAGTTTACAAAGCTAAAGAGAAAGTGGTTGAACAACCTCATATGGTTCCTTTTGTTCCTCCCATTAGGGAAGAAAAGAAACCTATGGTGGATAAACCCACTCCTACACAAACACAACTTGATAATCACACCAAAAGAAATAAAAATGCTAGAGAGCCTAGGTGTAGACCTCATGCTATTTCTCAAAGGTTAAATGAAGAGAACAAAGAAAATTGACATCCAAACATAAGTGAAGCAATACACGAGGAGTCTCCCTCTTCACCACAACAAAATGATCCTATATTGCAACCATAATAGGGACTAGCACTCTCTTTAGACATTATCATTTGACCTCCTATTGTGATTAACTTAGACGATGATGATTTTGATTTGCTAAAATTGATGAAGACTGCATAATGAGTTGAATACATTATTTTCCTCTTCTATGAACTTAAATGACAATTCTCCTAAGAAGAGTGTTGAACTTGGTGATACCCCTAGTTTGGCACTTGTTGTTTTCTCTTTAGCTAGTTTTCCACCTTTTGTATATGATGAACAAGATTGGGATGTAGATGACCTGCTATAGGTTGACTCATATGTGCCTTACTAGTCCTATCTTTATTTGTTTTCATGTTATATGTGTGATTGCATGTGTGTAATGTGATCTCTCAGTACTATTTTATTGATGTATCTCTCTCTTTCTGATATTCCTCTATTTGTATCTACATTCCTCTCTATGTCATGAACATTTTATTTTTTTATGTCTTTTTTTTTCCTTTTAGGGATGACACAAGGTGTCAAGATATTTAGGTCTCTTCCATGTTGACCCAAAATATTTTCCTTTATATTTTTCTTTGTCTTGTGTTTTCCTTTTGGGGATGATGCAAGGCATCGAGACATTTAGGTCTCTTCCATGTTGACCAAAATATTTTTTTTTCTCTTTGTTTCATTCTTCTTGTTCCATGAGTATTTGGGGAATGATGACAATTTCGAGCTCTCTCAAAGCATTGTAGCAAAACATACTTACCCCGAATCCATGGATCCCTTATGTGATTTTGGGATTTCATTTTGGGGGTAACCCCCTTTTCATGACATAGATTTATTTGGAAACATATGACTTGGAATAGGTATTTCCAAATAAGCTCTCATGTCCTCTTTATTGTTAGCATTTATCATTTTCTACTTTAAAGTAATTGCTCACAACATGGTGTTTAGCAATTTCTTTAAAGTGGGGGCATACATTGGCATTATTCTTTTACATATTCCAACTCATGTTTCATTGTGTAGTCTTCTTACTTCATGTGATGCATCCTCTTTTTGGAGACATTAGGTGTGATGTCCCTCAAGAGCATGATTTCTCTTAGCATATTATATTCCTCTTAGTGGATCGATGTGACTCACTGCATCCCCTAATTTGTGAATCTTCTATTCTTTTATTCATCCTCTCTTGAAGAAATTATGCACAATGTTCCCTAAGTTAAGACCTTACATGAACTAAGAAAAACTCATTCAAACATACCTTGCACTATTTTGCATTTACAATAACCATTATATGGCAACCTTACATAACACACTTTGCTTGCCTATGGAGCCATCATGTTTTTTTGTGGGTATCAAGCATACAAAGTTTTGCTTGCCTCATGAATCTTGTTGTTTGTGTTGTGTGGTTCCTTATCAAATTTATCAAGAGGTATAGCTTTGCTATGGATAGAATATGGGATCCAAAGTTAGGCATGACTTTCCCATAGCCACTTTCTTGTCTATGTGAGCACATACCGACCACATATGTATGTGTGTTTGGGGACTCACCTAGTGGACGGATTGAGGTTCCAATAGCCCTTGTGAGCATACATTTAGTTTGCATAGTCGACATCGCGTTCCACATGTAAACATTTTTTTTGGACAAACAACTTAGATTTGATCATCTAAGGATTATATATTGTATAATCATTAAAAAATGCACATTCATAATGATTCATGCTTTTTTGGATCAATAGATCTTGACCTCCATAACATTTCTATTTTCTCTTTTTGTGATAGGTGTTTGATTGAGGGTGATCCTTGGGAGATGTGGAGTTGATTTTCCCAACTTCAACAATTTGGTCCAAACACATAAGGGGAGATAAACCTAGTGTGAAATTTTCAAGGGTATGAAAATCATAGACTAGCAAGCTCTGCATAATTCTTAATAGGATCCATACCCAAGGAATCAATAAATCACAAGGCTAGAAAAGTCTGATATATTCTAGGTGTATCATGAATGAAAGCATCACAAGATAGTGAAGTCCAATAATCACTAGGTGAGCTTGATAAGAAACAACAAAAGCTAGTGAAGTTTGATATTCACTAGGTTATTTTTGTAATAGTAGAAAATGAAAACACACAAGGGCTAGTGAAGTTCAATATTAACTAGGCGAGTTTCCATGTCAACCATACCAAGAACTACAGTCCCAATAATTCTGATAAGGCGCTCAAAATTATAAAATATTTGAAGGATACAATACAAATTTTAACGTGTGTGAACAAAGTGAATCACATAATAGAACGTATGTCCCCACCTTAAAGTAATTGCTAACACCAACCAGGAGCAATTTCCTTTAAGGTAGAATAAAATAATATTTGCAACATGATAGGCCATGAAAGCTTCTCAATAAACCCTATGAAAAATCATATGTTCCCAAGTAAGTTGACTCATGACAAGGGTTCCAAGACAAATTCACATGTCGAGAAGGAATTTTTTGTTCAAGATTGTTGCAAATATTGTCATTGATGTCAAAATGAATAAATGAGATTGTTGTCATTGATGTTGGAAATTTTATTATCATTTCTATCGAAGGATAATGAACATCAAATTTATAAGGACATCTAATAATTCCAAGGCCACTAATCATTTCAAGAGACTACCACATTATTTGAAGGTGATTAAAAATAATTTTTGAGGTAGCATTAGTAAAGATAAAAAGACAAGTTTATGGTTTACATTTAAATCATATTCACTTATAATGCTAGTCAACCTTCATTATTATTGGTGCCTCTATGGATAATACGTTTAAATATAAATTTAATCCTTTATTGGGATGACCTCATGATATAGGCACCCAAACATGTAAATTTTGGCTAACAACCTTAGAATAGTCACCCATAATGGGAGAAAGTAAAGTCATATTAAATGAGAAAATCAAGAAAAATATTATCAAGCACTAAAGTAAAAAGAATATTTAAATAACTCAATCACCCAAAGTTTTTTATTATGGGAAAAGAAGGTTTTGAAGGGGCCCTAAAACCATTTACAAAAAAGAAGGAAAATTGAGAGATATTTTATTAGGAAGCAGCCCCAAAGATAAAAAGTAGACAAAAATACTAATAGGAAATCAGCAAACAAGCAACAAGAAAGCATCAAACATGAAGCAAACCAAAATAGAACAACAGCTACAGTAGGTTCTTCAGGATCCTCACTATGTCCAAGTCTTTAGTTATAACCTTGTCATGCATCTCCATAACCTCATTCACTTCCTATATTGGAATTACTGCACCTTTCTTAGTCTTTCTTTTGTTCTGAACACAAGGGTCAGCATCAGTACCCTTGTCCTATTTTCCCATCAAGGTGCCATCCTCCACATCATACACATATTTTTAGAGATAAGAGGCTTACCAATCTATTCCCTAGACTTTTCATTTAAAAGCACCAACCCCTCCACACTATTCAAGACCAAATTGAGGCTAACATTAACAAGAGTGGAGAGGTCCTCTTGAATTTTCATGATTTTATGCTCAAGAGCAACAATTCTAGGATCATAATCCACTGTTAATTTAGTTGCATCCTCTACAATTTTGTTTAGGGTGATATTCATGGTTTTGATCCTATTATACATTGTCACCTCAAATTTTTTGTTATTCATGGCACTAACATTAAACCTTTCCCAAATGGAGAGCGGGAGAGTAGACGGGAGAGCACGCGGTGGGGATTTGAAATCCTCAAGTGATTTAGATGGTGAGGAGGATTTGGCGGAGGATGATGGAGATCCAGGGTGAGGTTATGGCATCTCGGTCAATTTGGATGTTGTCCAAGCTCCGTTGGCTGTGGCAGAGGTTGTTGGGGGAGCCATTGGTCTTCCTTGTGCTGGTTCGTTGGTTGTGCTATGTGGGAAGCCCATTTTGAATATGGGTACAGCTGTAGCTGTAGGAGCCTCTATTGTGGATGATGTTGAGGGAAATGTTGATCCTTTGGTGTTGCAAAGGGATCTTTTTCTTTCCCTTGCTCCTGTCATTGGTGGTTGGGTCTTAGGGGATTTTGTTGTTGATCATTTTTCTGATGGGCTATGTGGAAGTTGTCTCTACCCCGACTGGGTTTGCTTAACGTATGTTGCTCTGAGGGCTTATTTGGATGTTTCGGCTTCTTCTTTGTCCCTATGGCAAAAATATGGTGGTTCTATTTCTCTTCTCTCCTTGAACCCAATTGCTTATTTCATTTTTTTGGGAGAGGTTTTTTTGTTTTGGATTCCCTTGGAATCTCTTTGGTATGTGAGTTTCCTACTAGGGGGTCTATTTTTCTCTGGTCATATTTTATGACTCTTGATTTTCTCTGTGGTGAGAGGTATATTGTCCCCCTCCCTCTTGGTTCCATGGCTTTGTTTGTTGTGCTACATTTTTTGCATCTTTGGGTTACCCTGGTTTTTCCCATAGAGGTGGTCCTATCTTCTATTGAGGGGGAAATGTATGTGGCTGGAGGTGACCTTTCTCCTATGGAGGTGGAGTTGGATGCTACTAGAAAAGACTAGAAGTGTTGTTGGGGGACTAATGAAGCCCTGTCTATTGGCTACAAGGGAGTGGATGATGGATTTTCTAACTTATTTCCTTTATCTCCTATGTAGGTGGATATATTGAAAAGTAAGTTGTTCTCTGTGGAGCTCACTCTCAAGGAAAAGGAGTTTTGTGGTTGTGGTGGTCTGTATGTGCTTGGGTTTCTCTCCTATTGAGGTGGAGAGAACAATTGGGTCTTGCAAAAAACTATTGGAGCCTTGTATATTGGTGGTTACCTCTCCTATAGAGGTGGAGAGAGCATTTTGGGCTCAGTTTCTTCTGATGTTGGGACTCTATTTTTTTATCAATGTTTCAGTTGTTTCTACCAGTGATATGGAAAGGCTAATTTTCATCAAGGATTGGTACGTTATTGCTTGGTTGTTGTAGGCAATTTTCTTGGGTTTAAAGTCCTTGCCAAAACCTAGTTGTACAAGGTTATGGATCCCTTCAAAATATATAGGGTTGGGTTTAAGGTCCCTACCAAAACCTTGTTGTAGTGGGTTGGTCCCGTCAAAACCAATGGGTTCAAGATTCATGTAATTTCTTGGTCCTTTTCTAGGCAACCTATTGGCTGTTGGTTGGCTGTTGGATGGCTGAGTCCCTGTGCTGTTGTTGGGTGTTTCTTTCTCTATTCTTTAGGTAGCTTTTTCATCTTTGTGTTGGTTTTGGTTCCCCTCAAAACCTGATGGTTTCAAGTTCATTCAAAACCTATTTTACCTCTAATCAAAAACATTAAACCTTGCCAACAAATCATACTTACCATGTAGATACTTGACTTCATGAAGGAGCCACATAAAAAGCTCAAAGAAAACATTCTCTCCCTTCTTAGCCATACCGGAAACATTAATAAGATCCAACAACTCCAAATTCATGTCCTCTCCTTGAAAAGAACACTCAAGATCCTCAAAAAAATTACCAATAGGAGGCTCCTTCTTATCTTTCCCTTTACTTGCGAACTCCATAATAGCACGGGGCACCTCTAGATCAACCACATTATTAGTAATATTCACATGCTCCACTTCAAAGAACACCTTATTCTCAAGACTCCCCTTCTCCAATACAATGGCATCTTGAATAGGCTTCTCTCCAACCTAAGGCTCACCAAGAGTAACAACTTCCTTCTCCTTACCACAAGCCAATTTAGGAATTTTCTTATCCATAGAGAATTTACCCACCATCCTACTCTCATCCTCCCTTGCAATAATTTTCCTCTTCACACCAGACGCGAGGGACAATTCCACCTTCTTGGCACCCTAACTTCCCTTCCCAATCTTCACAGATCCTCTGCTCTTGGCCCCAGCCAAAGGGGCCCTATCTAATTTCAGATCAGTATGTGAACCATTAGACCAAGAAGGGAAATCCTCCTTCTTATCCCTCTTCTTGGATTGATTCATATGAGCGCCCAAAGGATCAAATAATTCCTCAAATGAACTCGATTCACCTTTTGCTTGCTCAAAATCATCAGAATCTTCACCCATATCATAATTAGAAGACACATCCTTAGATTTACTGGCTCTATTCACTCTAGGGGTCTTAATCACATACCTACCTTTGATATGTTCAGTAATTAAGAGCATAAGCCCCTCATGTGAAAAGGGGTTATTCAAATTCTTTCTAAATTCCAAGATGTCATTTTCCAAGGATAAGAGTAGGTAAAATAGAAATGACACCAACTTACCATGACAAGAATCGTTGAGTAGCATGAAACAGTGGCCATAGATGGAAGATAATCTCCCATCCAAAGTAAAGTACTACATTAATGCCACCACCACCTCCCCGCATATGGGTTTTATGAATTTCCAGTCATAACCACCACACCCCATCCTCTTAATCTTTGTTATTTCCTTTTCTCTCAAGAAGATAGCCCTCACCACTTTAGCCACCAACCTATCCCTATAAACTTTCCTATCTTGAGTGGAAAGGCTAGTGACCTCTGCTATGAACTCCTCAGTTAAATTTATCTCCACCCCAAAAATCCTTAAAACTCTATTGTTTCAGTCATTAACAAACTCTTGAGATCTTTGAGAGTCATAACCATGGAGCTTCAAGAAGAATGGTGTGAACCCTCCCTTGTCGAGAATCTCCCAAACCAAACCATTATCCCTTGTATCCTCACACATCACATGCTCAGTCTCACACCTATCACCCCCCATTATCAACAACATAGAAAAACCCACATTCTTCTTTCTGAAATGGAAAGGTGGCCATCAAAAATGAAGAAACAAGAAAGAAAGGAAGAAAATAACACCCAATAAGTGTTTTAATCTGACGATCCAGGTACAAAGCTTCACCATTGCCGCTTCCCTAAGGAATTAACATCTCTCTAAACCATGATTTCCAAGATACATGAAGTATGCCAGTTCTAATTCTTATCAAAATAGATAGATAATTATGAGGCTATACATCCCTACCTCTAAATCATATTCCATCCTCTAGCATATGAAACATGTGACATTTGATCATTATTAACAATTGATTGGAGATCGAGGGGAAAGTGTTCATTAGAGTCCCAATTCCTAGATGAGGAGACTCCCAAATTGTAAGGAAATCAACTAAACCATTAGTTTCCCTATACACATGAGAAATATAAGACTCTTGAAAAGTATTTAATATAGCAATAGAGTCCTCAATAATGTGTTCAATCAACCAAGAGGGAGGATTGACCTTTTTTAGATAGTTAATAATGTTCATAGAGTCCCCCTCCAACCAAAATTTTCTTACACCCTTCTCCTAAGAAAATTTTAAAACACGATAGGTTGCAGCAACTCAATCACCCAAAGTTAAAGTGAATGAAATCAATAATAAAATGTACAACAAGTAATATATTCCTGAAGAGAATAATTAGTTTTAGAAAGGAAGTGATTAATATTTAAGTGAAGAGCAATGATTTTCATTATGAAGAGGTAGTGATTAATATGGTGATAATACAATGATATCATAAAGGATGAAGACAATGATTAAATACATGTTGAGGAGCATATTCCAAAGATAAAAAGGTAGTGATATATATGTTATAAGAGGAGCAATTAAAACAAATTTTACTAAGGTTAGAAGAGGTTGACTCTGCAAATATGTTACTTCCTTTGAGAGAATTAAATTTGTAACATATAAAAAAAGCAACTTGCTTGATTTGGGGAATAATTGATGATAAATTGGACTTAATGAGGCCTTGATTTGGTGTTGCGAGGTGTTTTTCACATCCACACTACTTCTTGGACCCTTTCAAATACATTTAATGATGTCTTGTAAAGGTGTTGTAAAGTGTTGTAAAAGACTCATGCTTTTCTAGACTTAATGAACCCATCTTCCCTTAATTCAACATTATAAAATTTATTTAAATACATTATCACATCAATCTATAAGGCTTGTGAACTAAATTTAACTTTAACCTAGTGTTGTAATGTGTTTTACACATTCACATTGGTTCTTGTGCCTTTTCTAGGCTATGTGGACCTCATTTAGTGTTGTAAAGTGTATTTAATCACAATTTCACATTGAATTTTGTGTCCCAAGCCTTAATTTACTTTCACATCATCATTAATAAGCCCCTATTACCCCATATTGTGCATCTTGAGGAAATATTTGATAAAATACCTAACAAAGTTACCATATAAACCTTATTTCTTAACTTCCTAGCATCTTAGCTATCAAATGGGTCCCACTGGGACTAATTCACCACCTGTGGTGAATGAGTCCCTTCCAAGTGGGACTGATTCACCCAAGGTGGCAAATGAGTCCCATTTGGACCAATTTTGACCTTTGAGTGGGGAAAAACTAAAATTTAAGTTTATTATTTTTACATGTCAGCCTTAAGGATCCAATTAATGGGAAAATTAGGAGAATTTCCTATAAAATCAAGTCTTTGAACCCTAAATCATAACTATTCTTCATTATTCATCCATCATTATTCCATCTCAAGTCAAGCAAGTTAGGGTTTCATCATTTCAAGTCATTAAGTTAGAAATTTTCAAACATTCAAGGGAAGATTCTTCATGTTTTTCTATATACATTCAATATCAATTATCATGGAAAGGTAATAACTCCATTATTTCATTCTTCATTACATTCTTTCTCCATTTTGGTTTAATAACCTAAAAGGGGTTTGACCAAGGCAAACCCCCATGCCCTAACATCCAACATTTCTCTCTCTTCTTGTGTGTTTGCATATTTAGGCATCTTGAAGGCTTGGGAGTTATTAAGAATCAAGTTTCAAAGTTTTTTAAGTCTTCCCTTCATTTTCTAAGGAAAAATATCCATCAAAAGTTAGTTTCAAACCTGAAAACCAGAGTTTTAGAAGCGGACACCTGTAGAAATCCAAAGTGCTAACTAAGAGCTCTTATTTCCTCTTTTGGATCTTAAAAAATTCAAAAGTGGACTCATTTTCCATCAGTGGTGAATGAATCCCATTTCCAGGCCTAAACAAGGTTTTCTGCATTTCTGGATACCCTTTTGTCCAAAACAGGTTTCGGGTCAGTTTCACAAAACTAGGACTAATTCACCCAAAATAGCGAATGAGTCCCAGTAGGATAAATTTCTAGCATCAAAAACATTTCAAATTTCATTTCCAATCTCCATCAAGATCTCAGGTGCACACTTTCAATTTCATCCATTTATGTTATAGTTTGAATTCATTTCTAGGTGTTTTTGCATATCACAATGTGTTTTCCAAAAAATTGCATTTCAATAGTTTTCGCTTAATGATCACTAGTTTTTATCAGTTATTTGCATTTATTTTATCTCATTTAGACACATTTCATGCATATTTCCATTATACTTGCATTAATCTTGGGTGAACCACCTAGATTTTTGGTGTGGGATCTATCTCTTTCCATTAGGTGAAAGACCCTAATTAAGAAAAAGAGACATAGCATCCCTAACTATAAAATCTATGGTTCATTTTGGTGAACCTGCTTTTTGAACATCTTATTTTCTAAATTGGGGTCCATTTTTTATCCTAATCCTAGCTTGCATTGGTTAATTTGCATCTAGGGTTTCAAATTTTTGCATTAGTGAAAAGGTCATTTAGCTTACATTTTTTAATATATTTTCCTTAAAAAATTCTAAAATTCTACATCTCCATCTTAGGTCTGCATCATACAACATCAAACATATCAAAAACAATTCAAAAATTTTGAATTTTTTGCAAAAAACCCTTACTGGGACTCATTCACCATGTTGGGCGAATTAGTCCCTGTCCAGATTTTTGACTGACTGTTACATCATTAGAAACCTCATTTATGTGCTTCCTAAGCCTCCTAGTATCATATAGTATAATTCTAGAAAGTTTCTGGAACATTTTTTTTATGCATCTAGCTCAAAAACATCATTTTTGATTACTCATTCTTCAAAACACTTCAATTTCAAACATCCTTACATCTGAAAATGCTTCCATTTCTATAATTTTGCATAACATTGATAAAAGTACTTTTCACTTTTTCCTATACAATATTTCTATTCATAAAATTTTGCATAATTTTAATAAAAATGCTTTTCATTCTTGAATGTACATTGTTTGCATTCTTCAAATCTTGCATATATTGGATAAGAATGTTTTGTATCTTTGCATATACATTGTTCATATTGTTGAAACATTGCATGAAATGGTTACATGTGCTTTTCATTTTTATTCAATCAATGCTAGTACCTTACATATTTAGACATGTTAAGAAACATTTCCTATCCTCTCCCTATGAGAGTGTTTAAGTGAAAGAGACTACAACTTGGGTCATCCCTAACGATCATACTTGTTCTTCTAATAATATCTCTCCTCTTGGTGATGAAGATATTTTAGTAGAAGAATCAATTAATGAGATTTTTGAGAATCCTAGTTGTTTCTCTCCTTTTACCTCTCTTAGTGGACAAAACATTCACAACCAACATAACACAACCTTAGATGATCATGACATTACAACTTCTTCTTCTCCTAGTATTTCTCATTGTTGTGACGATAATACTTTGATGATAGAAAACCTATTCCATGTCGGTCATGAGAATCTTGGTTGTCCCCCTTCACCTCACAAAACTCTTCTTGGGAGATACAATTCAATCATTGATCATTCTCCTACTTGTGATGAAGTCCTTTTAGAAGAACCAACCTTAGAATCTCATGAAAATTTAATTTGTAATTCTTCTCAAAACCCTCCTCCCAGGGAGGATATCATGATGCAAGACAAGGATAACTCTCACTCGCTAAGGGATGTTAACATTATTCAACCTCAACTCATTCTTTACCCTCCTTCACATAAAACTCAAACTCAAACCAAACCTGATCTTGTCCTTTACCCACCTAAAACTAATGTATCACAACAGTCGAGTCATAATATTCTTGCTCATACATATAACACTCGGAACAATCTGCAACTGCAACAACCAACCACAACACCCCTACCCTTGCCTAACCCTATCATCCCTAATCCTATCTTACTAGGACCTCCTAGTGGAAAGGAGTACAATCTTGTCGAACAACTAAAGAATACTTCTGCTAAGATATCATTATGGGACCTCATTGAAGTCTCCCCTCATTATCACAACATGATTAAAAATGCTTTACAACAAGTTCTTGCCCCTTCCAATATGCAACCCCATGATCTCGCAGCCATGATTCAAGACATAAATGTTGACATTGTTTTCCACCAAAGTTAGCTCCCTCCTTTGGATGTGCAAAACCAAAATGAAGCTTTCATGATCATCGCTCAATACAAATGAAAAGGGATCAAGAGAACTCTTGTAGATACTGGCTCCTCTCTTAATGTATGTGGAGTGAACCTTCTCGATAGACTAGGCATCGATAAATCCAACATTCGACAAAATCCTTTATCCATTAGGGGATTTGAAAATGTAAGCAAACAACAACTTGGTGTGATCACTTTACCTATTATAGTTGGAATGGCCACATTGGAAACACCAATCCATGTTATGCCTAACAATATTGCATATAACCTTCTCATAGGAAGGTTGTGGATTCATGCAATGAATGGTGTGCCTTCTACTCTTCATCAAAAAATGAAATACATCTAAAACAACAAAGTGTACACGCTTGAAGATGACCCTCATCTAAACAGTTGTTTGAACATTGAGAAAAATGAAGAAAATCCCTTGAACACATTAACACCAACCACACAAATGGACCCCATCCAACATCTTGAACTAGTTTCAAATCTCTTAGATGATGATTGGGGTTCCTTAGACTTCACACCCATCTCCTTCAGAGAATACCAGATCATACACAAAGACTCTAGCAAGGGAAGAGAAACTGTTGTTTTGTCAACACAAAACTCAGACAACCCTTCACAAGCATCTACCTCAACCACTTTAAACAAAGAATCAAATTACACAAAAAACTTTGAATAACTTAATCATGAACAACCACTAACTTCAAAAGAAATGAAAAATATTTATGGATGAGGTTATGAACTTATGAAACAACTTGGGTATAGTGGAAAATTTTGTGGTGCTCGAGAACAAGGTATCTGCAACCCTATACAACCTAGCACATAGCAAACAACTCATGGTCTTGGTTATTCTCCTTTGATTGAGATAAGCAAGCCACCCCTTAACATCAATACTATCACAAAACATCCTTCTAAAACAACCTTAATAGTAGTACATCTTGAACTCCTTAAAACTAGCAGTCTTGATAGTCCTCCTTTCCAAAACATGAAACAAATAATGAACTCTTTGCTTAACATCAATGTCATCACATAAGACACCAATTATTTTCATTTGATATATTTTCCCTCCTCCTGTAAGAGTGAGAACAAAATCTCACAATCTAGAGAAACTTGTGTAAGTATGATGGCGCAGTCACGGTAAGAGGGTCCTCAAAGAGAACAGTTTGGATAGTACAACAAGAGTCACACAACAGAAGCAACATAGAATATGGAAGAAAATGCAGATTCAAACCTTCTTATTATTAGAAAATTCAAGTACAAATAACAAGCAACATCTGGGCTTACAGACATGGCTCACAGGCCTAATATAACATGCTCAAAATACAATATTCCTATATGCTCCTTAATGCAAGCTGAAATCTTACATATCTATCTCAATTCTAGTTCATCACCATCCTAATGATTGGTTACAATAATTTATATCATATCCAGAGATCTAGAATCTTTCGCGTCAGCCAAAGATCATTACAATCCCCGATCAAGGAAATGTAACGTGTGCATGAAATATGTAGGCCTCAAATTTGAATTTATCCTTGGTAGGTGCATAGGATGAAATATGGACCCATAATTAAGGTCAAGGAAACTCCATGGAACAATTTGAAACACATTGTGAGGATCTACAAGTTATGGTAAAGATCCACAAGAGATCAAATTAGTCGTTAGGCTTGAAACTATTCTAGTGCCGGTTCAAGAAACTGTCACTTAATCTGGGATTCATAACTTGTTAGAAAAAAGATACAATTGTTCTAAAATATTAGAATAAGGAAAATGAGCATGTCCACAATGAAAACATAGATCCACAAGGTCTGGTGAGAAAATATGATGATACGTTGAATCTACCAACTTGAACTGAACAAGAACAAAACTGGAATGAAAATATTTTTGGTTGATGTAGGATTTCAAAGAACCAAGGATGCTCCTACATCAAACATCCAGGGTTAATTGAAAAGTGAGTCCCTCACTTTGCTGCAGCTAAGGGAAAACCAAGATGGTCTACCTAAGCCTGAGAAATCCAAGAAGAATCTTCCATTGGTCTTCCTTTCCACTTCACAAGATATTCTTTGTATTGTCTTCCATGAGTCTTCCTCTCATATTTGATATCCAAAATCTCTTCTATCTCATCTGGTTGTTGTTTAGGAAACAATTTCTCCAATCTTGTTTTACTATCTTCACTGAATTTTGCTTCATGGTACTGATGTAGATCTACAATGTTGAATATAGGTGATATACCCATGTCATCTGGTAACTCCACTTCATATGCATTTCTTGAATCAAATTTATTCAAAATATTATAGGGTCCAAACTTCCTCATCTTCAGCTTATTGTATGTGCCAACTGGAAATCTTTCCTTCCTCAAATACATCAACACTTCATCTCCAACTTCGAACTCCTTATGTCTCCTCTTTTCATCTGCTCGCTCCTTATACTTTCGGTTCATATCTTCTAATTGTTGTTTTACTTGAGTATGGACTTTCTTCATATGTTCTACAAATTCATCTACTTTTGCACTCCTTTTATCTTCCTTACTGATGTCTTACAACTCTGATATACCTCTAGGATGAACTCCAGTAACAATCTCAAAAGGTGTCTTTTTGGTACTCCTGTTCACTAAATTATTGTAAGAAAACTTTGCTTGTGCAAGGATTAAATCCCAACTTCCAGTCTTCTCTCCAACCAAACATCTCAGAAAATTCCCCAAACTCCTATTTACTACTTTTATTTGTCCATCAGTCTATGGGTGAAAAGTAGAATTGAACTTTAAATCTATCTTTAACTTCTTCCAAACCTCCAAAAATAACCAACAAACTTTGTATCTATCTGAAACAATACTCCTAGGTAATCCATGCAATCTAACCACTTCCTTGAAAAACAAGTCTACTACATGTAATGCATTTGTTGTCTTCTTACAAGGTATGAAATGTGCCATTTTAGAAAGTCTATCCACCACCACAAATATAGAATCATTACCTCTTTGTGTCTTCGGCAAACCAAGTATGAAATCCATGCTGATATCCTCCCAAGGTCTCTTTGAAACTATCAAAGACTTATGCAATCCAACATTCTGACTACTCCCTTTTGTAACTTGACAAACTCTACAACTCTACACAAATTTCCTAACATCATTATGAATCTGTGGCCAAAAGTAATTCTCACTTACCAATGCTATTGTTTTATCAATTCCAAAGTGTCCTGCTAATCCTCCACTATGTTTTTCTTTCACCAAGTTATCTTTCATTGAAATATGGGGTATACACAACTAATTCCCTCTAAACAACATATCCTCCTGAATGAAATAATCCAACCACTAACTACTATCCTCCAATACTGTTTCTTTACATGCCCTCCAAGGTTCTGCAAAATTTGAGTCTTCCTCATACAAGTTCTTCAATCCATCAAAGCCTAATACCTCCACTCTCATCTCTACCAGCAAATTCCTTCTCCTAATCAAAGCATCAACAAATCTATTTGACTTTCCACTCCTATGTTTCAAAACAAAAGTATAACTCTACAAGAATTCCACCCATCTCATGTGTCTCTAATTCAACTTACCTTGACTGTTCAAATATTACAATGGTTGATGATCCATATACAACACAAACTCCTTAGGAAACAAGTAGTGTCTCCACTTCTTCAAGGCTTGAACTATGGCATAAAACTCCTGGTCATACACTGAATATCTTCTTCTAGCACCATTCAATTTCTCACTGAAATAAGCTACCAGTCTTCCTTCTTGAATTAATACTACTCCAATTGCATATCCACTTGCATCACAGTCTACCTGAAATACCTTATTAAAATCTGGTAAATAAAACACAGGCTACTCAGTTACCTTATGTTTCAACAACTCAAAACTTTGATCTGCTCCAGACGTCCACCTAAAATGCTTCTTATCCCCTCTCATTGTTTGCATCATAAGACTACAAATAGAACTAAAATTCCTAATGAACTTTTAGTAGAAACTATCCAATCCATGAAATGATCTTACCTCCCCAATGCTTTCCAGTGTAGGCCATTCAACAATTGCTCTTACCTTCTCAGGATCCATCTCCCATCCATCTACAAATATCACAAATCCTAGATATACCAATTCTCCCTTCATGAAACTACACTTATTAATTTTTATCAGCAATTGCTCTTCTCTCAACCTCTACAAAACTTGTCTTATATGCAACAAATGTTCTTTTCTAGTCTTACTGAAAATCAAGATGTCATGCGAATAGACAATCACAAATTTACCCCAGAATTTCTTCAATCCCTCATTCACCAACCTCATGAAAGCACTTAGTGCATTTTTTACTAAAGGAATCACCAACCACTCATACAATCCTTTATTTGTCTTGAATGTTGTCTTCCACTCATCCCCTTCTATGATTTTGATCTGATGATATCCACTCTTCAAATCTATCTTTGTAAAGTATTTAGCTCCACTCAAACAATCCATAATGCCATCCATCCAGGGCAAAGGAAATCTATACTTCACTGTGATTTTGTTTATGGCTCTAGAGTCTGTACAGATCCTCCATTCTCCATCCTTCTTAGAGTCTAAAATTTATACTACACAAGGACTTAAGCTTTCTCTGATCAAACCCTTCCTCAACAACTCTTGCACTTGTGTATTCAACTCTTCATTCTCTTCCAGTTTCATCTGGTGTGTTTCTTTATTAGGAAAACTAGCTCCAGGAATTAGATCCATGCAATGACTAATACTCCTCACAGGTGGCAATCCATCAAGTACATTATCTAAAATGATATCTTCATATTCCACCAGCATCTCCTTTATCTCCTTTGGTTGTTCTTCTTCATGCTTCAATTCTTCAGCCTTCTTAGGAACCAAGGCATAGCACATGTTCTCATGTCTCAGTCCATCCAAAAATCTCCTTCCATCAACCAAAAAAATTCTAGCATTCATAGAGATCTCAACTTTAGGAACGTCCTCCAATGGCATCAAAGTTTGCTTCATCCCATTAGCAACAATGGTATATATGTTCTTTCCATCATGAATAGCCTATCTATCATACTGCCAAGGCCTTCCCAACAAAACATGGCATACATCCATAGGCATGATATCACACAAAACTTCATCATGATAATTTCCTATCTTCAATTTCACCAAACATTGTTCACTTTCTAGTATCTTATGATCATCTTGAATCCATGCTATCTAATAGGGTTGCAGGTGTTTCAATCTTTCCAACTTCAATTTGGTCACCATTTCTTTAGAAACCAAGTCCTTGGAGCTTCCACTGTCAACAATCACTTTGCAACATTTACCAGCTACCTTGCATCTTGTTCGAAACAAATTCTTCTTCTGCAAAGGTTCCTTCTCCAACTCACTTTGACATAATACTCTTATATTCACCAACACTTCTCCCTCTTCCGGTTTATTAGATGATCCAGGATGATCCTCCTCGACAAAGGTCATTCTTCTATTTTTCTCTATCTTTCTGCTTGTCTCTCCCTGATTACATTCAAATGCTCTATGTACTTCTCCACCACACTTAAAACAAGTGCCCTTGAACACTCTTTTCTCCTGTCCCCTATCATCTTTTCTATAACCCTCATTTCAGTAACCACCATATCCTCCTCTTTGGTAAGAGTTTCCATCATCTATATGGTATGAATTATCATTCTTATTGATTTCCTTATCTTTATTCTGATCTACACAAGATTCTCTTCCTCCTCCAGTAAAATTTCTTCCTCATTGAAATCTTCCACCTCTTCCTCTCTATCTCTGCTCATGTCTTTTATTCAAGTTCTCTTCTACTTTTAAGGAACATTGGTATGCTTCTTCCATACTCACCAAATTGATTAAACTAATCTCATCCTATATAGATGACCACAAACTATTCACATATTTGGCTACTTACTCAATCTCACCGTCCAAATGTCTGGATCTGATATTCAACTTGTAGAACTCCTTTGTACACTCTACCACATTTGAATCCTTCTACTTCAAATTTTGCAACTTTCAGAACAAACTGATCTGATAATCTACAGACATAAACTTTGTCTTTAACTTATTCACCATCTGATCCCATGATTTTATCTTCTCCTTTCCTCTTCTTTGCCTATCTTTCTACAAATGTTCCCACCAAAGGGATGCATTTCCTTTTAACTTTGTACAAGAAAATTTCACCTTCTTTTCTTCAGTGGTACCTTCAAAATCAAAATACTTCTCCATCTCTGTTATCCAATCAACAAATTCATCTGAATCCAACTTACCATTATAATCTGGTGGATTGAAATGTGGTTTGGTATTTTCTCTTTTTATGGCTCTTATGAACCTCTCTTCTCCCTAATCCAGGCCAGGTTGATCTTCTCTTTTCCTTTCTCCTTGTTCTTCTACCTCTTCATCACTCACATCATCAACTAGTTGACCTCTCCTCTGGGCCGTTTCGACTGCATCTAATCTAGTAGCAATTCCTCTCAACATCTCCATTAAAGCTAGGTCTGCATTTCCGCATACTCCATTTCCTCTACCATTTATTCTTCCCGCCATCTTTACAAAATTCCTTTCCAGCTACAGGTCAGATCCACAGTCTGCCACCCCACAACAAATCTTCAATAGGACTCCACAAACTTCCATGATCTCTCAAGGAATGAATCTCGCTCTGATACCAATCTGGTGCAGTCATGGTAGGAGGGTCCTCAAAGAGAATAGTCCAGACCATGCAGCAAGAGTCACACAACAGAAGCAACATAGAATATGGAGGAAAATGTAGATTCAAACTTTCTTATTATCAAAAAATTCAATTACAAACAACCAGCAACATCTGGACTTACAAATCTGGCTTACAGGCTTGATATAACATGCTCAAAATACAATATTCCTATATGCTCCTTAATGCGAGCTGAAATCTTACATATCTATCTCAATTCTACTTAATCGCCATCCTAATGATCGATTACAATAATTTATATCATATCCAGAGATCTAGAATCTTCCACGTTGGCCAAAGATCATAATTACAATCCTCGATGAAGGAAATTTAATGTGTGCATGAAATAGGTCGGCCTCAAATTTGAATTTCTCCTTGGTAGGTGCATAGGATGAAGTGTGGACCCATAATTAAGGTCGGGAACACTCCATGGAACAATTCAAAACACATTGTGAGGATCCACAAGTTACGGGAAAGATCCACAAGAGATCAAACTAGTCGTTACGCTTGAAACTATTTCGGTGTCAGTTCAAGAAACTTTCACTTAATCCAGGACCGATAACTTTCTGGAAAAATATCCAATCGTGCTAAAATATTGGAATAATGAAAATGAACATGTCCATGATGAAAACATAGATCCACAAGGTCTGGTGAGAAAATATGATGATACGTTGAATCTGCCAACTTGAACTAAACAAGAACAAAACTAGAATGAAAATATTTTTGGTTGATGCAAGATTGCAAAGAACCAAGGATTCTCCTGCATCATATGACATCTAATACTAAGCAAGATATATCTTTAACACAAATCACAAGACCACCTTCTACCATTGATCAAGAGGGCATCTTGTCAAGACTCCTCAAAGATCACTTGATAACCCTTCCCCCTAGAACTCAAAAGAAATGTCCTTACAAGACATCATTTTGTGCCTATCATAGAGTTCATGGTCATTTCACTAATGAATTTCATGCTTTGAGTCGTATAATCCAAAATCTTAAGGAGTTTGGCATGCTTCCCTATATGGGGGCACCTAATTCCTCTAATTGATACTAATTTTAACTCTAGCCTTCCTTTCATCAATCATTTTGGCTCACCTTTGTCCTACACTCAGTGGGGGTAAGGGGTAATGTAGCCTTATCCTCATGTCACTTGTCATCGCCTCCTTTGGCTAGTCGTTAACCTTTCATGAATACATAAGAGCAAGATTGGGATGTGGACAACATGCCTTAAGTTGGCTCACATATGACATACTTCCCCTTCTCATGATGTAGCTTCTTGAAAACATATGACTTGGCATAGGGCTTTCTGAGTAAGCTCTCATATCCTCTTCTTCTACATTAAAGAAATTTCTCATAGTATTGGTGTTCGTAACCATTTTAAAGTGGCGGGCATACATCACCACTCACATTTCATTGTGTGATTTTCTTTTTCTTGTGATTTCCTCTCTTGGATACATTAGGCATGATGTTCTTTAAGATGAGACCTTGCATAAACTAAGCAAAATCCCTTTGAACATTCCCTACACTATTTTGCATTAGCAATGTCTATGAGTGTCAAGCATACGAAGTTTTTCTTATGTCATAGAGCTCAAAAATTAGTTTCCTTTGTGGCACCTTATTAAAGTTATCAGGAGGTATAAATTTGGTATGGTTGAGCGGGAAGCCCATTTCAAGGCATGACTTTCCCCATATCCACCTATGTGCATACCAACTAGTGTATGTTTTATCTTTTGGGCTTTCTCACCCGGTGGATAGCCAAGAGTTTCGTCACCCCAGAGTGAGTATGCATTTTATTTTTGGACAAACAGCCTAGATCTGATCCACAACTAGTTGGACAAATGGTCAAAGCTTAATCCACCTTTTTATTTTCATTCTTCTAGTTCTTGCCATTGTATGATCATGTATCGTGTTCCACTGCATGTGGGTCCTTTTGCGCTTAATTTAGTTTGACTTAGGATCTTGGATCCTGGGGGCTTGTGCAACCTCCTTTACTCTTTGTCATCCTTTGTCACCCACATTGGTACTATTGGACCTCTCTTAAATGTCTACTTTAGTGTGAGTTTGAAGCAAGTTCATCCTCTCACTAAAGTGGGGGCTAAATGTACTCTAGAAAAAAGGAAACTTGCTTGATTTGGGGAATAATTGATGATAAATTGGACTTAATGAGGCCTTTATTTGGTGTTGTGAGGTGTTTTTCACATCCACACTAGGTCTTAGACCCTATCAAATACATTTAATGATGTCTTGTAAAGGTGTTGTAAAAGACTTTCACGTTTTTCTAGACTTAATGAACCCATCTTCCCTTAATTCAACATTATAAAATTTATTTAAATACATTATCACATCAATCTATAAGGCTTGTGAACTAAATTTAAATTTAACCTAGTGTTGTAATGTGTTTTACACATTCACATTGGTTCTTGTGCCTTTTCTAGGCTATGTGGACCTCATTTAGTGTTGTAAAGTGTATTTAATCACACTTTCACATTGAATTTTGTGTCCCAAGCCCTACTTAACTTTCACATCATCATTAATAAGCCCCTATTACCCCATAATGTGCATCTTGAGGTAATATTTGATGAAATACCTGAAAAAGTCACCATATAAACCTTATTTCTTAACTTCCTAGCATCTTAGCTTTCAAATGGGCCCCACTGGGACTAATTCACCACCTATGGCAAATGAATCCCTGCCAGGTAGGACTGATTTTCCCAAGGTGGAAAATGAGCCCCATTTGGACCAATTTTGACCTTTGAGTGAGAAAAACCTAAAATTTAAGTTTATTATTTTTACATGTCGGCCTTGAGAATCAAATTAACATGAAAATTAGGATAATTTTGATGCAGGAGCATCCAGTGGTGTAAGGGCAATCTTGCATCACCCAAAAATAGTTAAATTTCAAGTTTCTCGATTTTTAGATGTTTTTACATTTTTTGGATACCCTTTACGTCATAATGAAATTCCCAATTTATGGTTTTTATTTTCTATTCCTGGGTTGAAAGATATTGTAGTTTTAGTTTCCCAGATTTGCACCTGAAAATCTTTCGAGTGAGATTTGAGGCACTTAGAGTTCCCGGATCCACCCTGAAACTTGCTGAAATCAGTATAGCCGGTTTCAAGTGCGTTGTTGACTTCGAGACCTTTCCAACAGTTCAAATGGTTCGTGAATCAGAGTCCTGGATCAAAAGTTATGGCCCTGGGAAGTTGGCGCACTTTCTAGAAGATACAATTGCAAATGTTCTTTTGAAATTTGAACTTCAACTTGTAATTTTTCGACGCCAAACCGCCTAAACTCAAATTTGAATGTTGTTTTGGCTCCAAACTAAAGAGGAGCTCTATTTATTGTGAAAGGGTTATTCTGTAGCTTTCTGTAACTTGCATGTGTTGTAGAACTTGGGGATTTGAGATCCTCTGCATGTAAGAAGCTCCATTTTTTGAATAATAAAGTTATTCTCTTGTTTGTGGGTTATTTTCTATGTCTCGGGTTGTGCTCTCATCAAATTTCCTATAAAATCAAGTCTCTAAACCCTAAATCATAACTATTCTTCATTATTCATCCATCATTCTTCCATCTCAAGTCAAGAAAGTTAGGGTTTCATCAATTCAAGTCATTAAGTTAGCAATTTTCAAACATTCAAGGGTAGATTCTTCATGTTTTGGTACAGAAATTCAAGATCAATTATCATGTCAAGGTAATAACTCCATTCTTGCATGTGTCATTACATTCTTTCTCCATTTTGGTTTAATTACCTAAAAGGGGTTTGACCAAGGCAAACCCCAATGCCCTAACATCCAACATTTCTCTTTCTCTTCTTGTGTGTTTGCAAATTTAGGCATCTTGAAGGCTTGGAAGTTATTAAGAATCGAGTTGAAAAGTTGTTTAAGTCTTCCCTTCATTTTCTAAGGAAAAATATCCATCAAAAGTCACTTTTAGACCCGAAAACCATAGTTTTGGAAGCGGACACCTGTAGAAAGCCAAAGTGCAGACTAAGAGCTCCTATTTCCTTTTTTGGATCATATATTCAAAAGTGGACTCATTCACCATCAGTGGTGAATGAGTCCCATTTCCAGGCCTAAACATGGTTTTCTGCATTTCTGGATACCCTTTTGTTTGAAATGGGTTACGGGTCAGTTTCACAGAACTAGGACTACCCCGCCCAGAATGGCGAATGAGTCCAAGTAGGCTAAATTTCTAGCATCAGCAGGATTTCAAATATCATTTCCAGTCTCCATCAAGATCTCAGGTGCACACTTTCAATTTCATCCATTTTTGTTACAGTTTGCATTCATTTCTAGGTGTTTTTGCATATCACAATGTGTTTTCCAACAAATTGCATTTCAATAGTTTCGCTTAATGATCACTAGTTTTTATGAATTTTTTTCATTTATTTTATCTCATTTAGACACATTTCATGCATATTTCCATTATACTTGCATTAATCTTGAGTGAACCACCTAGATTTTTGGTGTGGGATCTATCTCTTTCCATTAGGTGAAAGACCCTAATTGAGCAAAAGAGACATAGCATCCCTAACTATAAAATCTATGGTTCAAAATGATTTAAATTATTTATCTATTCGATCCTATTTAAAATATTCATTCCTTTAAGCAAGTTGTCCCTCCTAGAGTCGTTTCCCTTTACAATTGAAGTGGTATATTAAATAGAAGCTAAAGTAGGAGGTTAAGTGGTATGAAAAGAATGCAATATCAATAGATTTGGAGAATAAAAAGAGTAGATGGAGAGAATATATACAATAGAAATATATGTGAAGGAAATTAGCGAATATTCATGAGAATTTAAGATTATTTTAGCAAGAAGAATATGATACTTGAGCATATTTATGAATACAAGCAAGTGGAATAAGTGATATCATCTTGGAGAAAATAAATTAGGTGAACATTATGAGTGGAGAGTAGAAGGTACATCATACAAACACCAAAAAAATTGAGGAGAATGATATAATAGAAGATCATTTAAGCTAGATTTTAGTGGAGGGCTATATTAATATCATTCATTTAAGACATTCATATGAGATCAAGATTTTTATAATGAGATTGAATTATCCATCATCCATTGAAGAAGCAACATTCAATTAGGTGGATTCTAGTTTTTTTGGAGACTAGTGCTTCCCAAAAAGAAGAGATTGGTGTTTCCTGCTAAGTTGGTGCTTAGTTGTGGCGGTTGGTGCCTACAAATTGTGGGGATTGGTATCTTCTGTGGGTTGCTGCCTACAAAGTTGTAAAGATAAGTTTTATAAACATTTTTTTGTGATTTTCTCTTGTAAGGGGTTCCATGCAAACTATATGTTCTTCTTGTGTTGGATAATTGTTAGACCTTATGTTATTGATATTGTGCAATTGATGTTATTGTGATTGTTAAGTTGAAAAAGTAAAATATTGTATTATACTGATTCACCCCCCTTCTTAATATAATTGTGTACTCATCTTATTTGTCATTAACTACAAGTCCAATATAGTAACTTTTCATCCCTTTTAAAGGACCTACGTAAACCCATTTCTCTCAAGTCATTAGGATTGTTTTACATCAATTAATCTTGATATTAAATTTTTAATGTTAAATGTGTACTCTAGCTAATTAGGGAACACAAGACACAAAGTTATAATTTCAATAACCATAAAAAAATGTTAATAATAAATATAATTATCACCCATTGCATCATTCTTAAACCTTTTAACTTTCAAAACATTGTATAAGATCAAATAATATATGGTGTATATCCCATAACAAGTGGGTTGTCTTTTATTTATTGATTATTTTATTATATGGTATATTTTGTGTAGAAGTTGAAAAATAACTTTAACTCAGTCTATTTCCATCATCACTTATCTCTAGGTTTTAGATTTAATTTATATATCTAGTCATTCATCACTATTAGTGGATTTTAAGCATGGACCTTTAAATGTGAATTCTTAATTTGGTTTTTTGTTTCCCTCACTAGTTTTTATGAGTTGACTTAAGTGCATCTTATTTTAAATTGCACATTAAGGTGGTTTATTTATGGAATAACACGGTAATTTGGAGCAATCTAGGATGGAAATAAGATTTCTTAAGGGATGAATATAATTTAGCAAATCTTAGTGATGCAATCAAGGGTAGAGATATAAGTGAATAGAAACATTTACATTGCAACATGACTCCACAACACACTTATATAGGACTAAAATTGGTTTGAAAACTTCAAATAAAATATAATTAATATATCTATTCATTTGTTCTAAAACCTAGACTATAATTTCTCCCAATGAGCCATTAATTAGGGGTCTTTATAAGCTAAAATTTCATATCACAATTAGAGATCTTTCACATTCATGTTTTCCATTTTGTAACAAAATTAAAATGCTCTCTCAAATAATTAATTTTTTGACCTAACACATAAATGAAATTTGTCTAATACAAGATCAAAACCATTTGATTTCTCAAGACAATTCATTTGCAAAATCTACTAGAAATTGTTAAATTTTATTATCATTAATAAAAAAGATGACAATATTTTTTTATGAGGAAATTTGAATAGCATTTTCCCTTATAAAATTAATACATGATATATTAAAACCTTTCATAACAACATATAACCAAAATATAACAAGAGATCCATTATTCAACAATAAAATAATCACCAAGGTAATAGTCTAGAAAATTTCCATAGTGTTGACCCTAGAGATTGTGTATCTTGCATAAGAAACCTTCAAATCTATTGATCCACCTTAACCTACAATAAAAATGATAAGTTATCCTTTCTTCCATCTTTATCATCTCATTCATTAAATGTGGTGCTTAAGTTGAGAAGATTTCATAGAAGCAACTACTAAGAAAATGTAAGATATATAGTAGAAAATTTACGAGTTCAACTCCTTCATGTGGTGCCCAAATCTAACTACACGAGATTGATTAGGATTAAATTAATCCAACTATTAAGTCATGAATTAGGATTCATCCTTCAAATTGAGTCAAAAAGACATTTAGCACTTCAAACAAAGATCTTAGAATATAGGAACTATGACATGCAAACTTATCTCTAAATTGTAACTCTTTCTCAACATGTTGAAAAAGGTGGGGTCTTAGTTGTTGGAGCATAGAGGTATCTATTTGTTTTAGTTATTTTTTTGAGCTTCATAGGATGTATGAAGTGAATATCTCTCTCACTTTAGGTAATCATTATAATATATGATCTTCTTTTAAGAGTGTTAAGATGAAATATTTATTTCTTTTTTCTATATCAACGGATGAATATGAATAAGGAAAGGCATCCATCCTTGCATTTGAATGTATATAAAGTTTATAAAATGTGAGCTTGAAAGGGAGATTTTCTCATAGTTATGAGTACATTCATTTTCTTATTCATTATAGTTGTTTGGAATATCTTGTTAGTGGAATTCATTTGATAGAAAATTTTGTGCATTTGGAAATACAATGGAATTCTAGATAGTGCTCATTATTTCACCTATAGTCATATTTTTAGAAGGATTTTAGTAGTGTTGCAAGCTTTGAAGAGTTTATTATTTTGTACCCAGCAAGGGGTCTTTCTTTTTATAATCTAGATAAAAAAATTTCATTGTATTTCAGAGATCTCTTGGAATTTATTTCAAATCCTCTCTTTAAAATAATCAGTTCCCTAATATTTGTTTGAAAACTCTTTAAAATCATATACGCAAAGGATAAAAATTTAGATTGTCCCCTTTTATTCTAGCAAACAATTATTTTTTTGTCCTTGCTAAAACTTTCATCTTCCAAAATTGTATTGTAGTAGCTTTGTCTTAATCATACAAGTCATAATGAGGTTTACAATCATTTCAAATATGGCATATTTATAGAGTTGGATTTTTTTAGTACTTTCTAGAGAAAGTTTTCAAATCATATGAATGATGCAAGAGACAATGCAATTTAATGGATTTTTACATTTATGGATGAGATGTATTTTCTCATGCTTATTCTTGGTGCAATTGGTACTCAAACAATTGACTATCAGCCTCCAATTCTTCAATACATTTTTTTTATTTATACTTTCGAATTCTTTCTTTAGGACAATCTATTTTATTAATGGATATGTTTTTTTCATCTGCAAATATATTAGTTAGGAAGTTTTCTTTTTTGTGCAGGGATAAAAAAATTAATAAATGTTGAGGTGAAAAGGTAGTAATAAAGATCCTTTCTAAATTATCAAAGAGCATTGGAAATCCTTGCATGTGAGAGAAGATGATGGGCTATGAGTGATTGTTATTGAACTACTGTATACCATGTCCAAACCTCAATGCAGTATTTAAGGCGAGCAACCATTATGATGTGGAGTTACCCTATTCTACTATGTCTATTAAGTTTTTTGATAGCTCTTTGGTGAAATGTTGGACATCTTCCTTTTGAATCAACCTACCTTTTTGTTGGGTTTTGTTAGTGTTAGGGTAAATAGGATATTTACCATGCTTAAGTTTACTTGGGAATATTGTATTTAGTTTATTAGTGCATTTAATCACTGAGTGGTTCTTCTCGTATCAGGTAGTTTTCTCACCCACCATATATTTCTTTCCTTTAAAAAGGTTGTACAATATGTAATTTATGCATCTCAATCTATTCACTCATTTTAGTGAAATAGCTTTTGCTTCTCTCATATCTGTGAAGGTTTATTCTACAGGTGGTGCTCCTGGGAGGTTGTTGACACCAACATGATATCAGAGCCAACCATTTTGCAATCCTTTCTTTGAGATTTTTCATCAAAGGTTGTTTGAGATCGTTTATTTTGTTTTTCCAATATTTGAAATTTTTCAAATTTCAAATTTCTTTTATTTTTCCTTATTTCCAATTACTTAATTTTTCTATTGTACGTGATTCCTAGGAATGATTTTCACGGCTGTGCTAGCGTGATTTTCTCTTAGCAGAAGGCATTTTTTGGTTGTGCAAAGTTTGTTGCTAGTGTTGGTTTTCTCTGGAAGGTAGAATTATTCTACAAAAACCCATCTTTGGCTGCACAATTTCCACGTTGGAGGCTTGATTGGAGGCAGTGATTTTTTTTGCTTGATTGGAGGTAACAGTTTCCCTTGCAGAAGTCGATTCTTTGGTGGTGATTTTTCTTAAGGATGCAATCTGAAGGCTTTGTTTAATTTTTTTTAAAAGGCTATGAATCAATAAAGGAGAAGATGCGTTAATTTTCAGTTTGAAGCCTCTATATAGCCGATTGAAGCCCAAAATCTCAGTGAAAAAGGACATAATTCTTGTAAGTGGAGGGCTCATGTTTTTGGAGGCATCATTTGAAACTTGCAGAAGGTAGCGCGATTTTCCCTCTGGGCTGGGAGGCTCGATTTTCTTGAGAAAGGTGTGATTTTTCTGAAGCAGGCCCATTTTTCTTTTGCTCCCGCATTTCCATGAGTTTGATCATTGGAAGCCCGAATTCTTTGTTGAGATGGGTGTTGTTTTTCTATTTGCACTTGTGACTTTTTCCAGAAGCATTTATGTTTGGAGCACAATTTTTTAATTTTGAAAGGTACAAATTCATTCTAGAGCCACATTTCAATCGCTAGAGGATGCCATTTCCTTGTTGTTTGGAGGTATTTTTAATCAATAGAAATATTTAATTTTAAGGCTTCTATACAGCCAAGAGGAAGTGAGCCCCAAATTTTTGAAGTTGTTGCTAGAAGCATTATCCCACATTGACAATGTGGGGGTGTTTCTGATATTTAAATAGCCTCTTACTCCATTTGTAAGGTGTGAAAAAGCCTCACAGGCTGTGAAGATGCTATTTTGTGTGCGATGATTGATGATTGTGTGCTCAATGGAGTTGCTTGGTATCAACATTGTAGATCAAACAATGGGTTGCTTCACATTTTCTTACAAATCAAGTTTTAATTCTTTAGGCTTAGAGTCTATGGAGTTATTTTTTAGCATATAAATGATGATGAACTTTTGGATTCACTTTATCATTTTGAAAGCCCTTATGCTCTTTGGACTTACCTTCGACAATCATATGGAGATCCTATACTCCGCCATCTCTCGATTACCCTCCTTCCAATACTATTGTGTCTCTTTGTTCTTTAGAGAAGATAAACCATGCTTGTGATCCTTTGGAGGTTATTGATACTTCAAATGAGGTTGTGGTTGCTTCAGAGTTTCCTGATTCTTTTTCAAAGATAGTTGATCCACCTTCATTGAGTACTTCCATCATTTCTAAACAATATGATTATGGTTTTCTTCCCGATTGGAATTACTATTTGTAGGACATTGGTTCTTTGTTTGTGGAGTCTTACATTTCAGATTTGGAGGACACATTTGAGGGTTTATCTCTCCTCTTTGATGACAGTTATTGCACAACTATTGTCAAACCATCTCTATCTTTGGAGAATGTTCAAAATCAGTTTCTAGTAGTATCTTATTTTTCACCTTCTATTGTGATTAGGCATGTTCCTAATTGGTTCGTGGCATCATCTTCCAAGGTCTTGGCGACATATGAGTAGATTCTAGAGACATCATCATACATCTTCATGCTACCTTATTTCAATTCCTATCCAGAATGGGAAGCATTCCTGCATTTGTATTTGGTTTTGTTTCTTCCAAAATGGAGACAAGTTTTTTGTCGACATTGGAACATGTTTTGTCTTCAGGCACTTACCATTTTTTTAGGTGATTACACATTGTGGGGGGGCTATATAGTCTCTCTCTTTCCCTCTTATGGGGGGTCATTGATTTTATATACATGATGCATGTAGTTCTTAGGGGGTGTGATTGAGTCCTCCATCCATACATCATTTTTTGTTTTCTTTTCTCTCTTTTGGAGAGAGGTTTTTTCCCATAGGGTTTTTCTCTTTTTCTTTGGTTGTGAGAGATTGCATTGTAAATGGGTACCTAACATGGTTGTATAGCTAAGACCCATATTGCATCTTAATTTTGCATAATAATCTCCCTAAGTTGCACTTAAGGGGGGGTGTTAGAGTAAATAGGATATTTACCATGCTTAAGTTTACTTAGGCATATTGCATTTAGTTTATTAGAGCATTTAATCACCAGGTGGTTCTTTCCCGTATCGGGTAGTTTTCTCACCTGCCATATATTTCTTTCCTTTAAAAAGGTTGTATAATATGTAATCTATGCATCTCAATCTATTCACTCGTTTTGGTGAAATAGTTTTTGCTTCTCTCATATCTGTGAAGGTTTATTCTACAGATGGTGCTCCTGGGAGGTGGTTGACACCAACAGTTAGCATGTACATTTTTTTTATGCATAAATAATAATCTTACCCATTTTATGCTTAATCAAAATCAGAAATACACGTTGTAAGGGAACTATGGTTTATCATTAAAAGACTTGGCAAGGTATGCAAAAATGCTTCCTAAACTAATCTTAGAGAAGAGTATAGTACAAATTTTAGATATTTACAATTATAGAAAAGAAAAACATATATTAAATGTAAACAAAATCATACAAGATATATATAAGTGGGGAGCACCTTTTTTGGAAGAAAATCCTACACTCTAAAGCAACCCAATGTATTATTCACTAATCTAAACAAAGTTACAATACACTTATAGAGGAATTCCTTACAAGAGCATTATCAACCAAAGACCTAGAGTAATTTCAACATCATAAAAATACCTAAAAAATAACTATCATTACCTCCATCTCAAGCATCTTATAAAATATGAGTAGTAGTATATAAAACTATTAAATGGTAATTATGAAATCATGAACTAAAACCATCCAAAAAAGTTACACTCAAATATGTAGTTAGAAAAATTACTTAAATCTCAAGATGAGTTCATAGGCTAAAAAAAGCATATTCCTTTCATATGTCATAAGAGTATCATAATCCACTCACCAACTCATGTGTTCCATTTTGGCTTGATTATCTTTTTTCAAAGATGCCTTATGATGTGTTGTAAGAAACATCACAAGTTGGTCAACAAGTGTAAGTCCCTCTTACCACTCTTTTCTATATCAAATTTTTTTAAAATTTTTCAATACAAAAGGCTCAACTTCGAAAGGCCATAAATTTTGATCCAAGAGGTCATTGGGGCCTTTCTTTTCAAAATTATAAAGCTCGAAAATCTTTATACAATCAGTATCCTTGGAAGTGATGTTAAACACCTAGACTTTTTATTTTTCCCAAAAGAAAAGTCTATGGTTGAGAAATTAAGTTATGTTTCATGGTCTCAAAACCACATTCTTCATATAATAAACATTACTAGTAAGGTTAAGACACATTTTCTAACAATCATAAGATAACTAATATTCTTCAATCATCCATTTTCCATTATTTATTTTTTAGTTCTAAGTTTAGTTATTATATAATGTTGATTGGTAATCTATTTTTTATGTGTTATTTAATTTTATACCTTTTTTTACTTGAAACATTAAAAACAAAATAGAGACAGTACTTGTTGAAATTATGTGAATAGTTTACATGTGTATATAATTTTATACCTTTTTTTACTTGAAACATGAAAAACAAAATAGAGATAGTACTTGTTGAAATTATGTGAATAGTTTACATTTGTATATACACACAGATGTGATGGTTTGTAGTGAACATTGAGCTATAGCTAAGGTCAAATATAGGTTTCTTGCATGTGATACAAAACCAACAACTCTACCTTATTATGTCAAGCACTCTTATCTTTTTTATTTGGCAATATAATGACCATGAGATAATTTGTAGGCAACATATTTTCAAGAGATCAACTATTCAAGATGAAAAATCTATAAATATCCCCCAATTTGAACATCATGAATGGTAGTTAGCTCTAGACCTTTTATACCTTGTTTAGAGTTTTAGATAAATATTTGCAACTCCTATGTATCTTTTGCATTTATTTCTAATACCACTTTGACTTAAAGAAAAATAGAAGGAAAATGTGTTCTTAGAAAATAGAGATTTTTATTTTTTATTGCAATGGTGTCATGGGCTAATGTTTGAGGAGACTTTGCTAACCCAAAAAACTTTGTGCTTCAAACTTTATTGGTTAAGGATTTGACCTATCACCTATGGATATGATCTATTGAAAAGAAGTGTTCAAGCCACAATTTTCTTTGACCACCTAGGATCAAGTTCACCTTGTCGAAGCTCCTACATATGTCAACTTTGCAAATATGAGTGCATATTTAAGGTAACATACACAAACATAAAAAAAATTGGCACACGTTTTTGGTAGCTTTGTGTAATCAGGGCTAAAAATATTAAAGGTTAGGAAATAAAGCATACAAATCAAACCCCAATAAACAATGAAGCACAAATAAGCATAAAGACAAACAATATTACCAAATCTTCATATCATCATTGATTCACCTTCATTGAACTTCTCCATTTTGCTTGAATATAATAATTGCCCTCAGATTTTTGAGTATGCAATAATGGCCTATGAAAATGCCAAAGCAAAATATTAAAAATTCTAAATGACTATGGATGCACTTGACTTGACGTTGATAGCAAGATAGCATACGATCACCTAAGCTCATGAAAACTCCAGATGATAGAAATGACAATGACAATGTCTTTTATAGGAAAGCCAATTTTGAATGAAGGGATAAGATTGAATGTAAATAATCAATGGCCAAGAGTGAAAGAAGAGGTATGGAATAGGGTTAGCGCTAAATCATAAGGATTGATGGTCAAGATTAAATTATAAATAATTTAATCAAGGGTGGAGGTTAATTGAGACATGGATAGATAAAGACTTGATGTGGAAGATAAGATTGGCATGGACAAAGAGGTGATAGGAGAAATTAAATAATAAAAATTATTTAATTTAAGGTGGCCAATGAATAATTAAATAATTAAAAATAATTATTTAATTATAGAGGAATGTGACAAAGAGGACCTTTTGAATTAAATAATGATTTAATTCAAAATCCAAGAGGGTGGACCAAATGAAATAAATAAAATTTATTTAATTTATGAGAGAAGAGGCTAATGAATAATTAAATAATTAAAATAATTATTTAATTATAGTGGAAAGTGGATAAAAATTAAATAAATATGAATTTATTTAATTTTAGAAAGAAAGGGACTTAATTAGTGACATAATTAAATAAATAAGAATTTAATCAAGAAGAATAAAGATAGACATGAATTAATTAAATAATTAAAATTATTTAATTAATAGAAGACTTATGACTTTAGAAAATAATTAAATAATTAACATTATTTAATTATCAAGAATGACAAGGTGGACAATGATGAAGAAATTAGGAGTCGCAAGCCTTAGGAAAATTTCTAGTGTCTACATTTTGCTCCACATTGATATAATGCAGTTTATCATGTTGTGTCAAAGAAATTCAATCAAGACATGCCTAAGTGATAGCAGGGTAGACCTATGCCCCCTTGGAAAAAAATTGCAAATTTTCCAAAAAAAAAACTCAAAAAAATTGAAAATTGTTCTGAAAAGTCAAATTAATAGCCACAAATGCCATGGTGATGAAAGAAATCAATTTCGGGACCTTTGGGGTAAACATAATGATATTTCAAAGCATTGACCAAGCACGACCAGCACAAACCCTAATTTTTAGGAAGTATAAGTAAGGAATTTGAGGGCAAAAGGATTCATTTAAACATTTGGAGATTGGAGATTAAGGAGCTCTAATCCAAGATGTCACATGTTCCCCACACCGAGCATTGAGCGTTCTATGTGCGGGCCTTCAGAGGACCGGAGGGTACAAGAGAACCAATGAGTATCTAGAAACCCACTTTGTCAATATTTTATTTCATGCATTTTTAGGCACTAGGAAAAATTAACAGCCAATTGTGTCATTCTGCGTTAGCTGCAAGAGCTATCACGATTGATGCAATTGCATACAATTCAATGCAATTTTCTAGAACACACCTAGATAGATTAGGTTTTTGAGATTGTGGACTGCAACTACTAGGAATCGACACATCTATGGAACGCCAAAACGCAACTGCAAATGCACGATGCATTTGATTGTAGTTGTGCACAATTGAATAGGTTTTATCGCAACTATTTTAGAAATCACGCAACTATAGTTTTAGGTCACATATGATTAGGGGTTGTGCTCAATCGCGCCCCTACATCACATCTGTGAAAGCATGTGACACAAGTGTGATTGAGTGGCGCAATTGATAAATTTTGTGATGCAACTAGCTATTAAAGGTTTTTCTCTAGTGTAGGATTAAATTCTTGTTATGACATGTGCCAAATAGGTTTTGGGTAATCTTCTTAACTAACGTATTGTTTGTCATTTTGAGAAAAGGCTACACTTGATCTAATTTATACACAAGAGTTGTGGTCGCCGAACACATACCGATTATGAGACCAATTGACCAATGCTAAAAAGCGTATGTTGTAGCATCTTAGCCTATACCTTGTAACATTTATGTCCATCATTAGGGTGAACAGTGGGATGTTGATTGCACTTTCTTAGAGATGGCATTCAAAGACATGTTTATTTCATCTACCGATAGGAGAGGCCAAGATTACATTAGAGGATGTGTACAGGATCCTTGGACTGTCGATATGGGGTAAGCAGGTCAGATATGATCCAGGCCAAGGATACCAGGTGTTGAGGCATTGACTAAATATTATTTTTATAATGACATCCAAGACCTGGGAGTAGACTGATATGAGATCAAGTGGGAGACCCTGGCTGATCGGTATGAGCGATTTGACTATGTATTGTGTACATTGATTGTCAGGGTTGTTATACCAGACCATCAAGGACATTGATTTTCAATCAGGTGGGGTGACATTTTGGTAGGGATGATGGCTAGGGACACTCTATATGCATGGGGGCCATGTTTATTGGCGATGTTATATTTCCAGTTACATGATATAACCTATCAAGGTGGATAGTCGATGAGTTGTGGTGTTACACTTCTGATGGTCTGGGCTTAGGAGCACATTGCCATGTTTCGTTCACCATTTGGTCACTAGTTCGGGCCAACATACCATATATATATATAGAGGTGTAGTTACATAGACCCATGTCGGGGATGTGGGGTATTGGTGGCATGGCTTGGATATTTTGACTAGCTTTATTTGGAGACATTGGAGGGATTGCACACAGTGGCCCGATGAGGATCAACATATGCAATGGTGTTGGTAGCCTAGATACCTGATTGGATAGATAGTCCAATCCCAGCATATCATTGACATGTATTTATCAAATAGGGTGCTTTGGCAATTTGGTGAGCAGCTAGGTATTCCACAGGGTACTACAGAGTTTACTTGATCATTGAGAGAGGTGGCATTATGAGGCCCAGTGATTCCAGTGATGACAGTTGAGCAAAGTATAGATGGTTTACAAAAATTTCCATGGGAATGGAGGGGTGGGCTAGTAGATGTAGGGGCAACAATCGAGTATGACGCTTGGTGGCAGGCACATAGGCCACAACCACTGATAGATCCTAAGTAGCCAGCACCTATAGTGTGGCGAGGGAAAGGCCCATGAGACTAGAGAGGAGGAGGGAGAGGGAGAGGAGATAGAGGATGAGGAGGTGGTAGAGGTGATGATGGTGGAGGTGGTGGAGGTGGAGATAGGAGACAGCGACGAAGATTGTGGAGACAACATAGGTTACTCTCTCCTACCAGAGAGGAGGGAGAGGAGTGGCATGAGGAGAGACAAGAGGAGGTTGAAAACAAGATATGGAGATGGAGGGAGAGCAGACAGTTGGGGAGCAGCTTGAAGTACTGGAAGATGTAGTTACGATGGAGGTGGAGTAGCCAAAGGTGGAGAGGCATGAGGGGGAGGAGCAGCTAGAGGAGGAGGATGAGATGGGTGACAAGGATTAGATTATTTGAGAGAGTATTAATCATGGAGATGAGCCTAGGTACGAAGACATACCCATCAAGGGTAGGGAGGAGGATAGGGATCAGGAGATACAGGATATGCAAGCTAGGATACAGGCTCTAGAGGTTGAGCTCCAAATTGTACAAGTAGAGAGAGATGGACTCTTCCTAGAGCGGGACACTCTACAATCAGAGAGGGATATGACAATGATGCAGGCTCAGGATGCAAAGCATAGGGTTATTTATTTCACAACTACATGCACAGGATATGTCACCAACACAGCACAGGAACTCATCAGAGTGGGGAGGCGAGAGTAGTACTATAGAGATCTATATGAGGATGTAGTCCAATTGAGCACAGGGAACCTAGTGCATTAGGGGCACTAAGCAGTGGTTGATCCCATAGTAGATAGTCACAGAGTCAGTCCCATAGCAGGGGAGAGTGCAGTAATGGAGTATCAAGGCCTTATGATAGATCATCACCCTCCGGAGAGCATGGTAGCTCAAGATAGACCCCATTTTGACTTATGTATTTTGACACTTGTACTTTTTCCATCAATCCTGCAAGCTCTAATTTGGGAGATACATTATGACATTGTATTATGACACATTTTGAGTGCTATATATATCTTCTTCTTTTTTTCTGGCGATTATATGATTTGGGTAGTGTTTTATTATGCATGTGTTTTTATGCAGTCGATATGATGATGCAATGATCCTATGTGGTGATGCCTTATATATGATTTCTTTATTATGGATGTATGCATTTATATTTATGATGCTATTTATGCCATGTATATTCCATGTGATGCTTATAAATAATGAGATATGAGATCATTTTATGTTTATGTGATGCAAATGTAAACTTATATGCAATATGATAAATGGTCATGACTAATGATTATGAATGATTATATGGATTAGGATTATGGGATGGAATGGATTCTTATATGTATCATGATTATGAATGCAAATGAATGGTTATATGTATGCCTATATGCCTATATATCATGGATGTTTTATATTTTCTTGATGCACATGTATATGATGCACTATGTACAGATGATAATGTGTATATGATGCTCGAACATGACTATATATGTAGGATATGTGTTTTTGTGTGTCACGGGACACTATCACAATGTGAATGGAAGAAATGTTAGCATGGAAGACATGGATGTTAGTATGATAGAAGAATCTTCAATATTTTTCAAAATACATAATAGGCATTGCATTAATCATCATTGGGAAATAAAATGAAACAAATGGACAACAAACACCATGGTATGACATAGACCAAGGTGTGCAAGGTCATCCTCTTTCCAAAATAGACAATCGTAGACAAGGAATGTCTTAACTCATACTAAAGGAAAAGTTTCCCCAGTCTTTTTGCCAAGACAATCCACAAGCAACAATTGAAGAAAAGAGTCATGAGACATCATCACTCCTCTAAATCCTTCATGGGACATCCTTGAGGAAGCTAGTAACCTGAATCAAAGAAAAACTAAGAAAAAGATAAAACAAAACAGACCACAAGATCAACAGCCATTCAAAGTGTTTTCCAAAATATGATTGTCTGACAATTAAAAGACTAGATGGTTGACGGGTTGATTGTTTGACGATACCTAGTTTCAGGAGGGAAACATGTCGTATAAGACATCAAGTCTAGTTTCGATCATGTAACCACCTGTATAAGGGAAATGAAAAAGTGTGATAAGTGAAAATTTCTAGTTTTAAGGACACATCTTGTATAAGACATAAATTTGACTAGTTTAATGGTTTGACTTTTTGACTATTTTCACAATTTGTTTGGTTTGACTGAGTGACCTTGTTAACCTGTTTGCCTTGTTGATACATGACTTGTCTGATGTTTTGATGACTGTTCATATCTATGTTGATAATGTCTGATTTATTATGACTGACATGAACAACCCTAAATGACTGACCTAGGTGGCCTCAGGGGCTCATTGATGGATGGCCTTGCCTATGTAACAATGCATAGAGACCTCATAGTTTGACATGACATAAATTTGTTTTATTTACAAAGGACTAAGTCATGATTTTATTTGAAAAACCTAAGAATGACTAACCTAATGTCTCGGGGGCACATCGACAAATGGCCTTGCCTACGTTAAGTCACAGAGGCAACATAGTTCGACAATGACATGGACTGACAGGACTAACTTTGACTTTGTTTTTTGGATTTTTGAAAATTATTTGGATGTTTTTGTGTTTTTGACACCTTTTGATTTTTTTGGATTTTGAGGTTTTATTATTTTTGTCTTTTTGGGAATTTTTTTTTTTGTCTTTTCATAGTTTTATGATTTTTTTTGTCTTTTGATAGTTTTATGATTTTTTTTGTCTTTTTGATATAGTGACCTCTAATAGCAAGTGTAAGATCCAATGATGACATAGGTCAAATATTTTCCCTTAGTCGGGTATAAGACCAATCTATTAGGGATGGAATGGTATAGGTGTTATGGAAGGTGAAAGGATGCATGATGTCAATGATTTTAGGCCAATGGAAAGGACAACCAGTCATTATTCTAGGTGTTATGAGAAGGATGAAATTATAGGAAAAATCATATTGGAATGATGGTAGATGACAAAGCAAAGTAAACTACACATGGTGCTTGTTTTCCAAGTTTTTACCATGGTACTTATTCAAAGAACCACCGAAGTGGTTTTCACTATTGGATGAATTATTTCTCTTTACTATTTTCATGAAATTTTTTATTTTTTATTTTTTATTTTTTATTTTTCTATTTTTTTCTAGTTAAGATAGGACTTATGGAAGCTATGTGTAGAACCTCTTCAGATGCAAAATATTGATTGGTTCTGACAGGGGCTCCCCTTCAGGAGTTGAGAGTTGATATGCCCCCAATCCAAAGATTTTTGTGATGACACAGGGGCCCAACCACTTTGGTTCAAACTTTCCTGGCTTCTCCTGTTCAGCTTAATTCTTAGGATTTTCCATTAAAACCAAGTCGCCAATGTCAAAATATTGATTCAAGACTTTCTTATTATAATTGTGACGGAGATGGTTCTTATATGCTTGAAGATGATCCAATGCTCTTTGTCTTCACTCATATAAGAGTTCCAACTCATGTAGTCTTGAGACTCGGTATTCTTCATCATCTATATGCTCTTGCATGGATACCCATAGGGAAGGAAGTTCGAACTCAATAAGTAAGATTGTTTTAGAACCGAAGACTAGGCAATATGGAGTGGCACTAGTGGGGGTACAATTGCTTGTGTGGTAAGCCCATAAAGCAGGGTTAAATTGGAGGTGTTAGTCATGACCAGCATCATTGATAGTCTTTTTAAGGATTCTAAGGAATGTTTTGTTAGACGCCTCGGCTTTGTCATTACCTTGTGGGTAATATGGCGTGGAAAAATGGTGTTGGATGTGGAATTTCTCGCAAAGTTGGAAGACTTTTTGATTTTTGAATGGACGGCCAAATTATCAATAATGATGGACTAAGGGACACCATACCGGAAAATAATATAATTAAGGATAAACTTGGAAATCTGTTTACTGGTAATATATGTCATTGGGATGGCTTTGATCCATTTAGTGAAATACTTGGTCGTAGTGATGATGAATTTATGACCATTAGTCAATGTGGGATGAATCTTACCTATGAGGTTGAGTCCACATTGAGCAAAGGGCCAAGGTGATGTTATCGGAAGAATTTCTTGTGCTGGCACGTGGATTAAGAACCTAACATTGTCAAAATTTCTTAAGAAAGAATTACATGAGTCTTTTTCCATTGTGGACCAATAATAACCTAGTCTCATTATTTTTTGAGCTAAGGTTGGATTGCTAGAGTGGGCTCCACATATACCCACATGCACCTTAGATAAGGTTATTTTCACTTCTTTAGTATCGAGACATAGTAGTAGGGTATTGTCTAGGGAACGTCTATAAAGGGTGTCTCCGATGATGGCATATTTGGAGGTCTTACATATGAATTTATTATGCTAGTTAGGTGAACGTTCAAGGGGTAGGATTTGGTCATGAAGGTAGTCATATATGTCTTGGTACCATGGGGAATTGGGACCAATAAGTTCACACCATCTCAGACTCAGGGATGTCGAAGGAAGGGACCAAAAGTTGTTCTACCAAAAACTCAAATTCAGGCACATTATTTGGTATATCCAAGAGAGAGCCAATAGTGGACATGGCATTTGTTGCTTTCTTCTAAATATGGGGTAACTAATGAAAGAGGATTATGTCAAAATACTATCGGAAGTTGTCTACCATTCATTTATAGGGCATGATATTTTCATCTTTGGTATCATAGTCATCGTTGACTTGTCAAATTACTAGTTGGGAATCACCATATACTTCCAAATGCTTGATCTTCCATTTGATAGTCATGTGCGTAATCCCACCAGGAGAGCTTCATATTATGCTATATTTTTCATACATGGAAAGGAAATTCTAAATGACTTGGGAATAGTATCACCTTGAGGGGTGACAAATAATATGCCTGCTCTAGAACTATGATTTGTATGTGACCCATCAAAGTACAGTTTCCATGTGTCATTTTTGTGTCCAAAGTAAAGATGGATTCATCTAGAAAATCCAAAACTAGTGGATGATCTACCTTAGTTGGTGTGTCTGCAAGTTGATCGACAATAATTTGTCCTTTTATGGCCTTTCTTTCGACATACTAGATATCATATTCACTAAGTATCAAGACGAGCACTTAGCCAACTGTCATGTCAATGTTGCTTTACTGAGGAGGCACTTCAAGGGATCTATTTTTGTGATCAACTTTGTTTGATGATTCAACATATAGTGCCTTAGTCATTGGGTAGCAAAGACTACCACAAGACAAGCACATTCTATTGGACTGTAATTTAATTCATACCCTACCAAGGTGCAACAAATGTAGTATATGGCTTGTTCATGACCTTCGTCATCATTTTGTGCAAGTAATGCCCCCAATGTGGATGTTGTGGCTGAAAGGTATAGGATGAGAGGTCTCCCATCAATGGGTGACATTAATATTGGTGGTGTCAGTAGATAATCCTTAATTTGTTGAAAAGATTCTTGACACTTTTTGTCCATATAAACAATACCCCCTTTCTAAGTAAGTGTTGGAAAGGATGAATCTTTTCAGCCAATTGTGCTATGAACTGTCTGATTGATTGGAGTCGGCCTTGGAGTTTTTTTAGTTGACTTATGTTGGCTAGTGGAGGCATGTCCATTATTGCTTTGACTTTTGTTGGATCTACTTCAATGCCTCACCTGGAAACTATATAACCCAAAAGTTTTCCTAATGTGACTCCAAAGACACACTTTTTAGGGTTCAATTTGACTTTGTATTCTTCCAACACCTTGCAAATATTGTCTAAAACCCTCAAGTGGTCACCTTGGGTTATTGATTTGGCTAACAGATCATCTACATAATCTTCCATTAGAGTGTGCATCATGTCATGAAAAATTATGGTCATGGCTTGTTGGTATGTTGCTCCTGCATTCTTAAGTCCAAAAGGTATGGCATTCCAGCAATAAGTACCCCATGGACAAGTGAAATTTGTCTTATGTTGATCTTCAGGTGCAATTCTAATTTGATTATATCCCGAGAAGCCATCCATAAGAGACAACATCTTGTATACAGACGTCAAGTCCACGATTATGTCAATGTTTGGTAAAGGAAAGTCATCCTTAGGACATGCCTTGTTTAAATTTTGAAAGTGTACAAATGTGGATGCCCCTATTGGTTCTATAACTAGCATGAAGTTGGAAAGCCATTCTACATAATCAATTGTTCTGATGAAGCCAACGTCTAGTATTTTTTTCAATTCAACTTTGACCAATAAAGCAATTTTTGGATGCACTTTTCAAAGTTTTTGCTTGACTAGTTTAGCATCTAGATGCAAAGGTAAATGATGTACTATCAAGTCAGGATCCAATCTAGGCATGTTGACGTATGACCAGGAAAATTTGATCTATCTTTCTTCAAAGAAATCTCAAAATCCTAGCAATTTTGATTTTGTCAATGATGCAGCAAAGTGTATTATTCTGGGATTATCCTTTGTGTCGATGTTAATTTCCATGGATTTTCTAATTAACATCGGTGTCTTCTCTTGGGTAATGGGGAGAACATCCAACCCTCCATCCTTGGGTGCCTCAGAGAGGTTTTTTCCCTCAGATACGTCCTTTATTTTCATGTTTTCTTGGTCTAAAGGCACCTTTTGGTTTTCACCTAGAGACTCATCTTTTTTACTTTTTTCATTTTTTTCTTTATTCTTTTTACTTTTGCAACTAGAGGGGTAGACAGACTCCCCAAAGTATGTCGTATGATCTAATTCAATGGTAAATCTAGCCTTATGGTCACCACTAGGGATTCCTTCACGTAGTCCCATAAATTCATAAATTGCTTTGTCATTTTCAAATGTATCCAAGATGGGTGGTTCTCGTTTATCCCAATCGATGAGTTGGGATAAACTAATGGGATGCCATCATCATAAATGTCAATTTTTAAGGTGGAAAAGGTAAAGACATAGGTTTCATCAGGGCCATGAAGCATGGTATCAGATAGGTCAAGCTCAACAAGCATTTCGGCTATGTTATACTCACTAGATGTAAGGGAGTCCCATTCATATTCATTGGAATCAATCTATATGTAGTCGTTGTCAAGCATGTCAAGTGGTTGGGAGGTGTCAGGTAAGGAAAATGTCTCAATAACCTTAGAAGTAGTTACTTCCTCTTGTAAAGGTGTTGTGATACAAGAAGCACCAATCTTAATTGGTTTGAACCCAAGCCCTAGGCCTTTTCTTTGTTTGGATATGGATAAAGGTTTAGTAATTCCATTTTTTTTAATCCAATTCCGCTATGTCCATCATAGCCTTTTTCATGAATTATTTTAATCCTAAATTCTATATTGTTATGTTGGTATTTGAGCAGGTGGAAGAGCTTCTTCATTTCCTTCTTCTTTATAAAGCTAGGTCACATCCTCTTCATTGATTGCTTCTTTACGTAATTCCTCCCATTTTGTGAAAGTGGTTGAGGCAGGCAAGTGAATGGTGACCTTGGATTGTCTTTTATCTATTGCTGGTTTTCCATATGACTTAGGGGTATTGAGCTTACTGATACAGTATGACGTCTTCATATGATATTCTCCACGGTCTTTGTCTTGGACCTCAATCTTAGGATCAGGAGGTGGAGATTCAAAGGTGGATGCTTTTGATAGAGTAGAAGGGTCAGTGTAGTGATATGAGGTGGACGATGAAGACTCTTGGTTGACAGGCACTTGTTGTTGGGGCACTCCACATAAGTTGGTGCAATATTGGAATGGATCATGATTGCCAGCTATTATGATTTTAGTACCGTTATATGGGAATTTAAGGCATTGATGATATGTGGATGGGACAACCTTCATGGCATAAATCCATGGTCAGTTGAGGAGAAGGTTGTATGGAAGGTCAAGATCCAAGACTTGGAAGGTGGTTTCCATGACTGCGGGACCAACTCTAATTGATAACTTGTTATGACTCCTTTAGATGATCATTCTTCATTGACTTATGCCTTGATGGCAATGCTCTTAGTGGTATCTGCACGTGCTTCTAAGAATCCCAACATCTTAACCAATTTTAAGGTGTAAATGTTCAACCCTGCTCCACCGTCTACCAAGACTTGTCTAACTAAATGGTTTTATGGACAAGGACTTCAAGGTGTAAAGGGTCATTATGGTTTGTCTTTTTGGTTGAATAGTCTTAATAAAAAAAGGTGGCATGATGGGAATTGGTCAAGTATCCCACAATCTCCTAGATATGATTGATGTCAAGGTCAGTGGGGATGGTTGTGCTCTACAAATCTCTTTCAAGGATGGCTCAGTGATCAGGTGATATACGCACCAATTCTAAGATAGAAATTTGTGTAGGAGTCTGCCCTAATTGGTCGAGCGAATTGTATTGGGCCTTTGAGGGTTTTTGTTTCTATTGTGACGGAGGTCCTTGAATGGTTACCTTAGTTCAACGAGTGTTGATCGAACATTCAGGAGGTTTCTTAATGCTAATGGTGTTGACATGTTCATCGGTAGCTCAAATGTGATTTATGATAGTGCTATGGTTATATTCATATTTGGCATTAGTGTAATTGGCTGAATTGTTATTGGTCTTATTGCCCGAACTAGAAGCCTTTCCTTTTCCATGATCATGTAAAGGATCAGTGAAAAAAATTGGCTGTTGTTTGAAGATTGTTGTTGTTTTTTGTTAAGTTCAATGGTGCCATTTTCCACAAGGTCTTGTATGATATTTTTCAATTGTTGGCATTGTGATAGGCTATACATTCTTTAGTTCGATGGTACTCACAAAAGGCATTATCATCCCACCAAGAAGGTTTAAACTGCCTAGGGTCATATTGTTTTGGTTCTAGAAGTTTTATGGTGTTATGCTATAACAATTGTTTAAAGATCAATTCAATGGGCTCCCCTAGAGGATTATATTGACAGTTCAAGAACTTCCTTTGGGTCCTTTGTTGTTGGGTGTTTTGGATAGCGTTGGCAATTTGATCAATTATTCTTGGTGTATTGTTTGATGTGCTAGGACCTAGCAGTGTAATAATAGGACCTGTATGAATAGTCTTAGTGATAGGGAGGTTGGGTGAAACTTTCACAGTTTCATGCCCTATGTCTTGTTAGAAGACTTTCAAGTTGTTTTTCTCCACCACCTTAACCTATATGTCCCCTTCTCATTTTTAGGTACCCCTGGTTCTCCTGGCCAACCCCACTATCAACACTATTCAACCAACCAAGTCAAACTTGGTGCCAAAGCCCTAACTCTTCCTTAGCCTTTAATCTGCACTAAAGACTAACAATACCTCAACTCTCAATTAGACCTTGTAGGGGTGTAGAGATGCCTTCAATAGTTTCAAACCATCCTCCTAGGGTTCTTGAAGGTTCACCATACTCCACCTTTTCATCGCTTTCACCAAACCCTCATCTAGGGTTAAAAAGGCTACTAGCCCAAGAGCCCCAATTAGGCCTCCATCTCCAAGAAAACTGGTCTTTTCTCAAACCTTTCCCAAGAACACCTCATTCTTTCTTTGAGCTCCTTGGTTCAAATGCACACCTCTCAAAGATTTTTGAGGTCTTGGGCCTTTATCAACCGTACAAAGCCACAACTTGAAAATGGGCATAAACTAGGGTTTTTAAGCCATTTTTTGGTTGCCTTCAATTTTTCAATCCTTTCACCCACCCAATGAGTTAGTGGAACCTCCTCCTACTTACCAGACCTTGGTAAGACCTTCCGCTTCCTTCTCAAAAAGGAAATACGGCAAGAATCAATCACCCCTGCAAGTTAAGTGCTTTTCACTCCTTGTCTTCCCTAGTCGGACTCTTCCTGGCTCACCTAGGGCAAGACCTTGTTGATAGCTCCTGTGCTCAAACCAACCCTAAAACCTACCATATGTACACACATGGAGTCTAGTCACTATTCCCAAAGGTCTGTACAATTTGTACGGTGGGAAAGTGGTCTACCACTCCATTCTTTACAAACTGTCTAGTTCAGACCAGCAACAGGGTTAAAATGAACTATTTACAAACAATGATTGTAAGCAAAAAAAAAAGACTAAAAGATGGCACTCTAAGCTTGAAAAAAAAATAAACTACATCCTCCACAAAACACAGTAACAACTTCAATCCATTAAAGCTCTATTATGAAGCAAACATCAGAAATAACCCACAAAACATTGTTTTTCTTTTCAATTCACAAAATGTTTCCACAATACCAATACTTCCAACCCTGCTCTCAGGTCGAGGCACACCTTAAATATGGTTCCTCAATTAGTTATGCTCCCTTGGTTGGATATATTAGTTACATAATGGCAAGAGTTGTAAAATGCACTATGTTTTTCAACTTTTGCCAATTTTTAGAAAACTAAGTAAGATGAGTTTCTAAACTCTTCCATCCTTTCACAACTTCTATCCCAGAGATAAAACACATCCCTAAGCTATCTCCTCAACTCAATGGTCAACATGACCCTCATGATAGTAAAAAAAAAATTCATTCTAGATTTTCTAATTGCCTAGTGAAACTGCATGTTGTTCCTTAGGTGCTCCTACACCATTCTCCCCCTCTCTGCACAAACACTAAGGAATGTGAGGAGAGAGCAGTGTCACATCAATGACCTACTCCTTAAACTGATCTTCATCCACCCATGTAGCTTCAGACTCTGGCTTGCCCTTCCACTTGATGAGGTGCTCCATGTACACCTTATGCCTTGTAGATTTATTCACCCTTGACTCCAAGATCCTTTCTGCCTGAAGCTTGTCTTGGGTAGGCAAGGCTATGTTTCTTACATCCTTGAATATTTCCCTGCTGTGCTGATCCCTGTCAATGACTGTTCCCTTATATCTGATCAGATCAGCTACATTGAACACTGGAGAGATGCCTAAATCCGCAAGTAGTTCCACCTTGTAGGCATTCTTTCCATATTTGGCTAATACCTTGCATGGTCCCACTCTTTTCATCTGAAATTTGGTTGATGTACCCTTCTGCAACCTGGATTTTTTGAGGTGAACCATGACATAGTCTCCTACTGCAAATTGCAAATCGTTTCTTGACAAATCTACCTTATCCTTCAACTTTTGTGTAGCCTCGGTGACTATCTTCTTTACCTGCTCCTGAATCTCTTTCATGGTCTGAGTGAAGTCCTCTACATGTCCACTCCTATGCTCCATAGCTCCTAGGTCTCTAAGCTCACACACACCTCTTGGGTGCATCCCATACACTATTTCAAAAGGGCTCTTCCCTGTAGTCCTGTTCACACTGTCATTGTATGCATACTCAGCCTGTGATATAACTAAGTCCCATGTCTGTCCATACTCTTTGGTTAGGAATCTTAGAAGGTTACCTAACACCCTATTAACCACCTCTGTTTTCCCATCGGTGTGAGGATGGTAAGTTGATCCAAAAGACAAGTTGGTACCTAGTCTGCTCCATAGAGTCTTCCAAAAATGACTCATAAACTTCACATCCCTGTCTGATACAATGCTTAAAGGAAATCCATGGATCCTTACAATTTCCTTGAAGAAAAGATGAGCAATGTAGCTAGCATCATGGGTGGTCTTGCAAGGGATAAAGTGACTCATCTTGCTGAATCTATCTACCACTACATAGACACTATCAAACCTTGTCTTAGTCTTGGGAAGTCCTACCACAAAGTCCATGCTAACACACTCCCATGGTCTATTGGGAATGGGTAGAGGTTGATACAAACCTGCATTACTAGCTCCCCCTTTGGCTTTCATACACACTGCACACTGCTCCACATACCTTCTGACATCCCTTGGCAACTTGGGCATATAATAGAACCTTTGCACTAGTTCCATTGTCTTGTTGATACCAAAATGACCACTAAGACTACCATTGTGCTTTTCTTGGATAATATTCTCTCTCATAGAACCTTTTGGCACACACAACTGATTTCCCTTGAATAACAATCCACTTTGCAATGTATACTCCGAGTATTGACTGTGAAAATGATTCTCAAAGTCAGAACATACCTTGTAGGCCTCTGACAAGTCTTCATCTTCACCATAGAGATCCTTGAAACTCTCTATTCCAATGCTCTTGATCTATATCTCTTGCACTATCAGCAATCTCCTGCTTAGTGCATCCGCCACCTTGTTCAACTGTCCCTTCTTGTGCTTGATGGTGAAGGTAAAATCTTGGATGTATTCCATCCATTTCAAATGCCTATTACTCAACTTCTCTTGAGTGTTGATATAGCTAAGTGCCTAATTGTTAGTAAAGACTACAAACTCTTTGGGCAGTAGGTAATGCCTCCACTTCATAAGTGACTGAACTAAAGCATATAGTTCTAGGTCATAGGTAGAGTACTTTGTCTTAGCTTCATTGATCTTTTCACTAAAGAATGCTATAGGCCTGCCTTCTTCGCTTAGAACTCCTCCTACTGCAACTCCACTAGCATCACATTCCATAGTAAACAACTTGTCAAAACTAGGTAAAAAAAGTATAGGTTGAGTTGCCACTTCTTGTTTCAGTTTCTCAAAACCTTTCTCAACTTCTTGATTCCACTTAAACTTAGTTTTTAAGCCTCCTTTGATTGTATCTAGGACTAGTGCACATATGCCACTAAAGTTCCTTATGAATTTTCTATAAAATTGAGCCAATCCATGAAAACTCCTTACCTCTGTCCTTGTGGTTGGTGTAGGCCAGTTTAGAATAGCTTCCACCTTGCTTAGATCCATCTTCAATGATCCTTTGGATACTACAAACCCCAAATACACAAGCTCTTGTTTGAAGAACTCACATTTCTCTAGGTTGATGGCTAACTTCTCTTCTTGCAATCTTCTAAGAACCAACTCCACATGTTTTAGGTGTTCTTCTGTTGTCTTACTAAAAATGAGTATATCATCAAGGTATACTACCACAAATATCCCTATAAAGTCTTTGAGCACTTCATTCATGAGCCTCATGAATTTGCTAGGGGCATTAGAGAGGCCAAATGGCATAACTCTCCACTCATACAACCCATCATTTGTTTTAAAGGCTGTCTTCCACTCATCTCCATCCTTGATTCTGATCTGATGGTATCCACTCTTGAGATCCAACTTAGTGAAGTACTGAGCTCCTCCAAGACAATCCATCAAGTCCTCAATTCTAGGAATATGGAACCTATACCTGATTGTGATTCTATTTATTGCCCTAGAATCAGTGCATAATCTCCACTTGCCTCCTTTCTTGGTTGCTAAGACCACTGGTACTGCACACGGGTTGATACTCTTCCTAATCAATCCTTGATCCAATAACTCCTGCACTTGTCTAGCTACCTCTAGGTTCTGATCTGGTGTAAGCTTGTAAGCTGCTTTGTTTGGCAATGAATCCCCTGGTATGAAGCCAATCTGATGACTAATGGCTCTTTGTGGAGGTAAGGTTGTTGGTGTTCCATCACTCACTATGTCTTTATACTTCTCAAGCAACTTCTGGACTGCTTCGGGTATGACTGTTTTCTCAGTCTTTTCCTCTCCCTTGGGTTGCACCATGACCACATATCCTTCACCTCCTTGATGTAGGTTGTTAATGAACTCTTTGCCACTGCTTAATAAGACACTAGGGGTCTTTGACTGTCCTTCTTCTTCATCTGACAATGACTGCAACTTGAATGTTTTTCCATCCTTCTTGAATGAGATAGTATTTTCCTTTCCATCATAGATGACACCTCTGTCATACTGACATGGTCTGCCCAATAGAAGATGGCATGCATCCATGGGTAACACATCACAAATCAACTTGTCTTTGTACCCTCTAATGGAGAACTCCACCATTGTCTACTCATTGACAAGAACACTCTGTCCTTTGTACAACCATGTCACCTTGTAGGGATTAGTATGGGGTATCTTCTCTAATTTCAACTTCCTTACTACCTCCTCAGAGATGATGTTATTAGTTGAACCTGAATCCACAATAACCTTGCATACTTTCCCAAGTATTTTGCATCTCACTCTAAATAAGGCTCTTCTCTGTTTTGGCTCTTCCTTGACCGGTTGTCTGATCAAAACACTACTAAACATTAGATTCTCCCCCACTTCTGATTCAATGTGACTAACCTCTGGTGATTTGACACTCATGGTGTCCTCTTGTGCATATGCCACTCTCTTCTCAGTATTTGATGAGGATGCTTTCTCCGGGCACCTATAAGCAGGATGACCTACTTGACCATAGTTATAACATTTCATAGTGGCAAAGTATGAATTACTTTTGCCTGCTCCTCTCCCTCTATTTGAACCTCCTTGAGGTCCTCTACCTCTGTTATATCCTCCTCTAGAAGTTGTTTCACCTTCATGTTCAATAAGTTTTGACTCTCCCTGATTTCTTTATCCAGTCCCTCTACCTTGATATCCACCTCTATGTCCTCTTGGATCTCTGCCTTTGCCTCTACTCTTAGAAGCTTGATCTTGTTTCCTCTTGCTTCTCTCCTCAATCTTTATAGCCAATTGGTAACATTGGTGTACTGTCTTGGGACTTAGAAGAGTCATCTCCTCTTGAATGTTCCACTTCAAGTCGTTAAGGTACCTAGCCACCTTAAGACTTTCATCCTTTGTAACATTAGACCTCATGCAAAGTTTTTGAAACTCCTCAATATAAGAGTTCACATCTTGGTCTCTTTGTCTCAAGCTCTGTCTTTTCTTGTGTAACTGAATTTCATAATCATCTAGCATGTATGCTTCTCTCACTTTTGCAACCATACCTTTCCAAGTTGAAATAGGCTTCTTTCCTTCCTTTTCCCTCTCTGTCTAAATGAACTTCCACCATGTCAAGGAAAAACCTCTCAATCTTGATTTGGCCACCTTTACCTTCTGTGCTTCAGTGACCCCATCACATTCAAAATGGTTTTCCATTCCCTCTATCCAATCCATGACTAGATCAGCTTCCATTTTTCCACTAAACAGTGGAATGCCTTCAAGTTCTTTTCCACTCAAAGCCTTCAATGCTTTCAAGAAAGGCTCTTCTTTCAAAATAGGGTCAGGTTCAAGGGTCTTGTCTTCCTCTGCAACCTCTTCCTTCTTTGGTATCCTTCCTTCAAATTGTGCATCATTCAATGCTTGCTCAAGTTGGTCTATTCTTTCCCTCAATAGCCTATTGTCTTCCTCCTGTCCTTCGACCATCTTGGCCAATTCTGCATTTGTCACCATGATCGTAGAATCACTAGACTCAACATCTGACATATATTATTCTATCCCAAATCTTTTACTTGCTCTGATACCAATCTGATAGGGAGGTTGGGTGAAACTTTCACAGTTTCATGCCCTATGTCTTGTTAGAAGACTTTCAAGGTGTTTTGCTCCACCACCTTAACCTATAGGCCCCCTTCTCATGTTTAGGTACCCCTGGTTCTCCTGGACAACCCCACTATCAACACTATTCAACCAACCAAGTCAAACTTGGTGCCAAAGCCCTAACTCTTCCTTAGCCTTTAATCTGCCCTAAAGACTAACAATACCTCAACTCTTAATTAGACCTTGTAGGGGTGTAGAGATGCCTTCAATAGTTTCAAACCATCCTCTTAGGGTTCTTGAAGGTTCACCACACTCCACCTTTTCATCGCTTTCACCAAACCCTCATCTAGGGTTAAAAAGGCTACTAGCCCAAGAGGCCCAATTAGGCCTCCATATTCGAGAAAACTGGTCTTTGCTCAAACCTTTCCCAAGAACACCTCATTCTTTCTTTGAGTTCCTTGGTTCAAATGCACACCTCTCAAACATTTTTGAGGTCTTGGGCCTTTATCAACCATACAAAGCCACAACTTGAAAATGGGCATAAACTAGGATTTTTAAGCCATTTTCTGGTTGCCTTCAATCTGTCAAGCCTTTCACCCACCCAATGAGTTAGTGGAACCTCCTCCTACTTACCAGACCTTGGTAAGACCTTCCCCTTCCTTCTCAAAAAGGAAATACAGCAAGAATCAATCACCCCTGCAAGTTAAGTGCTTTGCACTCCTTGTCTTCCCTAGCCGAACTCTTCCCGACTCGCCTAGGGTAAGACCTTGTTGACAGCTCCTGTGCTCACACCAACCCTAAAACCTACCATATGTACACACATGGAGTCTAATAACTATTCCCAAAGGGCCGTACAATTTGTATGGTGGGAAAGTGGTCTACCACTCCATTCTTTACAAACTGTCTGGTTCAAACCAGCAACAGGGTTAAAATGAACTATTTACAAACAATGATTGTAAGCGAAACAAAAAGACTAAAAGATGGCACTCTAAGCTTGAAAAAACAATAAACTACATCCTCCACAAAATTTAGTAACAACTTCAATCCATTAAAGCTCTATTATGAAGCAAAAATCAGAAATAACCCACAAAACACTATTTTTCTTTTCAATTCACAAAATGTTTCCACAATACCAATAATTCCAACCCTGCTCTCAAGTTGAGGCACACTTTAAATATGGTTCCTCAATAATTTATGCTCCCTTGGTCGGACATATTAGTTACATAATGGCAATAGTTGTAAAATGCACTGTGTTTTTCAACTTTTACCAATTTTTAGAAAACTAAGATGAGTTTCTAAACTCTTCCATCCTTTCACAACTTCTACCCTAGAGATAAAACACATCCCTAAGCTATCTTCTCAACTCAATGGTCAACATAACCCTCATGATAGCAAAAAAAAACTTCATTCTAGATTTTCTAATTGCCTAGTGAAACTGCCTGTTGTTCCTTAGGTGCTCCTACACCACTTAGCATCAACAAATCCATCATTAGTCATGTTCTTGTTTCAGGCCCAATATTTTTTCTTATCATTTGAAGTGTTTTGAGTGTTGGCATTTTTGTTGGGCACCTTGATTTCTCCTTTTTCAATTAAAGCCTTTTCAAGGATGATGCCTTTTTTCCACTAAATTAGCAAAGTGCAACACTACACCCGCAAATCATGTTTCAATTTTGATTTTAAGTTTTCAATGAACATGACAACCATTTGTTTCTCAGGTATCTCAATGGGAAATTGACTAGCCAGACCTTTCCATCTTTGGAAAAAGGTTACAAAATTTTCACCCTCTTCTTGTTTGTTGTGGCATAAAGTGGCAATGGTAATTTCGTTGTCAATGTTAAATGTGAAATGTTCCACAAACTTGTTTGCTAGTTCTCCCAATGTTTTTATACCAATCATTAATCGTGAGAACCACTCAAGTGCTATATCTGTAAGACTTATTGGGAAAAGTCTCATTAGGTATGTAGGATCGTATGTAATGTTTGTACATGTTGTGGAAAATTCTCTTATGTGTTCAAGTGGATTGCTCTTCCCTTTGTACTTAGGTAAGTTTGGTATGACATATCCATGCGTGAAGGGTAGCCTGTATAGATTCTTGTTAAAAGGAAAAGGACATAAGTCTTGTGTAGAGTAGGTATTTTTGTTGGACATTTGCATTCTTTCCATTTGTTCTTGCAAGGCAAGCATTTGATTTTGTAATATATCCACTTGAGTTAATGAGCGGTCTTGTATATTTTGCAAGATCATGTTGGTGTTTTGGAGTCCAATGTTGCGGGATGAGTTTTGATTAGGCATATGTGTTGGTGATGGGTTTTTGTTTTGTGTTTGGGATATGTATGTGCATGTTGGATTTTGATTTGGTATTTTTTGGTTTGGTGTCAGGATATGAGTGCTATGAAGTGATTTGGATGGTAAATGCCATAAGCTTGTAAAATTTTGACCTTGTGGATTTTGGTTGCCATAGTGGGGAAAAATTCCTTGATTTCCAATTTGTGTGTTTTGCACAATGGAGCCTTGGATATGTCCTTGACGAATATGTTTTGATTGTGACGTGATAGTGTGTTGAGAAGCCCCTATGTTTGGTATGGCATTTGTTGTGTTGATGGTAACTTTAGACTTCTTGTTGATGTCAAATGGACTTGAGGATGATGCTCCTATGGTAAATTTCATGGGTTGTGTCATGTTAAAGGTCATTCCTTGTGTCATGCCTTGTGTATTGCCATGTGTACCGAATAAGGAGGTGTGAATTTTTGTTGCATCCTTTCTTGTTCCTCCTAATGGCATAGATGAATTAACTTGCAGAACAGAGCCACTAGAGACAGTTGTGTTGTTTCCTTGAGTTTGGTTGATGGTTGTGGATGATTCTCGTAATGTATTGACATCAAAACTAGGGGTAATGTGGCACCTTCTGATAATAGTTTAGCTAGATAGCGTTCAGGTTCATGTGCCAAAAACTCATCCACAAAAGAGAAAAATTCAGGATCTTGGGCAGCAACCTCTAGTTCTTCTACAACAATGTTTCCATTTTTGTCTCTAGTGACAAATGTCTCCAATAAGGACTTGTATGGTCTAGGTGCCCCTTGTGAGGAATTTGCAAATGGGTTGACAAACTCATTGTCTTGTGGGAAAGTCATGTATTTTCTTTTCCTTTGCAACCTAGTTTCAACCATGTAAGACTTGCAAGATGGAAAGTAAATGTGAGGATGATGAGTTGGGATGCCTAAGATGATTACGCAAAGGGGTGCCCAAGGTTATGCAAGATGAAGGATAATATCACAATGATGTCCAGTCTATGGCAATGTCTATGCAAGGTGTCTATTTTTTTGGATTTTTGGGATATAACTATCTAAGGATGATGCTTAAGTGTGAAACCAAAATCTAGAATGCATGTGTGGAAGGATGGTAATATGAACCAAGGGAATGACCAAAAGTATGACTACTAAACACCTTATGGGAAAACCAAAGCAAGGTTGTTTGAATAACTAAGGTAGCCAAGATTACAAATCTAGTTTATCAAGACTTCAGTAATGATGATGACTAAATGACAAGGTTTGACAAAGGTGGTCTCAAAATAGCCTTGTGAGTTGAGGGCCAACCTAGATGACAAAAAGGATAAAATGGTGAGTGGGTTGAAGTCAAGACAAATTTGATTTGGTCACTATGGACTAGTCTCAAGTCTGAGTCCAAAACTAAGGTTCACAACAAGGTATATGCAAACTAGAAAATTCCTTAATGCTTTGCCTATGGTGGATGCAAGATATGCTATGGTGAATCGATGGTTGAAAAAAAGTGAATGGCAATGTTGCAAGTCTGTGGTCAAAGACTTAGATTATGCTCAAGACTAGCCAGAAAATGGCTTTGTCTCAATTTTCCTCAAGATTTTTGCTAGAAAATAGTTGTCATTTGAAGTCTTACATGTGGTTTAGCATAGTCAATTTCGATCTTCTAAAATGGTGATTGCGGTTCAGGACAGTCAATTGTAATTTTTTGTGTATGTTGCTTAGTTTTGACCATATTTTGACCAAGTTTTAAAGTGATTTTGTGATGTTCAATTCTGGAAAACACAAAAAATAGTTTAAAAATACTTGTATTTTGTTTGGTCTAAATGTGTAAGATGTTTAAATGTGTAAAAGACACTTGCAAACACACTTCACAACCTATGGCTTCTCAAGAGATACCACCTGCTAGATCCCCACTCAGATTTCTCCAACCACTTAAACAAGGCAGATAGCTAGAGACTTGGTGGCACTGGCTCCCTTCCACGACACTCACTTCTCGAGCTCACCAAGTCTTAATTCCCTAAAGAGGAATTTTTTCCTCCACACATGCTTAGTGAAGATGTGGGGCAGCTTCAAAATGACCATTCCTGCGCTAGCAAGTGAAAGGGATTTTGGCCACTATAACAAAGGTTCTTAGTGAATACTCAGGGACACAACTCCCCACAAGTGTCCAACAAGCCACTTAAGGCTTTAATCACTCTACTAGGGGCTCTTATACATTTTATGGTAGGTACCCCATTTTGAGTGACATTGTACGACAAGGGAAAAGAACACTGTGAGGACTTGATGATTTAGTCTCATCCTTTTATATACCAGCACAAGCAAAAAAGCGGTTGGAGTTGTTCCCTCTTTTGAGGCAAGCCCCTCTAAAGGTAACAAAATCAAGATAAGGATGATGTTTTTGATCATCCAATATTGCACGAAGTGCAAGGAGAGAGCATACACAACATTGTCTCACACTCACATAGTGTTCATTTTAATCCCAAAATCCAAATGTGTGGGTGATTATACAAAATTCCAAAAGATGTTTTTGATTCTCAAAATAACCAAATGGTGTGAGAGAAGCGCATACACACCTTTAAGCACAATGAAAACACTTGTTCTTTTTAACCTTCAAAGCAATATGTGAAAAGACACTTGATGCAAAGGTTAATTTTAGACCAATGAGTGAGATGTAAGTTCTTTTTAAACCAATTAGTGAAATAAAAATTAAGGTAATTTTAATCCCAATGATGTGTGAATGCAAGGTTAATTTTAATCCAATGAGTGAATGAAAATAAGACAAGATGGTTTAATAGAAAATGTCAAGTGAAATATCTCCTTTCCACCTATGCTAGACACACTAGAAATCAACCAGTAGTAACAGAAAATCCCTATGGTATGAACTATGAATGACCTAAACTAAAAATTTTGATTGAAAATTAAAATTATAAAGAAATAGGAAATTGTGTCATGGAAACTATGAATGTGGCTTACAGACAGAAGCGATTGCGTCTCAAGAACTATGACTGCGACTTTCGGGATGTCGACTACGGCTCACAAAAATAGTTGTGGCTCATGTCGACATCAGATGTGGCAAACCAAGATGATGATTGTGGTGATCCATAGTTAGTTGCAGTGCGATAACTTGAACCTATAAAAAAATAGAAAAACCCACCCAAAACTAGATAATCTAGTGATGCCTATGATATGCAACTAGGGTTAACCTGATGAAATGAGAAGCTAAATGACCTAGATCTAGCAACAAACCCAAAAATTAAAAGGAAAATCTAAATATGCCCTATGTAAAATAGTTATGTAATTTAGTTTCGTCATTCCGTCGAGTTTTGTCCTTTGCGATTATGGTGATCTGTACTTGTAACATGCAAAATGGATATTTTCATACGATCTATGCAATTTTGTCCTTTCACGTCAGGTTCACCAATGTAATCAAGGCTAAAATATCAAAGGTTAGGCAATAAAACATACAAATCAAACCCCAATAAAAAATGAAGCACACAAATAAGCATAAAGTCATAAAACATGGAACAATATTACCAAATCTTCATGCCATTATTGATTCACCTTCATTGCACTTCTCCATTTTGCTTGAATATAATAATTTCCCCCATATTTTTGAGTATGCAATAATGTCCTATGACAATGACAAAGCAAAATATTGAAAACTCTAAATGACTATGGATGCACTTGACTTGATGTTGATAGCAAGATAGCATAAGATCACCTAAGCTCATGTAAACTCCAGATCATAGAAATGACAATGACAAGGTCTTTTATAGGAAATCCAATTTTGAATGAAGGGCTAAGATTGAATGGAAATAATCAATGGCCAAGAGTGAAAGATGAGGTATGGAATAGGGTTAGGGCTAAATCATAAGAATTGACGGTCAAGATTAAAAATTTATAAATAATTTAATCAAGAGTGGAGGTTAATTGAGACATTTATAGATAAAGACTTGATGTAGAAGATAAGATTGGCACGAACAAAGAGGTGACAGGAGAAATTAAATCATAAAAATTATTTAATTTTAGGTGGCCAATGAATAATTAAATAATTAATTTAATATTATTTAATTATAGAGGAATGTGACAAAGAGGACCTTTTGAATTAAATAATGATTTAATTCAAAATTCAAGAGGGTGAACCAAATTAAATAAATAAAATTTATTTAATTTATGAGAGAAGAGGCTAATGAATAATTAAATAATTAAAATAATTATTTAATTATAGTGGAAAGTGGATAAAAATTAAATAAATAAGAATTTATTTAATTTTAGAAAGAAAGGGACTTACTCGGTGACATAATTAAATAAATAAAATTTATTTAATTAATCATGGAGGAATAAAGATAGAAATGAATTAATTAAATAATTTTATTAGTTAATTAATAAAAGACTTATGACTTTAGAAAATAATTAAATAATTATTATTTAATTATCAAGAATGACAAGGTGGACAATGATGAAGAAATTAGGAGTCGTGGGCCTTAGGACAATTTCTAGTGTTTACACTTTGAATTACAAATAAGAGAGCATATTGTTGACTCTAAAGGGTTCCCACATACCTATACTCATTTTGACTATTAGGGACCATTGTATTATAGCCAATTGAACTCAAACAATTATATTAGATCCAAGATGGTTATAATATAACTTTGTGTCCAATGCTCTAACTAGTCATAGTAGTTGCCACCGAATACCTATCAAAATGATGTGGACTTTGACAATTTATAAATCACAAGATCTAATAATTGAAATAAAATTAATTCATATTAGAAATTGTAGACATGATTTCCATAGTCCATAATGTTAAAGCAAGAAACTTCTAGATTTGATTGTGTATTTTTTTCTCTCTCAACATTTCAGATCAAACTTCATGATCCATCATCAAGAGAGCAAGACAAGAGAAGAGAATTGTCTTGCTCTCCTAATGATGGTTCATGACGTTTGATCCAAAATGTTGAGAGAAAAAACTCACATAGTCAAATCTAGAAGTTTCTTGATCATACTAGAAATGTTGATTTTTGAGGTCTCTCATTTGCTACATTCTCACAAATACGATATTTGATAAGTCTATTCTTCCTATGCTTCTACTACTAACTATATACTTATATGCAAAAGAGTGTATCAAAAGAGTGTATGTGTGTTCCTTTGAAAGGAGACAGGTTGTCTCCACATAATATGAACCTCAAATACTAGACAATTCAATCAACAATTACCCCACCCTAACATTATACACTTGTAAAATAGCTTCTATCAATGCAAAGAATACCCACATACTTTTTTATAATTTTGAAATTAATTAAACTAGCAATTGCACCTTGGTGTGCAATCGGTACACCAAAGAGGTGTGGAAGGTCAATTAGGTAAAATTTTGGGTTTTTTTTTTTGCATACATTTGTGTAGTACATGAGGTGAATTGGTAGGTCATTTAGCAAACAAATTTGTTTATGAAAAAATGGTCTTAATGAATTAGTGGTAGCTTTTAATCAACTATGCATCCATTTACAAGGATTCAAACACGAGTGAGATAAAACCTCTAAGATAATTAGGCTCCATTACCAACAAGTTCATGTTATGTTTTCAAGGTAATCAGACTTTTAGAATGGTTTTAAAGGTCTCAATTCATTTTAGGTACAAGAAGTTCCCAACATATGCGCCTTCTCAATGTGCTCAATATTTTCTTTGTATTCAAATATGATAATATGAAATTGAATGCCTTTAGATATACAAGTACACAATAGTCAATTAGATAAATATAAGTGTGTTTAATCACACTAGACATGAAATGTGAAGTTTTTGAAACATTGAAATGATAAAATCAAAGTAGATAGCAAATATGTATTCATACTATTTTCTATTTGGTTGTGTTTATCAAGATAATGGTTTGTGTGAAATTAGATTTCAATATATATAAATGTAGTAAACCATTATCATGAAAGACAACCAAATAAAAATTATTATGAATATACAAATATCACCCTTCAATAGGCGTATTCACTATGAAATGAAGCAAACAGATTTGCTACATCTACGGCTGAAGCCATCCCAGAGATGATTCTGAACACCTCGACCATTCATTGTTCTTCATTTCCTTTTCTCATTAATTGTGTTTGCAACACTTACATCTAAGAGACTTGGATATGATATAATACGTGCCCCCTTGCGTCAATTTCAGTAGATATTTACGCCTTGCATCAATTTCAGTAGATATCTCAGTGGGCCCATCCCTCCTAATACTAACCTTGAAGGTGTGTGGACTAAATTGTAGGCCCATGCCCAAAAACCTCGATATGCCTGTCCTAGTAGAATGTTTGATAAGGCTTTCCATGGCAGGGCATGTTGTCAAGAGAGATCTGTTTAGGGGCATCAGAATTTGGGAACTATCTGAAAATGCCATGGCTATATTCCAAGTTTGGTGTTAATTCTCATATATCTCAATAGCTTTATTTTTCCCACGGGCAATGCTAGTGTTCAATTTTCACTCTATTATATTATTGTAAATTACAAATTATTATTTCCATATTATTTAATATATCTATATTATATTATATATATTATACTTCAAAAAATCTGAAAAAAAAAAAAAAAAGAAATTTAGGGCCAATCAATAAAATGTTGATCTATTTTTTGCATGCATTTGTGTAGTACAAGAGGTCATTTGATGTTGCTTGTGCAACAAAGGTCCCAATGGAGAATTGTTAAACTATGCATCCACTTATAGGGATCCAAACACGACTAAAATATAATCTCTAAATTAGGAAGGATCCATTAACTACCAATTTGGAAGAGTGAAAAAAGTATTCACTCATTTTCTCTTAGTTTGAAACATTTTGAAGCAAATATTAGTTCATTTTAATGCTCCAAAGTGAAACATTTCTATGAATGAATGTTCATGATAGTGTGAATTTTCTATTAGATTAAAAGAATGCTATGTTACCATTTTAACCATTCTTACTAGTGTAGAATAGTTTAGATTCAATTATTTTAATATTATTTGGTTTTACACATGTGACCTAGATTACACTTAGTTTCACCCATTAGTTATGGCCTTTAGTAAGTTCTTTTTTGTAGGTGTTAACATTTCAACAACATGATATGCATGTCGTCAAATTATGTGTTTTCAAATAAATTTAATAATTACCTAATGGAACAAACTACAAGATGCTAAATTCACTTCCTACACTCACATCCAATAATAGTATATACACCCATAATAATTCCAATGTTGTTAGTCCTATAACCCACTTTACTATCTTAGGGGCTCCTCAAAATATCACTCTAATTTTCATTCAAGGAGCCCCTTCCTCTCCGTAATGATTATCAAATAGTAGGACATACTTATGACACTAGAAAAAATCAAATAATATAAGATTCCCATCCATTTGCATTGTGTGATGGTTTATAGGTGGCATTGTTGTTCTTGCCACCAAGGTTCAAACCCCATTGGGGTTATTGTTGAATGGTTGTATCCAGCTTCATAGCTCCCCAAAGCTGCCACCCTTAAATAAAAAAAATATATATAACATTCTATCCACCACCATCAATCTTACCCCGCCATGTCCCCACTAAAGAAACAAAAATATTATATCCATATGGGAAGGCCCAAGGTCGCACCCTAACTTCCTTCTAATTATCCTACGCCGAAATTTCAAATCACTCCTAATTTTTTACCTTACTTGGCAAGTTCTCTTATAACTAAGGTTTTGGCCACATCATCAAATATGATGCCACATCGATGCATTTTGTCAAGGTGTCCAAAAAGGCCCCAAAAAATAGTGAGACCACCTCGCGCATTACATCATGAGTAGTTGAGCCGATGTGGTATCACATGATTGGTTGCTTTTAGATCAAAAGCATACATTTTGTTTAATTATGGGTAGTCAAATCACAACTATTGGACATTATATAAACTATTGGTTACTATAATTACGACACGACTAATTATTAGACCCCACACCACTATCGGGCCCCTCTCCCCTAACTTCAATTGACACAAGGAAAAATATCCCTATATTTGTTAGCTTCAAAAATAATTACAAAAGATCTTCATGCACCCTTTAATCTGACCAATAGAACTTATCTCTTATGGACCATGCAAGACATCTCATTCTTTGAAGATAAAACCCTAGGTCAATCAACAATTAATGATTATTATATGATAATCATTGACAAATGTCTATAGATGACATGGACGCTCACTGCCTGTGACCAAAAGGCTACAAATGGAAGCTCAAATTTCTTAGCAACCTCAAAATTCCATGGAAGAAATGAGCTGCCAATAACACAGGAAACCGAAGGTTCAAAGCTCTGTGTTAAGAGTTTGTCAAGAAGATCTTCTGCAGAAGCTCTCATGGTGGTCATGAACGCATTGAAGGCTTCCACTGACTTGCCTGTTCGCTTGAAATCAAGTGACAAGCCATCTGAAGCTTGAACAAAACGAATGTTAAAACATGGGTCTTGTAAACTTCCATGGCAAGAGTTGCGTGCTTTCATCATTCTGGAGTGATTGAAGTCTGTATTGACGAAGGTTATAATAATGCCTTGAGAAGCAAGTTTCTCAGAGAGTCTTATCAGGGGATTTATGTGTCCCTAAACTGGATATGGGATTATAAAAGCATGGGGAGCCATAAGTAGTTCTTTGAATGACTGTCCTAAGAATTCTTATTGAGAGATGAATGAGGGTAGAAAGCTAACAGCGATATTGTAGAGAAATATAGAGAATTAGTATTACAGATTGGATAGAAGCCTGAGGCTCATTATATACAATGCTATGATTTACTTGGTTTCAAAAGGAGTTAAGCCAGAAAAATGATAAAAATCTAATTGCTGGAGGTACTGAAATTGCACTGCCCAATAAACAGCAACCTCTCAAAAGTAATAAGCATCGAACGGAGGAAATCATTTTAATCGTCTCCAGGGCAATATGAATCGTTGATAGCCAATCTTAGCTTGCTCTTCTTCAGATTGGATATACGCCTTCGGCGTAAAAAATACTCATTACAAATATCTATTCGCGTGCCCATTCCACATTAAGAACAAATGCCATCCCCTAAAGAAGTCTCGAAATATGTGGACCCCTTTTACTGGGTTAGGAAGTATCTACCAAAAATCTTGGGGTCCATTTCTTTACAATGATGGGGCATTTATTTCCGCCGTGTCCAACACGTAAGATATTAAGTAGTCCAGCTCACCAGACGAATAAATTAAATATCTCATACCCACACACATTAATGCAAACACATAGTATTGGATTTCATTTGTCGCTTCCAACTATACCTAGCGGGAGTTAATTTTTAGTTAAAATAGTTTTTGAAGTTAAAAGATTCATTTGTCTTGTTAAGTAGGAGGTATTTTTCGCACATAGTAAAATTGTGATAAGTGGACCATTCGCTATCATGAGAGATGGATTCTACTGATGAAACATGGATCAATGAGTTTGACTCGTAAAACAACACGATTGAATCCTAATAGCAATATTACAATTTGTTTGAATTTTCTGTAATATGCTATAATGGGGAAGTGTGAGCAAGTTAAAAAACATAGTCAAACAATTCAGAAGAGTTATAACTAACACTTAGTTTTTTGGTGGAGGTACAATAGATTTGGGACATAGAAATATATACTGTATTTTTGGAATAAAATAATATCCTAAGGTAAAAAATTATATATTTAGTTTGGGGTAACATTTCAATGTATTCATATAATTATAAATGGTGTGTATTTTTCTTTTGTATAATTTGGGTTTATGTATCTAGGTTTATTTTTTATGTTTATGTGCATATAATCTTAGTTTAATTGGTTTATCTGATTAATTTTAATCATTAATCCAAGCCTTATCCATAACTCATTTCTCTCGACAACTATTTCAATTTGGTTGTCTAACCTAGGTTGTGTCTGCAAGTGTAAAGTTGACCTCACAACCATGATTTTGATTAGCCTAAATGCAAAAATAAAAATAAAACATTTAGCCAATCGGCCCCATCTTATATTTTGGTCCCAAGCTAAGTTTGCACACAAATCTTTGTAATATGGTGTTATGTTTAAATGTATAAAAAGACATCCATTTCATTCATTTTTGGGATCTCATCTCATATATTTATAACATATCCATGCTTGAGATCAATAATTTATCACAAGAACAATCATTTGCATATGCATTCAAATCAAACAAAGGGTCTTGCATATCTAATCACACTCATCCTAATACACATGAATTTCTCTATCAAGGTATTTTTAAATACTGATAGTTTGACAAAAGAAATCTTGAGAATGTAACAAAGAATATCATTATCTAGCAATCTACTATTTTAAGAGTTTGCAAGTCAATACCTAGATATAATTAGAGGTCAAATTTACAACTACATAACAAGTTCTCAACTCTGAACTAGATCAAAAATTATGAAGTCAATCTAGAATCATGAAGTCAATCAATTCCATAAAAAAAAAATGAATATTTTCATTTTGATCCACATATACGACTATCTAGAGCATTCCTAGATTTTGGAGTATATAGATCTCATTATCTTTAGCAAACAACAATTATTCTTTAGTTACAAAGCTAAGGAGACTCTCTTTATTTATTATTATTCATACAATAAGTATACTTTTTATTTAATAAATTGTGTGATCTAATCTATTCCACTACATCTAACCAACACCCCATGTATCCAACTCTTAAGTTAGATTATACTTAATTATTTTTATTTATCTAATCAACATAAGGACCCTGTTTTTCCTTTTCATTTTGGTGAATTTGAAAAAATTAACCAACCTTAAAACCCTAAATAGGTTTTCAAATTTGTAATTCAATTGTAATTTCCTAGTTGTCCAAATCTAATTTTCATTCAGCTTTAGTGTTTCTTTGGTTTATCCCTTCTATCAAAGGTTTGGTGATTAAATTTGTTTCCTATCCTTCTATGCACCCTACTCACCCTTGATTTGACCTAGGGTTACATTTTTAGCATATTTTCAAGTATGATTTATCTTTGACCCCATCCATATTATTATTGATGTCAAAGGCTCCACATAATCATTGTGTTCTATTAAGAAGAAGGCTTCTCTTAAACCCTAAATGACCAATTATTCTAATGATAGTGGCATCTTTAATGGTGGTTGGATTGAGATAAACATAGGTGATGATTATGATCACAAGGACACATTAAAAATGAGACTTTACAACACAACTTGTTAGTTTGGCTAATGCATAGAGTCTTAAATCTAATGGTTATGCTTAATATATTGTTTGAAAATCATGAGTATGGAATAGGAACCCTAGAGCTAATTTATACTAAGCTTGCTTAATCTCTTTAGGGTTTACATTTTACATATATTTTAAATGTAATTTGAGACCAATTTTGTAATAAACAATAGAATATATATACCTCACTTTTGTATCATTTAATTACTTACGTTAGGGTTTTACATGTTTATTGTTAGGAAAGGTGTCTCCAGATTTCTCTTAATCTTAAATATATAAATAATGTATTTTTTAAACTATAAAACATAAAAACTCAATTTTTAGGTTATGGACATTATTTTTAGGCAAAATAAAAAATTTGGGTTGTTCAACATTACTTCTAGTGATGCCTATCAAGCATGAGTATTTTTTATCTCTATAATTTAAAAATTGGGTCACAATGGCCTCCCAAATTTAAAGTTATAATCTCTATAAGTTGGGCCTCTTGCATTGGAAATGTAAAATTGTATAGGACATAGAAAAGAGTTATAGGAGGGATTTACACTTGTTAATAACAAATCACAAGGCATCTTTGAACAGAGATAATCAATCCAAAATAGAATACTCAATTTGGTCATTGGATTATGATGCACTTTATTGTTGGTGTAGGTTTTTATTTTACTAGTGGGTTAATTTATTTCCCCTTAGTCATAGGTTTTTCCTACACTTTTATTAATCTCAAGATTAAGATAACAAAGTTAGTTTATTATTTAATAACTAGGAGATAAGGTGATGAGGTGTCTCCATCCTTAAAGGGTTGAACATTTACCTTTTTCATCACTTTATTTAATATTGATGGTCAATTCCTATTGATTGGTTTTCCACCTTCATCCTCTCTTTAGTTTTATATAAATTCACTACCTAGCTTGTATTTGTATATTCATTGTTATATACTTTGGCATACATGTACATTGATGCGTGCAACCATTATTCTACAATTTTTCTTTGAGCTCATAATACAATCTTGCCATCTTGAAATTTTCACATCTCCAAGAATTTTGGGTATGTAATTGTGTCATTTCATTATAGTTTTATAGGTTATCTCTCGTAGAAAGATCTTGGTTATTCATCTATTTCATATTTTTAACATGGTATTAGAGATTAGATTTTGAGAGTTTTGAGTACTTGAATTCTTGATTAAGAGATTGGAGTTTTTAGTATGATCTTATAAATTATTGCATGCTTTTCTCTTGCATTTCAATACAATCTAGAGAATTAGAAAGTAATTATAAAGATCTGTTAATCCTATATTTCATGTGTATTTTTGGTGGTATTCTATGATTGTAGCTATTTTAGCTATAGTGGAAGTATTTTTTACTATCTCATTACATCTAAGAGGCTCAAGAAAGTCATATTTGGATTTTGTTTCACTCAATTTTTCCACCATATGACACAATAGCAAACAAGGGTTTAAAACTCAAATCTAGCAAACATTTTTTCACTAGAGCATTTTTCGCCCAAATGGACCTTTCTATTGCATTCAGGAGGTTGTAGAGATAAATTTTGAAATAAAATTTTCCTATATTCCATGTCGGGAGTAGTAGAGGAAAATTAGTTTTTCTTGGGAGGCCTATGCCCCCCTAGGTTAGGTATTACGACCTGTTTGTCAAAAAAAATCATAAAAAATAAAAATAAAATTTATGCGCTCAACACATAAGCACGTAGCACCCAACACTTTAATTTCTTGGTACTAAGGCAATCAGTGCCTAGCGTAGGGTCCTAAGGCCTTGCAAACCTAAATTTTGTAGACCACTTGCGTCCACCACTAGCCGCTAAGCAACTTAAGCCACCAGTGGTCAGCTTTCAAACCGCAATAGTCAGAAATTAAACTACGACTTGTAATTTTCTAAAACTATGACCAAAATTTGTAGACCTCTACCAAGTCACCACCGAGATGCTACTAGACCACTGCCTAATTGTCATCACCATCAACAACACCACCTAAGGGGCCACCAAAGCCCTCCCTATAGGCCAAATTGGGCATTTTTTCAAGCTAGCCTAACTTTTCACCACAGTGTCATTTTTCAAAAATAAGATATCGTCAGAAAGTTGGAGACAACCATTTTCCATCCATGGAGGTTTTAAAAATATTTTTTTCCAAATATTGTAAGTTGAAACTGATTGTTGCATTTTTCTTCAATAGGCCATAACTTTCACCCTAGAGCTCCATTTTTGGAAATGAGTAGGCATTAGAAAGGAATTGAAGAGCACTACACAGCTATAGGGTTAATTTTTTTAGATTTTTTCTCATTCATTTTGTATCAAAAGTTGTGTTTTTTTCCATTATGGGCCTAGTAAGCATTATAATATGGTTAAAGCCTTGTAATTGCACTAATCATAAAGTGTCAACACTGTAATATCTTGGGGGTGATTTTTGAGACTAATGGAAAGGGGGGTGTCTCTTAGTGTCTTTTTTACACTTTACATTCTATTTTCGTGCACTCACAAACAATCTTATTTTATGCTTAAAATGGATCAAGTAACAGTTCCTATGTTAACACCCTACAACTATTTTGATTGGAAAAGTAAAATGTCACTCTACTTGAAAAAGTATGGATTGCATAGGTTAACAATGAGACTACAAACTGAACTAACTATTGATGCAAAATATCCAAAATGGTTTAATAAGTGTGATGAAGCATTTGAAACCTTGTGTATGTCCATATCTCTAGATTTTCTCTTTCATGTTGAATATTTGTCTTCACCAAATAAAGTTTGGACAATATTGGAAAAACTATTTGGTAAACAAGATTAATTAAGAGGTCATCAATTGGAGAATGAGATGATAGGCTTAATTCCTTCAAATTTTGATACAATACATGACTTCTTCACCAAACTAAAGGCCATAATATTGTAATTGAAATAGTATGGAATTGAGTATTCAGTCTTTGTTCCTACATTCTATGCCACTAAAAGTGCCTTAGGAGTATCCAACACAATGCCTTCTCTTGATTTTTTTGCTAAATAACTCATAAAAGAACAAGATAAGTTTTGAACACATATATATCTACCAAGAAGGGGGGTGAATCAATCTCCTTAAAAACTTAAGCCCTTTCAAAACTTGAACTTCTCAGCACAATACAAACTTCAAACTCTTAAGAAAATCAGTAAAAAGATATAGCAATTTAAACCCTCAACAACTTCAACAATGAAAGATATAGAAATTATAACTCTAACCATATTTATATCAATGATAAAGATACATGAACACACATCCACAATATGACACCAAATTTACATGGAAAAAACCATGGTGAGAGTTAACTCACAATATAAAGGCTCACTATCAAAAAGGACTTGCAAATTAAGGCTCACTACCTCAATGCAAGATACGAAGAACTTGCAGACTTGAAGCAAACACAGCTTCAGAAGCAAGATACAAGGACCTGATGAGATTCAATATCTCAAAGAATGATACAAAGATTTAGAGAAAGATTACAATATTTGTCAACATAACACTTTGTTGACTGAAGCGTTACAACACATTTGATTCTACCTTTCACATTTTTGCACTTCTTCTACGATATCTTCAAAGGAAATCCAAACTTTATCACACTTTCTTGTTCACACACTTGTACACATATCCACACTGTTTCATCCAAAAAGATCTTGCATTTATATCCACCGCAACACTTCAAAACTTCAATTAGGTTAGCCAAGAAAAAGATAAACAATGAATTCAACAAGTTGGCCACCAAAGCATATTGCAGTCCTATCTTGAGGATAGAGAGGAACAAAAAAAAAATATTGCATATTCCAATGTGATCTAAAACAATTCACATGATGGCACACATCAATCTAAGTTGGCATCAAGGAAATGTGTAGATGAAACTTTGAAGTGCATAACCAATGGCCCAACAACATACTTTCAATTGAATTTTTTCAAAGCAGTTCTAACTAGGATAGGTCAAGACCCAAATATAACTTAACACATCTTCAAATATTGGTGTAGACCCCCAAGCACACAACATAGACAAAGGAACAAGCCATGTCATCTAGATATACTCAAATAACCCAAAAAGCCAACTCAAGACATAATGTGGCACCAAAGAGGCCAATCAACATGTGAATCACATGGGGATGTTCCATAAACATCCAACAACACTTACAACCACTTCTTTCATATTGTTGTAATGTCGCAGAATTGTACCTAGGGGAAATTCCACATTTTAGCACTTTGCCTAACATTTATGACACCTAAATGCATTAATGGAAAAAATCTCATGGGTCAGAATTTCACAATTCTAGCTCCATATGGACCAGTATGAAGCAACAACAACCTAATGACACTCTTCCAAAAAATTAATGCCTTGGACGCATGCGTAGCGTGTGGACGTCTCTGCGGCGTGCTAGCGTCCTAATGGTTTTCCGAGTTTGCAATGAGGAATCTCAAATCTTGACTCTTGACACGTGTCCTAGTAGTTAGGTTTTTGTGTGTAATGGCTCTTTTCCGCCCTTGCATGCAACAAAACCCCTCATTTTCTCTCATTTTAGGGGTTCATTCATTCGATCAAGCTCTCTCTTCAACTTCACTCTTGAATCTCTTTCATTCTTGACAAGCAATACTTCTACAAGCGAAGCTCTGCCGGACTAAGGTCCCTCCAATAGCCAAAGCCCTCTAGCAAGGATTCAACGGTGCTTATGTGTGTTTTGGAGGGGGGTAAGGCCTATGGGTAATGCTTTCTCTTACTCTTTCCTATTTATATCTCTTGTTCATTTACTACTTGGTGGTGTGGGTTCTACTCCTAAAGCGGGTTTTGCTTTCACCATTCCTTTTGTCCATTTAGGTTAAACTCGGGATCTGACTGCAGTAGGCCCCTATACAGCACCAACATTTTCCCCCTCATTTGTTTGTGTGCAGGTTGAAAAGCGGAGCTTGGAGTGAAGACTTGAACATTCGATTGAGGGTAAGTTTTCTCCAAGTCCTCCTTGTGTTTTTCTTACATTTTATATTCTATGTTTTATCGTTCTATTTAGTAAACCTCAGATCTGAGTTAGTAAGTGAAACTCTCTTCTCCTCGCCTGAGTTCCCGAGCTCCTTATTGCTCAAGATGCCAACACGCCATTTGGATGACAACACGCTGCGCTGGCGTCCTAAATCCACTCTACCATCCTTTGGTCGAGAGCTCTTATGTCAAAGGTAGAAATCTTGAAGTTTCACTCTCTGGAGATATGAAGTATTTTTCTCTGAAATTTAACGTGCATACACTTCCTTTGAAATTTCTTCATCAAGCTTATGTTGAGGTGGATAAGGGCGGTTTGTTCCCTAGGAATCTCTTGAGAATGAAGAGACTCGTGTGCAACGAATCCCTCTTATCTCACATTTTGGTGAACCCAACGTGAACATGTCGGATCTATTTTTGCAATGTTTTCATGTTTATGATAATGTTTTTCCAAGGAATATTTTTACATGTTGGATGATGCTCTAGATGATTTCTTAGAAGCGTCTTCCCCTATCCGTAAATCTTTTGAGCAAACCCCTTCTTCACAAGCTGAAGAGTCAGTAAATGTTGTGGTGGTCTCTGTGGATCCTCCAAGCCCTAAGAAACCTGTCATTTACTTGATCCCAGCTAGCCCTCCTTCAAGGAAGGATCATTCTATCTATGGGATTTCTTATTGATATGATTCATCAAACTTGTATTCAAGGTTCATAAAAGCTACGGACTCTACTTCTTACAATGTCGTGGGGCACACATATAATACAAGAAGAAACAAATAGAATTTGGATCAACAACCTTTTGTTCCTACATCTCAACCTACTCAAGTTCCTACTTCTTTACCACCTTCCCAACCAAGTCTTCCTTCAGCATCTAAACCTATGACTAAACCACCAAGTGATTATGATCTTGTCAAGCAACTTCGTATTACTCCGGCTAAGATGTCGCTCAAGGATTTGCTTCAGATTGCCCTAGTTTATCAGGAAATGCTTCAGGAAGCCTTGCAAAATATTCTTTTACCTGCCTCCGCTAGGCCTATGGAAGTTAATGTGTTTTTGGCTCATATTCATGTGGATTCACCGAATATTACGTTCCATCCACAAGAACTCCCAACTTCAGATATGCAAAAACAAGTAGACCCTTTAATGATTATAATTAATGTTAATACTATTGGAATTAGGTGTACCCTCGTTGACACCAGTTCGGCTCTCAACGTTTGCAGTATCGATTTATTTCCTAAGATTAAGGTTGATTCATCTTCTCTAGTTGCTTCTTTTTTGTACATTTGTGGGTTCGGTAATGCCACTCACCAAGCTCTAGGCACGATAATACTGCCTTTGTAGTTGGGCCACGTTACCTTACCTAATTTGGTTTATGTGATGTCTGGCCCTTTTCCTTACAATCTTCTTTTGGGGAGACCTTGGATTCATGCTATGGTTGTGGTAACTTCTACTTTACATCATTCTTTAGAGTTTGTTGCAAATAATCAAGTGGTCACAGTCAAATCTGACCTAGAAGTTTTTCACCTTTGTGAGTTAGCGGTTGTTGGCTGGGCTTCGATTGTCTCCACTTTTAAGAATTGTATTCCATCTTTAAATATTGATTCTATGGCTTGTTCCTCAGCGATTCCCTCCATGGAGGTTGTACCTGAAGCAAATGTTGTTAAAGACAAGCCACCTAAAGCAGAAAGTCCTAAGTCTTCCCTATCTACTTCTTCTAAATCAAATGCTTTCTTTAGTGATGATTGGCGATCTTTGGAATTCTCTGAATTCTTTATCAGAGAATACAAGGTAAATCCCACTCATCTAAAGCTTTTGATAACCTCAAATATCTCTGATGAAAAATAAGATGATACTCCCGTGGAGGGAAACTGTAATCCTGTTTAGGAGACTAGTCCTTCCCTTGCTGAGGAGGATAATTCTTCTCATACAAAGGAGGTTAATGTTTGTGAATCGAGTAAAGGAGATGGTTGTGCTCTCATAGATGCATTCGATGTTCACTGGTGGAACAAAGCTCTCTACATGGAACCACTGCCTTCCAAAGTTTTGCAAACTTGCTATGATTTTGGATATATACTCGCTTCTCAGTATGGCTATGGATGAAAAATCCTTGGACATATTGAGCAAGGAATCCAGGTCCCTATCCAAATGGAGCCTCATAAGCGTTATCTACGTTTGGGATGCTCTATTGAACAATCTAAGCAAAATCCTTGGTGGAGTGTTAACAGGATTTCGGTTGAACCACTTAGTGTGGTCCATCCTGAACTAATAGAGGAAGGGGTGTAGGATGAGATAGTTCCTCTAGATGTCTTCTCCTCGGATGAATCACTTGAGGAATTCTTAGGTTCCTACTCCCCTTTTCCTCCTTTCCATCATAAAAGATGATTCCTATATCGCTTGAATGAACAGGAATATTTTGGAGAATTTGTCTTCAATGTTGATGAGGAGGACCCTCTAACTAATGTTCAAGACAAAATCTTGATATCACATCCTAGAGATTGTAGTCCCCTCCTCAAGGGAAAAACTACTAAAATCTCTATGGATCCTAAGTCTTCTGAAAAAGTAATTAAGATTGGGAAGTTTCTTTCTTCAAAAGAAGCAAACGAACATTTCAATCTCCTACATTCTCATCCTGGCATATTTGCTTGGATGTATGAGGAAATGCTCGATATAGATGAGTCCATAGTGGTTTACAATATCATCTTATGTCCCGATGCCAAGCCAGTTGAGCAGAAAATCTAAAAGATCAATCCCAAGGTCACATTGTTGGTGAAGATAGAGATAGAGAAGTTGTAAAAGAAAGCTTTAACTATCCAATTGACTATTCCCCTTGGATCTTGAATATTGTCTCTGTTAGCAAACATGATGGTTTTATTCATATATGCATTGAATTTCGTGACCTAAATAAGGCTTCTCTTAAAGATGATTTTATGTTACCTAATATAGATATGATTGTGGATTCGACTACAGGCCATGCCCTGTTATCTTTTATGGATTGTTTCTCGGGTTACAATCATATCCGTATTAATTTGGAGGATCAGTACAAGACATCCTTCACTACCCCTTGGGGTACTTTCTACTACGTGGTCATGCCTTTTGGGTTAAAGAATGTGGGAGCTACTTACCAGTGAGCGATGACCCTAATATTTCATGATTTTATCCATAAGATTTTAGAAGATCATGTTGAAATCTTGGTGAAGTCTATAACCTATCAAGATCATGTGAAGAACATTCATCTTATTTTTTAGAGGCTTCGACTCTATAAGATGAGACTTAATCTTCTTAAGTGTGTCTTTGGCATAGACACAGGAAAACTTCTAGAATTTATAATCTCTCACCATGGAATCGAGGTCAACACAAATAAGATCGATGTAATTGTTAACAGGCCTTCACCCAAGAATATCACCGAGTTGCAAAGTTTACAAGGGAAGATCCAGGCAATTCAAAGATTCATATCTCAACTGGTTGATCGTACCCTTCCTTTCACTCGCTTGTTAACGAAATATGTTCGCTTTATATGGGACGAAGAGTGCTAGAAATCTTTTGAGTCAATCAAAGCCTATTTGGCCAATCCCTCAGATATCGTCGTACTATAGAAGTTGAGAAAGCCAACTTCACAGACCCCGAAGATCACCTGCATGCAAATAACTTGTCATAGAAAGGAAGAGATGGAGACAAAAAAGCAAGGGTGCTCTGCAAGCTTCAAGAGAGATTGCATTGCTTAATTAAATAATTACAAAGATCAATCCTTAAAAGGAGATCATGCAAAACCTAAAAGTAACCCTAATAGGTAGACATTTAATAATTAATATAATTATTAAATGTCACAATATGCAAACTAAAGTGAAATCTTAAGAGAGGAATAAAGGTAACTTAATCAACATAAGTTAAAACCTTTACTCTAACACCTTAAGATGAGAAAGAGTGCAGCTACAAACATGTGTAAGAAAGCAAAGGTAACTACAATGCATGAAAGCAAACAAGGGTCCCGGCAACTAGGCCTGATCAGGTACCCGAATACAACCAAATCTCTGCAAAGTGGAGAAATAGAGAAAACCTCATGGGAAAACCTCTACTCCAAAAAGAGATGA
>VDFB02000007.1:97816302-97837412 GCA_007258455.2 Sequoia sempervirens | reverse complement strand
ACTAAGACTATTCATACAGGTCCTATTATTACACTGCTAGGTCCTAGCACATCAAACAATACACCAAGAATAATTGATCAAATTGCCAACGCTATCCAAAACACCCAACAACAAAGGACCCAAAGGAAGTTCTTGAACTGTCAATATAATCCTCTAGGGGAGCCCATTGAATTGATCTTTAAACAATTGTTATAGCATAACACCATAAAACTTCTAGAACCAAAACAATATGACCCTAGGCAGTTTAAACCTTCTTGGTGGGATGATAATGCCTTTTGTGAGTACCATCGAACTAAAGAATGTATAGCCTATCACAATGCCAACAATTGAAAAATATCATACAAGACCTTGTGGAAAATGGCACCATTGAACTTAACAAAAAACAACAACAATCTTCAAACAACAGCCAATTTTTTTCACTGATCCTTTACATGATCATGGAAAAGGAAAGGCTTCTAGTTCGGGCAATAAGACCAATAACAATTCAGCCAATTACACTAATGCCAAATATGAATATAACCATAGCACTATCATAAATCACATTTGAGCTACCGATGAACATGTCAACACCATTAGCATTAAGAAACCTCCTGAATGTTCGATCAACACTCGTTGAACTAAGGTAACCATTCAAGGACCTCCGTCACAATAGAAACAAAAACCCTCAAAGGCCCAATACAATTCGCTCGACCAATTAGGGCAGACTCCTACACAAATTTCTATCTTAGAATTGGTGCGTATATCACCTGATCACTGAGCCATCCTTGAAAGAGATTTGTAGAGCACAACCATCCCCACTGACCTTGACATCAATCATATCTAGGAGATTGTGGGATACTTGACCAATTCCCATCATGCCACCTTTTTTTATTAAGACTATTCAACCAAAAAGACAAACCATAATGACCCTTTACACCTTGAAGTCCTTGTCCATAAAACCATTTAGTTAGACAAGTCTTGGTAGACGGTGGAGCAGGGTTGAACATTTACACCTTAAAATTGGTTAAGATGTTGGGATTCTTAGAAGCACGTGCAGATACCACTAAGAGCATTGCCATCAAGGCATAAGTCAATGAAGAATGATCATCTAAAGGAGTCATAACAAGTTATCAATTAGAGTTGGTCCCGCAGTCATGGAAACCACCTTCCAAGTCTTGGATCTTGACCTTCCATACAACCTTCTCCTCAACTGACCATGGATTTATGCCATGAAGGTTGTCCCATCCACATATCATCAATGCCTTAAATTCCCATATAACGGTACTAAAATCATAATAGCTGGCAATCATGATCCATTCCAATATTGCACCAACTTATGTGGAGTGCCCCAACAACAAGTGCCTGTCAACCAAGAGTCTTCATCGTCCACCTCATATCACTACACTGACCCTTCTACTCTATCAAAAGCATCCACCTTTGAATCTCCACCTCCTGATCCTAAGATTGAGGTCCAAGACAAAGACCGTGGAGAATATCATATGAAGACGTCATACTGTATCAGTAAGCTCAATACCCCTAAGTCATATGGAAAACCAGCAATAGATAAAAGACAATCCAAGGTCACCATTCACTTGCCTGCCTCAACCACTTTCACAAAATGGGAGGAATTACGTAAAGAAGCAATCAATGAAGAGGATGTGACCTAGCTTTATAAAGAAGAAGGAAATGAAGAAGCTCTTCCACCTGCTCAAATACCAACATAACAATATAGAATTTAGGATTAAAATAATTCATGAAAAAGGCTATGATGGACATAGCGGAATTGGATTAAAAAAAATGGAATTACTAAACCTTTATCCATATCCAAACAAAGAAAAGGCCTAGGGCTTGGGTTCAAACCAATTAAGATTGGTGCTTCTTGTATCACAACACCTTTACAAGAGGAAGTAACTACTTCTAAGGTTATTGAGACATTTTCCTTACCTGACACCTCCCAACCACTTGACATGCTTGACAACGACTACATATAGATTGATTCCAATGAATATGAATGGGACTCCCTTACATCTAGTGAGTATAACATAGCCGAAATGCTTGTTGAGCTTGACCTATCTGATACCATGCTTCATGGCCCTGATGAAACCTATGTCTTTACCTTTTCCACCTTAAAAATTGACATTTATGATGATGGCATCCCATTAGTTTATCCCAACTCATCGATTGGGATAAACGAGAACCACCCATCTTGGATACATTTGAAAATGACAAAGCAATTTATGAATTTATGGGACTACGTGAAGGAATCCCTAGTGGTGACCATAAGGCTAGATTTACCATTGAATTAGATCATACGACATACTTTGGGGAGTCTGTCTACCCCTCTAGTTGCAAAAGTAAAAAGAATAAAGAAAAAAATGAAAAAAGTAAAAAAGATGAGTCTCTAGGTGAAAACCAAAAGGTGCCTTTAGACCAAGAAAACATGAAAATAAAGGACGTATCTGAGGGAAAAAACCTCTCTGAGGCACCCAAGGATGGAGGGTTGGATGTTCTCCCCATTACCCAAGAGAAGACACCGATGTTAATTAGAAAATCCATGGAAATTAACATCGACACAAAGGATAATCCCAGAATAATACACTTTGCTGCATCATTGACAAAATCAAAATTGCTAGGATTTTGAGATTTCTTTGAAGAAAGATAGATCAAATTTTCCTGGTCATACGTCAACATGCCTAGATTGGATCCTGACTTGATAGTACATCATTTACCTTTGCATCTAGATGCTAAACTAGTCAAGCAAAAACTTTGAAAAGTGCATCCAAAAATTGCTTTATTGGTCAAAGTTGAATTGAAAAAAATACTAGACGTTGGCTTCATCAGAACAATTGATTATGTAGAATGGCTTTCCAACTTCATGCTAGTTATAGAACCAATAGGGGCATCCACATTTGTACACTTTCAAAATTTAAACAAGGCATGTCCTAAGGATGACTTTCCTTTACCAAACATTGACATAATCGTGGACTTGACGTCTGTATACAAGATGTTGTCTCTTATGGATGGCTTCTCGGGATATAATCAAATTAGAATTGCACCTGAAGATCAACATAAGACAAATTTCACTTGTCCATGGGGTACTTATTGCTGGAATGCCATACCTTTTGGACTTAAGAATGCAGGAGCAACATACCAACAAGCCATGACCATAATTTTTCATGACATGATGCACACTCTAATGGAAGATTATGTAGATGATCTGTTAGCCAAATCAATAACCCAAGGTGACCACTTGAGGGTTTTAGACAATATTTGCAAGGTGTTGGAAGAATACAAAGTCAAATTGAACCCTAAAAAGTGTGTCTTTGGAGTCACATTAGGAAAACTTTTGGGTTATATAGTTTCCAGGTGAGGCATTGAAGTAGATCCAACAAAAGTCAAAGCAATAATGGACATGCCTCCACTAGCCAACATAAGTCAACTAAAAAAACTCCAAGGCCGACTCCAATCAATCAGACAGTTCATAGCACAATTGGCTGAAAAGATTCATCCTTTCCAACACTTACTTAGAAAGGGGGTATTGTTTATATGGACAAAAAGTGTCAAGAATCTTTTCAACAAATTAAGGATTATCTACTGACACCACCAATATTAATGTCACCCATTGATGGGAGACCTCTCATCCTATACCTTTCAGCCACAACATCCACATTGGGGGCATTACTTGCACAAAATGATGACGAAGGTCATGAACAAGCCATATACTACATTTGTTGCACCTTGGTAGGGTATGAATTAAATTACAGTCCAATAGAATGTGCTTGTCTTGTGGTAGTCTTTGCTACCCAATGACTAAGGCACTATATGTTGAATCATCAAACAAAGTTGATCACAAAAATAGATCCCTTGAAGTGCCTCCTCAGTAAAGCAACATTGACATGACAGTTGGCTAAGTGCTCGTCTTGATACTTAGTGAATATGATATCTAGTATGTCGAAAGAAAGGCCATAAAAGGACAAATTATTGTCGATCAACTTGCAGACACACCAACTAAGGTAGATCATCCACTAGTTTTGGATTTTCTAGATGAATCCATCTTTACTTTGGACACAAAAATGACACATGGAAACTGTACTTTGATGGGTCACATACAAATCATAGTTCTAGAGCAGGCATATTATTTGTCACCCCTCAAGGTGATACTATTCCCAAGTCATTTAGAATTTCCTTTCCATGTATGAAAAATATAGCATAATATGAAGCTCTCCTGGTGGGATTACGCACATGACTATCAAATGGAAGATCAAGCATTTGGAAGTATATGGTGATTCCCAACTAGTAATTTGACAAGTCAACGATGACTATGATACCAAAGATGAAAATATCATGCCCTATAAATGAATGGTAGACAACTTCCGATAGTATTTTGACATAATCCTCTTTCATTAGTTACCCCATATTTAGAAGAAAGCAACAAATGCCATGTCCACTATTGGCTCTCTCTTGGATATACCAAATAATGTGCCTGAATTTGAGTTTTTGGTAGAACAACTTTTGGTCCCTTCCTTCGACATCCCTGAGTCTGAGATGGTGTGAACTTATTGGTCCCAATTCCCCATGGTACCAAGACATATATGACTACCTTCATGACCAAATCCTACCCCTTGAACGTTCACCTAACTAGCATAATAAATTCATATGTAAGACCTCCAAATATGCCATCATCGGAGACACCCTTTATAGACGTTCCCTAGACAATACCCTACTACTATGTCTCGATACTAAAGAAGTGAAAATAACCTTATCTAAGGTGCATGTGGGTATATGTGGAGCCCACTCTAGCAATCCAACCTTAGCTCAAAAAATAATGAGACTAGGTTATTATTGGTCCACAATGGAAAAAGACTCATGTAATTCTTTCTTAAGAAATTTTGACAATGTTAGGTTCTTAATCCACGTGCCAGCACAAGAAATTCTTCCGATAACATCACCTTGGCCCTTTGCTCAATGTGGACTCAACCTCATAGGTAAGATTCATCCCACATTGACTAATGGTCATAAATTCATCATCACTACGACCAAGTATTTCACTAAATGGATCAAAGCCATCCCAATGACATATATTACCAGTAAACAGATTTCCAAGTTTATCCTTAATTATATTATTTTCCGGTATGGTGTCCCTTAGTCCATCATTATTGATAATTTGGCCGTCCATTCAAAAATCAAAAAGTCTTCCAACTTTGCGAGAAATTCCACATCCAACACCATTTTTCCACGCCATATTACCCACAAGGTAATGACAAAGCCGAGGCGTCTAACAAAACATTCCTTAGAATCCTTAAAAAGACTATCAATGATGCTGGTCATGACTAACACCTCCAATTTAACCCTGCTTTATGGGCTTACCACACAAGCAATTGTACCCCCACTAGTGCCACTCCATATTGCCTAGTCTTCGGTTCTAAAACAATCTTACTTATTGAGTTCGAACTTCCTTCCCTATGGGTATCCATGCAAGAGCATATAGATGATGAAGAATACCGAGTCTCAAGACTACATGAGTTGGAACTCTTATATGAGTGAAGACAAAGAGCATTGGATCATCTTCAAGCATATAAGAACCATCTCCGTCACAATTATAATAAGAAAGTCTTGAATCAATATTTTGACATTGGCGACTTGGTTTTAATGGAAAATCCTAAGAATTAAGCTGAACAGGAGAAGCCAGGAAAGTTTGAACCAAAGTGGTTGGGCCCCTGTGTCATCACAAAAATCTTTGGATTGGGGGCATATCAACTCTCAACTCCTGAAGGGGAGCCCCTGTCAGAACCAATCAATATTTTGCATCTGAAGAGGTTCTACACATAGCTTCCATAAGTCCTATCTTAACTAGAAAAAAATAGAAAAATAAAAAATAAAAAATAAAAAATAAAAAATTTCATGAAAATAGTAAAGAGAAATAATTCATCCAATAGTGAAAACCACTTCGGTGGTTCTTTGAATAAGTACCATGGTAAAAACTTGGAAAACAAGCACCATGTGTAGTTTACTTTGCTTTGTCATCTACCATCATTCCAATATGATTTTTCCTATAATTTCATCCTTCTCATAACACCTAGAATAATGACTGGTTGTCCTTTCCATTGGCCTAAAATCATTGACATCATGCATCCTTTCACCTTCCATAACACCTATACCATTCCATCCCTAATAGATTGGTCTTATACCCGACTAAGGGAAAATATTTGACCTATGTCATCATTGGATCTTACACTTGCTATTAGAGGTCACTATATAGTGGGTATGGGTGCCTCGATTATGATTTCGGCGAGGCTTGTGGGTGCAGGGAAAGGTTTGATCGGGAATGCAGATGTTGGGGAACTAATGGGTAAAGTGCGCGAAATGGTGGCACTTTTGTGTAAACTAACAAATAGCAGCGTTCCGCGTTATAGCGGCGCTGCGTTATCTTGGCGTTCGGCGTTCTATAACGCCTGCGTTATAATCACGTTCACGTTATTGTTTTCTTTGTAAATTTAGCCGATTTTTGCCTTGGAATACCAACCCAAAGGCTTGGAGAATTCCCAAAGACCCGAGGCGATGTTTTTCCAAATTCAACAAATTTTCACATGTCAGTTCGTGCTCACCATCAAGATTTACATCACGGTTCAATATCAAAATCAAACATGGGTAATGTTAGGTTCTTTATTAGCTTTCCAATGATGTAATTTTTTTTCACTTTCTAACAATGTTAAGCCTTTCATCCACTTATTTTCTTTTGTTTGTATATCCGTTTTTTCTTCAAAAGGTGTTTGAGTATTTTTTTTCGCTATAAAATTAACCGTTCATAAAATTTTGAAATAAATTACATTTTTAGAAACTAGACTCCATTCACAATTAAAAAAAAAAAATTAAAAAAATCTATTAGTTTCAAAAAATTTGAGGGTGAGCACGGCCAAAATTCTGCTTTTTAGGAAGTGGCCACTTAGAAAATTAATAAAAAATCAAATATTCATTAAAAAATTATCAGAAAATATCCAGTCCTTACTACATACTATTATCTAACTTCTGACCAGAGCGATTTTAAAAATACTACAAAAAAGTCCACCGTGCTCAGGTCACACAAGAGTTGCTATGTTATGTTTTTCTGACAGAAACAATAGCAATTTGTGTGTGTCCCTCTTTTGAACCCCTTAATCTCAACCATTTTCAAAATAAATTAGTAGTTTAGAAAGTAGACTCGGAGCACTACAAATCCTTGTTTTGTTCCATCTCAAAATTTTGAGTGTAGCTATCCTCAATTTCACGTCCAAGGTCAGTATTTCCTGATTTCAGAAAAAAAGTGGCCACTTAAGCCCTTTTTTGGGAACCATCTTGGTGCACTTACCCTAATGTCGTGCCTAAAGAAACAATAGGCAATGCGAGGTCCTATCTCTATATGGGGCTCTATCTGTGCCCCGTTTCGCACTAGGATTCATTAGGCCCTCGACGATTATAAACGGAGTGAGTGCCCTCTCTATCTCTATGGGACCCTATCTACATAGAGAGTCCCGTGAGCCATATAGATAGATAGGGCGGGTATCCCTTCGGTTCGGAACCGTGAGATAGAGTAGATCATCCATCTAGCATCATCCATCTAATCTAGCACCACGTCATCCATCTAGCATCATCCATTATGATAGTGATATGAGTGGTAATATATAGCCCTTGAGACAAAAAAATCATAAAACCTCAAAATCCAAAAAAATCAAAAGGTGTCAAAAACACAAAAACATCCAAATAAATTTCAAAAATCCCCCAAAAAAGGTCAAAGTTAGTCCTGTCAATCCATGTCATTGTCAAACTATGTTGCCTCTGTGACTTAACGTAGGCAAGGCCATCTGTCAATGTGCCCCCAAGACATTAAGTTAGTCATTCTTAGGTTTTTCAAATAAAATCATGATTCAGTCCTTTGTAAATAAAACAAATTTATGTCATGTCAAACTACGAGGTCTCTATGCATTGTTACATAGGCAAGGCCATCCATCGATGAGCCCCTGAGGCCACCTAGGTCAGTCGTTTAGGGTTGTTCGTGTTAGTCATAATAAATCAGACATTATCAACATAGATATGAATAGTCATCAAAACATCAGACAAGTCATGTATCAACAAGACAAACAGGTTAACAAGCTCACTCAGTCAAACCAAACAAATTGTCAAAATAGTCAAAAAGTCAAACCATTAAACCAATAAATTTATGTCTTATACAAGATGTGTCCTTCTTGAAACTATAAATTTTCACTTATCACACTTTGTCATTTCCCTTATACAGGTGGTTACATGATCAAAACTAGACTTGACATCTTATACGACATGTTTCCCTCCTAAAACTAGGCATCATCAAATAATCAACCCGTCAACCATCTAGTCTTTTAATTGTCAAACAATCATATTTTGGAAAACACTTTGAATGGCTATTGATCTTGTGGTCTATTTTGTTTTATATTTTTCTTAGTTTTTCTTTGAGTTAGGTTACTAGCTTCCTCAAGGATGTCCCATGAAGGATTTAGAGGAGTGATGATGTCTCATGACTCTTTTCTTCAATTGCTACTTGTGGATTGGCTTGGCAAAAAGGCTGGGGAAAATTTTCCTTTAGTATGAGTCAAGATGTTCCTTGTCTATGACTATCTATTTTGGCAAGAGGATGACCTTTCATACCTTGGTCTATGTCATACCATGGTGTTTGTTATCCATTTGTTTCATTTTATTTCCCAAGATGATTAATGCAATGCCTATTATGTATTTGGAAAAATATTGAAGATTCTTCTATCATACTAACATCCATGTCTTCCATGCTAACATTTCTTCCATTCACATTGTGACAATGTCCTGTGACACAAAAAAACACATATCCTACATATATAGTCATGTTCAAACATCATATACGCATTATCATCTATACATAGTGCATCATATACATGTGCATCAAGAAAATATAAAACATCCATGATATATAGGCATATAGGCATATATATAACCATTCATTTGCATTCACAATCATGATACATATAAGAATCCATTCCATCCCATTATCCTAATCCATATAATCATTCATAATGATTAGTCATGACCATTTATCATATTGCATATACGTTTACATTTGCATCACATAAACATAAAATGACCTCATATCTCATTATTTATAAGCATCACATGGAATATACATGGCATAAAGAGCATCATAAATATAAATGCATACATCCATCATAAAGAAATCATATGTAAGGCATCACCACATAGGATCATTGCACCATCATATCGACTGCATAAAAACACATGCATAATAAAACACTACACAAATCATATAATCACCACCAAAAAAAATCATATATATATATATCACTCAAAATGTGTCACAGTACAATGTCATAATGTATCTCCCAAATTAGAGCTTGTAGGATTGATGGAAAAAGTACAAGTGTCAAAATACATAAGTCAAAATGGGGTTTATCCTAAGCTACCATGCTCTCCGGAGGGTGATGATCTATCATAAGGCCCTGATACTCCACTACTGCACTCTCCCCTACTATGGGACTGACTCTATGACTATCTACTATGGGAAAAACCACTGCTTAGTGCCACTAATGCACTAGGTGCCCTGTGCTCAATTGGGACTACATCCTCATATAGATCTCTATAGTACTACTCTCTCCTCCCCACTCTGATGAGTTCCTATGCTATGTTAGCGATATATCCTTTGCATGTAGCCATGAAATCAATAACCCTATGCTTTGCATCCTGAGCTCGCATCACTGTCATATCCCTCTCTGACCATAGAGTGTCCCACTCTAGGAAGAGTCCATCTCTCTCTACTTGTACAATCTGGAGCTCAGCCTCTAGAGCCTGTATCCTGGCTTGTAGATCCTATAGCATCCTGATCCCTATCCTCCTCCCCACCCTTGACAGATATGACTTCGTATCCAGGCTCATCTCCATGATTAATCCTCTCTTAGAGAATCTAATCCTCCTCTCCCATCTAATCCTCCTCCTCTAGCTTCTCCTCCCCCTCATGCCTCTCCACCTTTGGCTACTCCACCTCCATTGTAACTACATCTTACAATACTTCAAGCTGCTCCCGAACTAGTTTCTTTCCCTCCATCTCCATATCTTATCTGACCTCCTCTTGTCTCTCCTCATGCCACTCCTCTCCCTCCTCTCTGGTAGTGTTAGCTCAAAACGGGTGTCAATGCTCAAGGGATTTCCAATCTCATGATATGCTTTAAGGTAATGCATAAGATTTGAAAGAAGAATTCAACCTTCTCTTTAGGTACGAAAACCCGGGTAAGTGTACCTCTTAAACAATGTGGTAGGCTTAACTCTCAGGATTATTTTAGCGCGCTTGTTCACAATGGCAGTGAGGTGAACAAATGAAATCCAACTTGAAAACAACACAATATTCTAATCTAGATCCTAAAATAAATGCTCAATTAACAAATGTAAAGAAAACTGAATAAATCCAAATGGTGAAGTGCAAAGACTAGTGCCTTGTTGGGTATGCAGAGTCAAATGAGATCAAAATGAACTACACATCACTAAGAAAATTCAAATTATCTGGCATATGTTATGTTTACAACCTGTATAAACATGCAAGAATATGACTGCTAAGCTCTACTTCAATAATCCAAAATGATTTTCTTTGATTGTCATGGATCAATAAGAGGATTTAATCTTTTCTTGAAAGAACCAATTGATTGATCACACAAATACAGCAAACGTGTATCGATAAATCAAAAGTAAACTTGCTATGTTAATTTAAACAACCAGAAAAATCATTCATGGAGACAACTTAGCAATATTTTTCATTTCAATTCAACAAATAATTGACACTAGAGAAATGTAGCAACATCAACTGAATCTCATAAATACCTCCATTGTGAAATCATGCAATAATAGCCTCTGGTATGATAATTTTACTCTACTGTATCTACTAGTAGTATATCAAAAATATAAAATCTGGTCCCAATTAACAACTACAACATGCTTATTTATACACTAGCATGAGAAAAATATCAAAATAAAATATTATGTCGGCCTTCCACAAGATTCGGGCTCAATTCAAGTCGGCCAACAACGGTCTCCAAGCATTCAACATGTTGGCCACGAGATTTTGAAATTCTGTTTTTACCAGTAGAATAGTCGGCCAGACACAACATATCATCCTGCCGAAGGAAATTCAAATGCTTATCCCTGCACCCTGTATTCTACATTCACCATGACCACCAGCTTGCTATTTCAAAGTCAAGAAGTATCGCTTTTGTTCCTTTTATGTTTTTCCATAGCCCATCCCCTTCGGTGAGAAGTCATAGAGATAAAAAATGCTTTATCGAAAAGAACTTTACCTCCAATTTGTCGCTGTAACAACCCGTTAGTCATACCGAAGCCACATAGTATTCCTTTGTTCCTGCTCTGCTTCGCTATAAAACATAAGTGTCGGGGAGACTATATACCGAGACTAAAATACCATGCCAAAAGGCATTCACTTTTGTTTCACAGTCGCCGTGAAAAGGCAACATTTACTCAAAAAACCATCTCCCACCCGCTTTCGCTAAGACAATGTAGTGTCGGGGAGAGGTTACATAGATCGCTCCAAGTTTCACTGAGAGCCTCCCACATAATCTCATGTCGGTGTGACTAAAAGATTCTTTCACCGACGAGTGCCCATTTCGTTTTAATCGTTATCGCTATGACCATAGGATCTCAGAGAGATGTCTCATAGATTAGGCCTTGCTTCACCGAAGATCCTCATTCATTTCGAGTCGCTATGATACTCCAATTGTTATGCCAACAAAGTGACCTCCGCTTCCATTTGGAAAGACCCCAGGCTCCTCACCAAGACCACACGCCGAAACACATAAGTCACACGAATAGAACAATTCCTCCACCACCTATTTGGCCAGAATAATGGAACTCATTGACACTACTGAAAGCATTCAACTTATAATCGACAACCACCAAATGAGAAGCTCTGGGAAACAAGTGATATTCAGTAAGACACAACCCCGAAAGCCATAACATATGCCGAAGAGACCCATAGTGCACCTATCGCCGAAACAACATGACTTCGGTAAGACGTTAGCCCGACCACAAAGACATATGTCGATAATCGCCAGCAGAAGAAAACTCTGAATCACTAAAACAAGGGAAATGTCTTGTCGGAGCAGGGCAACAAACGCTATTAGAAGAATAACGGGGTTGGGAGACCTCACATCGCCACAATCGACACACCAAAACATACAGCATTAGTAGAAAAACATAGTAATGTGGAGACAAAGGGAGACCTATGCCGATAGAGACCAAAAGGTGGAAAATGCATAGATAGATAATCTAGGGGCCAATCATGAGCCAAAATGTGAGCAAATAATTACGAAGTGAAGAAAAATTGCATAAGGAAAGACTAATATGGAGACTCGGGGGGCATGAAAATATGCAAAGAATCATTGGAATTTTAATAGTTCCAACGGTGGGAGAGAGTAGCCTATGTTCTCTTCTCAATCTTCCTCGATGTCCGCCACACCACCTCCACCTCCACCACCTCCCACCATGATCACCTCCTACCACCTCCTCATCCTCAATCTCCCTCTCCCTCTCCCTCCTCTCTAGTCTCATGGGCCTTTCCCTCGCCACACTATAGGTGCTGGCTACTTAGGATCTATCAGTGGTTGTGGCCTATGTGCCTGCCACCAAGCGTCATACTCGATTGTTGCCCCTACATCTACTAGCCCACCCCTCCATTCCCATGGAAATTTTTGTAAACCATCTATACTTTGCTCAACTGTCATCACTGGAATCACTGGGCCTCATAATGCCACCTCTCTCAATGATCAAGTAAACTCTGTAGTACCCTGTGGAATACCTAGCTGCTCACCAAATTGCCAAAGCACCCTATTTGATAAATACATGTCAATGATATGCTGGGATTGGACTATCTATCCAATCAGGTATCTAGGCTACCAACACCATTGCATATGTTGATCCTCATCGGGCCACTGTGTGCAATCCCTCCAATGTCTCCAAATAAAGCTAGTCAAAATATCCAAGCCATGCCACCAATACCCCACATCCCCGACATGGGTCTATGTAACTACACCTCTATATATATATATGGTATGTTGGCCCGAACTAGTGACCAAATGGTGAACGAAACATGGCAATGTGCTCCTAAGCCCAGACCATCAGAAGTGTAACACCACAACTCATCGACTATCCACCTTGATAGGTTATATCATGTAACTGGAAATATAACATCGCCAATAAACATGGCCCCCATGCATATAGAGTGTCCCTAGCCATCATCCCTACCAAAATGTCACCCCACCTGATTGAAAATCAATGTCCTTGATGGTCTGGTATAACAACCCTGACAATCAATGTACACAATACATAGTCAAATCGCTCATACCGATCAGCCAGGGTCTCCCACTTGATCTCATATCAGTCTACTCCCAGGTCTTGGATGTCATTATAAAAATAATATTTAGTCAATGCCTCAACACCTGGTATCCTTGGCCTGGATCATATCTGACCTGCTTACCCCATATCGACAGTCCAAGGATCCTGTACACATCCTCTAATGTAATCTTGGCCTCTCCTATCGGTAGATGAAATAAACATGTCTTTGAATGCCATCTCTAAGAAAGTGCAATCAACATCCCACTGTTCACCCTAATGATGGACATAAATGTTACAAGGTATAGGCTAAGATGCTACAACATACGCTTTTTAGCATTGGTCAATTGGTCTCATAATCGGTATGTGTTCGGCGACCACAACTCTTGTGTATAAATTAGATCAAGTGTAGCCTTTTCTCAAAATGACAAACAATACGTTAGTTAAGAAGATTACCCAAAACCTATTTGGCACATGTCATAACAAGAATTTAATCCTACACTAGAGAAAAACCTTTAATAGCTAGTTGCATCACAAAATTTATCAATTGCGCCACTCAATCACACTTGTGTCACATGCTTTCACAGATGTGATGTAGGGGCGCGATTGAGCACAACCCCTAATCATATGTGACCTAAAACTATAGTTGCGTGATTTCTAAAATAGTTGCGATAAAACCTATTCAATTGTGCACAACTACAATCAAATGCATCGTGCATTTGCAGTTGCGTTTTGGCGTTCCATAGATGTGTCGATTCCTAGTAGTTGCAGTCCACAATCTCAAAAACCTAATCTATCTAGGTGTGTTCTAGAAAATTGCATTGAATTGTATGCAATTGCATCAATCGTGATAGCTCTTGCAGCTAACGCAGAATGACACAATTGGCTGTTAATTTTTCCTAGTGCCTAAAAATGCATGAAATAAAATATTGACAAAGTGGGTTTCTAGATACTCATTGGTTCTCTTGTACCCTCCGGTCCTCTGAAGGCCCGCACATAGAACGCTCAATGCTCGGTGTGGGGAACATGTGACATCTTGGATTAGAGCTCCTTAATCTCCAATCTCCAAATGTTTAAATGAATCCTTTTGCCCTCAAATTCCTTACTTATACTTCCTAAAAATTAGGGTTTGTGCTGGTCGTGCTTGGTCAATGCTTTGAAATATCATTATGTTTACCCCAAAGGTCCCGAAATTGATTTCTTTCATCACCATGGCATTTGTGGCTATTAATTTGACTTTTCAGAACAATTTTCAATTTTTTTGAGTTTTTTTTTTGGAAAATTTGCAATTTTTTTCCAAGGGGGCATAGGTCTACCCTGCTATCACTTAGGCATGTCTTGATTGAATTTCTTTGACACAACATGATAAACTGCATTATATCAATGTGGAGCAAAATGTAGACACTAGAAATTTTCCTAAGGCTTGCGACTCCTAATTTCTTCATCATTGTCCACCTTGTCATTCTTGATAATTAAATAATGTTAATTATTTAATTATTTTCTAAAGTCATAAGTCTTCTATTAATTAAATAATTTTAATTATTTAATTAATTCATGTCTATCTTTATTCTTCTTGATTAAATTCTTATTTATTTAATTATGTCACTAATTAAGTCTCTTTCTTTCTAAAATTAAATAAATTCATATTTATTTAATTTTTATCCACTCCACTATAATTAAATAATTAATTATTTTAATTATTCATTAGCCTCTTCTCTCATAAATTAAATAAATTTTATTTATTTAATTTGGTCCACCCTCTTGAATTTTGAATTAAATCATTATTTAATTCAAAAGTAATTTTAATTATTTAATTATTCATTGGCCACCTAAAATTAAATAATTTTTATTATTTAATTTCTCCTATCACCTCTTTTTGCATACCAATCTTATCTTCCACATCAAGTCTTTATCTATCCATGTCTCAATTAACCTCCACCCTTGATTAAATTATTTATAATTTAATATTGACCGTCAATCCTTATGATTTTTCCCTAACCCTATTCCATACCTCATCTTTCACTCTTGGCCATTGATTATTTCCATTCAATCTTATCCCTTCATTTAAAATTGGCTTTCCTATAAAAGACTTTGTCATTGTCATTTCTATCATTTGGAGTTTTCACGAGCTTAGGCAATCTTATGCTATCTTGCTATCTTGCTATCAACGTCAAGTCAAGTGCATCCATAGTCATTTAGAATTTTTAATATTTTGGTTTGTCATTGTCATAGGCCATTATTGCATACTCAAAAATTTGAGGGAAATTATTATATTCAAGAAAAATGGAGAAGTGCAATGAAGGTGAATCAATGATGATATGAAGATTTGGTAATATTGTTTGTCTTTATGCTTATTTGTGCTTCATTGTTTATTGGGGTTTTATTTGTATGATTTATTTCCTAATCTCTTTTAATATTTTTAGCCACGATTACACAAAGGCTACCCTTGGCAAAGAGTTTGAAGCACAAAGTTTTTTGGGTTAGCAAAGTCTCCTCAAACATTAGCCCATGACATCATTGCAATAAAAAATAAAAATCTCTATTTTCTAAGAACACATTTTCCTTCTATTTTTCTTTAAGTCAAAGTGGTATTAGAAATAAATGCAAAAGATACATAGGAGTTGCAAATATTTATCTAAAACTCTAAACAAGGTTTAAAAGGTCTAGAGCTAACTACCATTCATGATGTTCAAATTGGGGGCTATTGATAGATTTTTCATCTTGAATAGTTGATCTCTTGAAAATATTTTTCCTACAAATTATCTCGTGGTCATTATATTTCCAAATAAAAAAGATAAGAGTGCTTGAAATAATAAGGGAGAGTTGTTGGTTTTGTTATCACATGCAAGAAACCTATATTTGGCCTTAGCTATAGCTCAATGGTCACTACAAATCATCACATCTTTGTGTATATACAAATGTAAACTATTCACATAATTTCAACAAGTACCGTCTCTATTTTGTTTTTCATGTTTCAAGTAAAAAAAGGTATAAAATTAAATAACACATAAAAAATAGATTACCAATCAACATTATTTAATAACTAAACTTAGAACTAAAAAATAAATAATGAAAAATGGATGATTGAAGAATATTAGTTATCTTATGATTGTTAGAAAATGTGTCTTAACCTTACTAGTAATGTTTATTAAATGAAGAATGTGGTTTTGAGACCATGAAACATATTTTAATTTCTCAACCACAAACTTTTCTTTTGGGAAAAATAAAAAGTCTAGGTGTTTAATGTCACTTCCAAGGATATTGATTGTATAAAGATTTTCGAGCTCTATAATTTTGAAAAGAAAGGCCCCAATAACCTCTTGGATCAAAATTTATGGCCTTTCGAAGTTGAGCCTTTTGTATTGAAAAATATAAAAAATATTTGATATAGAAAAGAGTGGTAAGAGGGACTTACACTTGTTGACCAACTTGTGATGTTTCTTACAACACATCATAAGGCATCTCTAAAAAAAGATAATCAATCCAAAATGGAACACATGAGTTGGTGAGTGGATTATGATACTCTTATGACATATGAAAGGAATATGCTCTTTTTAGCCTATGAACTCATCTTGAGATTTGGATGATTTTTCTAACTACATATTTGAGTGTAACTTTTTTGGATAGTTTTGGTTCATGATTTCATAATTACCATTTAATAGTTTTATATACTACTACTCATATTTTATAAGATGCTTGAGATGGAGGTAATGATAGTTATTTTTTAGGTATTTTTATGATGTTGAAATTACTCTATGTCTTTGGTTGGTAATGCTCTTGTAAGGAATTCCTCTATAAGTGTATTGTAACTATGTTTAGATTAGTGAATAATACATTGGGTTGCTTTAGAGTGTAGGATTTTCTTCCAAAAAGGGTGCTCCCCACTTATATATATCTTGTATGATTTTGTTTACATTTAATATATGTTTCTCTTTTCTATAATTGTAAATATCTAAAATTTGTACTATACTCTTCTCTAACATTAGTTTAGGAAGCATTTTTGCATACCTTGCCAAGTCTTTCAATGATAAACCATAGTTCCCTTACAACATGTATTTCTCATTTTGATTAAGCATAAATTGGGTAAGATTATTATTTATGCATAAAAAAATGTACCATTACTAGCTATTGCGAGGTATCTAACCACCTCTGGGAGCACCATCACTTGAGCTAGAGCCTTCCCAAATTACAAGAGAGCCGAGAGCTGTTTCACCAAAGCAGTGCAGAATGGATTGAGGATTCATAAATTACGCCATTGGCAAGAACTATTTTAAAGGAAATATATGGTGGGTGAGAAAACTACACAATCTGAGAAAGAACCATGAGAGGTGGTGAAATGCACTAATAAATTAAGTCACAATATGTACTGGTGTGAAGCTTAGAGATGGTGGTGAAATATCCTGTTTACTCAGCACTTTATATAAGAAGTGCAACAGGAGATTATTATCACAAATTAAGATGCAATGCTTAATGGGTCTTAGCTGCACAGCATATTTAAAAAGATTTTACATTTATCAACTAGATATGCACTTGCTTTAATGGGTTTTGCGAAATTAGGACTATCTGTTGAAACATTGAAGCTCTTTTCAGATGTGGGTGATCTAAAATGCAAAAGAAGATCTCCAAATTGAGCTAGTTCTTTTACAGAAGATGAATCTTATTCTAAGTGATTTTTAGGTAAAGAGTTAGAAGAATGAACTGGAATTAAAACTTAAGTCTGAAATCCTAACACTTAAACTATTTAGCCAACTTGAAGAAGATTTTGATAATAACTCACTCTCATCACCTATTTAAAACTTGGAGTTCTCCGCAATATCACACATCATGTAAATCTGAAAGTGATTTGTGCAAAGGTTTGAAACAAACACAAGGCACAACTTGAATTAGCATGCAACTCCTGCAAATCACCTAACAACAATAAGACAAGCAAAGGATACAATAGATTTGAATCACAAGACACATCAAATTACTATTGAAAATCATAAACAAGAACTGAGAAAGGAAAACTCTATTGTTTTATTGAGTGAAGGAATGAAAACTCTCCAAATCTAAGTAGAAAGAAGTTTCCAAGCTCAAAAATATGTCAGAGCAAGAAACTAGAATCTGAACTGGGAAGAAGAAGAAAGCTAAGTCTTCTTCAAGATAAATCCCTCAAAAAACCCCTAATCTGAGCTCACCAAGAAAGCTCAAGGAAAAGGTATCAAAATTGTCTCGAAGTTTGCACAAAAGAAAAAAAAACTCACTTTTTCCATGATCACATTGTCCAACCTCTAAAAATAGACTAAATCTGCTTTTAAACCAAATAAAACAACTTATCCATCTAGCAGGGATCTCAAATCCGTCCAAGACAATACCTCTCAAAAATATGCTAAAAATAGCAAAGAATAAAGCAATTTATAAAAACACCGCTTTAATCCTGCTTTACATGATATGCAGATTTTCATAATTTGACTAATTTTTGCAACTAAAGATTTAGAAAATATTTTGCAAAAATACAACTTGTCTCTCCATTTACAATATTGATTTTCTTAAAAAATCATAAAACATATAATGAATATTTGTTATCATATCCCCTAATTGACTTCTCCAAAATCAATCTGAAAACAAGATCCTAAGTCATAAGTGCAATGATTTTACAACTTTTATTGATTTCTCACAAAATGAATCAATTATATCTATCACTATCCACTCCTTACCAAGGCACTATTAATCACAAATATCTAAAGTTCATAGCCCCCTTACATTGCCAAAAATTTATGAAAGAAACCTAAGGACTTAGGAAAATAGCACCACCATTTTTACAAGGCTCGACCTAGGCATTGAATAAGACATAAAAGAATAAGCCTAAAGACTATAATCTTAAATGAAAATCCCATTTTTGAATTAGGGCATGAAGGTGGACAAAAACAAAAGCAAAACCCTAAATTTGGGTCATTTTCATTTGGTGACTTTTGGGGAAATTGCTCTGCAAGCAGTGCCACCAAGTATGGGCTAGGGTTTCAGCTTGAAACCTCCATTCGAACTCGCCTTCCTTTTACTCTCCATCAGGTTAGATTTTTTCCACTAATGATAAGGTTGACTGTTATTTTTATTTGATATCATGGCTCCTCTTGATGGTAAAATGAAGGCCTCATAGGCCGCGACCATGAGATAACTATCCGATGCCCTTATTTCATTTTTTGTTCTGGCTTTTGATATCTCTATGTTCCTTCACCCATTGGTCAACATGCACGAGCTGAACTAAGTGCTTTGTTTGGATCTTGTAAGCTCTGTAGAGCTCTAGCCATGGCTTATATGTTCTCCTACAGGCATTAAGTGGTAAACTCTTGTTACTTCCTTTTGTCTTTTTGAAAAATAGAAACTTAAAAGCTTCATATACTCCTGCAAAGATGTCATTTTCATTTATAAATTTAAAGGCCATCCACAGGCCACACCATGTATGAGCTCAAATCTAGATTTATGTAAAGATTTCCATGCATTTTGATTGTGATTTTGCTTCAGGTAACCTCAAATCTGATGGAACTTACATGAGTTTCTTCTAACTGTGAAATGATAGACCATTCAAGAACTAAAAGCTCTTCTCTAGTACATGCCATGAGCATACTTTTCAAGAGCTTTCTGAATACTTTTGGGCTCGACCCAAAATGGTTTTCTACTTCTTTTTTACTTTCAGAAACAAAACTAGACATGGGCATTCGTCGTTTTGAAGAAATAAGACTATCTTTGTTATCTCCTCCTCTAAAGCTCAACTCACCGTGATTTATCTTACTTTATGTTGTTTTCATTAAAACCCTCACATGGGTATCTTAGAAAATTCAAATATCTTGTCTTTAATTCGAAACCCCAATGTGGGTTTTTAGAAAAATGAAGGAAAACATAACCCTGCCTCTTTCTGTAGAAGACCCATGTGAGTATTCCGAATCTTGGAGAAATTTGTGTTATTCCTCAACATGGATACATCATAACATGATTAAAACTAAATAATTGAACTGAAGCCTTCATATAGATATTTTGACTGAGATTGTGCACTTTGATTACATTCTACATTTTAGTAGAGTCCTCTTCCATTTATCTGTATTTGTTTGCATTTTCAATTGTCATTTCGATGCTTTTTTGAACCATCCTTTTGCACATAAATCTTTTTAATTTAACTCTATAGACTATTTGTTTTCTCTAGTCTCTTATGCACTCACAGTTACGCTCTTCATGGATGCACTCCAAACCCTCATTCATACCATTTCCCTTGTAAACTCTACTCATTCTGGAAGTAACCTTTGATATTGTAATTCTGTTCGACCTGTTCATATTTTCTTGCCTTTAATTCTGTGCTAAATATCCTTAAAAACATACCTCGAAAGCATAACTAAATGATACAAACAACTTTCTGAAACAATAATACCACAGTTGCATTGATACATGACATAGTGGATTACTTGATGCTTGTGAACATGAAGCTCCCCTCATTCTTGTTTGTCCCCTCATAATCTTGTTCTTCAACCTGGCAATCTTCATGCATTTTTATGCTCCATTTAATAAAATTGTTCCATGCACTTGCTCTCTTCTAAAATGAAAATCTGAAATAATGCTCTTTGTTGAATAATGCTCTTATTGGTGAGGCATTATGTATGCTTGTTCATTATCCTTTGTCACAAGCATAGACACTATTGAAGTTCACATAATATAATGAACATGATGAAAAATAATACTATGGTAGAAGAATATAACCATACAACAGTGTTTGAGATGAA
>VDFB02000007.1:97786662-97816202 GCA_007258455.2 Sequoia sempervirens | reverse complement strand
GAGGGAGGGAGAGATGGGGAGAGATGGAGAGAGGGGGGAGATAGAGAGAGGGAGAGAGAGAGAAAGGAAGAGATAGGTAGAGGAGGAGAGATAGAGAAGAGGGGGAGAGAGGGAGAGAGAAGGGTCGAGGAGGAAGAGAGAGAAAAGGGGGAGAGGGAAAGAGATAGGTAGGAGAGAAAGAAGAGGGAGGAGGTAGATCTATTGATAAATAATATACAGGGAGCAGTCCCTATGACACTTTCTGATCAAATCATTCCTCACCCACATTGTTCACATCCTCAAGTCCATGAAGCCCAACCACTTTACTTCACACCACGACTGGTATGCTTCAATGCTTGACCAGGCTGTACTGTCAGATCCCAATGCAAATCAGACACACCAGAGTTTCTTGGACTCTCGTCCTCCTCTAGATTGTGGTCGAAGTACTCTACATATGGCAAAGATATCATCGTTGGCATGATCGACACGACAATTTGGCCTAAAAGTAAAAGCTTGAATGATGAAGGCATGAAAGTAGGCAAATATTCAATTCCTCCAATTGCAATAGAAAGATTATTGGAGCTCGATACTACTACAAAGGCTATGAGGATAAGTGGGGCCTTATTAATGAAACCATAGATTATAAATCTACTAGGGACCGCACTAACCACAGTACACACAACATCTAGTATTGCTAGAGCTATTGTGCCTGTTGTCAGTTTCTTTGGTTTTGCCAACGGAATGACCAGAGGGATGGCCCTTGTAGCTAGACTGGCCATTTACAAAGCCTATTGGAAGGAAGGTTGCAATGACCTTGAAACGCTTGTTTCCATGGAAGACGCCATTGCTAACGGCATCGACATCACTTCAATCTCAATTAGCTCAATAGATGGGCCATTTTACAATGACAATAGAGCTATTGGAGCAATTGGGGCCATTGAAAATGGTGTTTTAGTTTCTCACTCGGCAGGTAACTACAAACCATTTTCATCTACTTTGAATAACATACTGCCATGGATTACTACCATGGGTGCGAGTAGCATCGACGAAGATTTCCCCGCATCTATTGTTCTAGGCAACCAAGAGATATTGAGAGGCACTTCCACCTACAGCGTAGTAGATGATCCAAGGTTGCAATAGCCTCTTCCTTTGGTTTACATATTCACTAACAATAGCTCAGGGCGTTTTCTCCCTGGTAGCATGAATTGCATTGAATAGAATTGCTCCTCAACTGTACAGAGAATATAACATCTTTCCTTCCATTCTTGGGGAACGGTATGCTGGTCTTTTATTAGAAGTTTAACGAAGTGTCTTCTGCATATTGGGATTTTAGAGTAGTCTCATATATTATAAGTTATATGTAGATCTAAAAACAGATTGTCCGATATTGTGAACACTAAGAAAATTTTATTCCTCTTCATGGATTCCAATGACCCAGAGCAGAGTCACAGTTTCCTCAAAAGAGGAGAAAGCCTAAAATTGATGGAGAAAAGGAGAGCCAACCTCCCACAATAGCAGATGATGATGGTGATGAAGTCCAAGCCTTTTTCAGTTTGGTGGAGAGAATCCAAGTAGTGGGTAAGCTTTTGAAAAAGAATGATTGGATTTGTCTTCTGCAACAGAGATTTCTAGGGCTGTAAATGTGGACAGTAGTGCCATGAAAGGTAAACCTGCATGGAAGCCCTCGTTGGAGTGGGAGGACTTTTCTTTCTTGATCGGGAAAGCCAACCAAAGGGATTTGACTTGTTCAATCGAGAATGCAAGCAATTCTGTCATGTCAAAAGAATTAGTTATTAGAAGTCATAAATCGAATCAGATGAGGAGTTTTGATCTCAATATTGAGGCCAACTAAGAACATTTGGTTCCTGCAATAGCGCTGACCTTATGTCATTAGGATTGTATATGTACTAACTCTTGTACAGTTTGAATCAAAAGATAAATGATCAGCAGGAAAATTATTTGTTGGGATGTAAATGTAAGATCAAATAGAAATATATATATATGTGTGTGTGTGAGAGAGATCGTTTTATTGCTACTCTGCTATTTTCTAATTAGCAGATACATTGTATATATTTAACTTTCTATATAGCTTCCAGATGTTAAATCAATAAAGATGTTTTAATGCTTTCGAATAGCAGGAGATATACATGTTGTTATTGGGAACTCATGGAACAGTGCACCTCAGGTTTCTTTTTTTTTGTTTTGTGAGATGTCAGCTGAGGTTCGTGCGACTTCATTGTAGAGAGTGTGCAGAGTGAGATCACCCATCGCCTCCTGCCACTTCTCAGAAAAGCCACTGCCGCCAACCAGCCGGAGGAGAGTCAGTTGGATATGAGGATGTCTTCAAGCAATTTTCCTTCGACAATATATGTAAGGTGGCATTCAGTATGGACCTCAGTTGCCTCGATATTTCTCTCCCACTCTTAGAATTCGCAGAGGCCTTTGATGTCACCACCAATTTAAGCCTTCATGGATCCTGTGGATGCTCAAGCGGATGTTCAACATCAACTTTGAGAAACACCTACGCAGGTAATCCACACCATTCATAAGTTCGCACAAGACGTTATCGACGTGCAAAAGAAATAAATATTTTCCTCTCGAAGGACCACAGTGATGTTGGCGCTGCTGCAGGAAAGGCTTCATACTATGTTTCCGCAAGAGATATCGTAATAAGTTTTATCTTGGCGGGTAGGGACACACCTTCTGTCGCACTCACATGGTTCTTTTGGATCCTCTCCTCTCATCACCGAGTCAAATAGAGTATTTATGTAGAAATTACATGCCTTGTTTCTGTGGGAGAAGAGAGAAAAACTAGAAACCAGTGTTGGGCATTTGTACTCCAGTTGCAGCAACTCGCAAATGTCGGCATACATTGGCTGCAGACTAAGACGATCAAATCACCCATTGAACTGGAAAAGATGGGATGAAGCAGCCAGCGCAGCAGTGCCGTGCAAAGTTGAAATTCATTGTAGAGGATGATCAATGGCGGTGGTCATTTCAATCATTGGCCAGGTCTCTAGAGAGAGGTGATTTCATGGTCGTCCTTTTAATTTAGGTCCTTCATCTATATAATCCATCATGTGCTGTTCATATAGGGAAAGCTTTCATCCTAAAAATGCAAGTTAAAAAACTAAATATTCAAATGAAGTATATAGTGAATAATTTTCCACTTAAGGGAAAATATTTATCAAGTGTGATATTATTCTGGGAAAAAAAATTTGCAACAAAAAAGATATTTGCACATGAAAAGTAAAATGTTTTCCAGCAAAGGTGAAAAATATAAAATTGCTAGCGTATACAGGATGAATGAATATTATTGAGCTGCACTGGCAGTCCATTTGCCGCTAATATTTTCCAGAACAATAATATGCACCAAATGATGATGTTACATTTACAACAAACGGGAGAATTCGCTCTGGTGTTAAAAATATAAAACAATAAATAATATAAAATAATATATGCAAACCCTTCGTTCATTTCAGAAACACTACATGGCGATTAAAAATGCTTGTATTTAATCAACACCTGGTCTTAAAGAACGTCCCTACACTCTATGTGGCACAAACAAATTTCTGTTATCTCTTCCCCAAAACATACGTGCCGCTTCAACAATCCTAACCATAAATTTCTAACATACGGGCTTGCTTTTTTTAGCGTACGCATTTATCATTATGGAAGCCCAATATTAAACTGTCACAAAAACACAGGTTTACAAAATGGAGGCAAAATGGAAAGGGGGTCTCTGGGTTGAGCCAGGACAGTGAACTAGTATGTGGAGCCACTGCCTTGCCCTCATTATGAAGCGCTTGTCTCCTGATTTGCAAGGAAATATGAAAGGTGCCTAATCCAACCTAATCACCTCTTTATTATATTTGATGTCACCCATTAAATGAGAGATAAAGAGAGTCTACAATTCTTTCAGTTTTAATAAAGAGATAGACGCAGTTTTATGAGTTCAGATTTGTGAGTATTTGCTGTTCAGATTTTCAGTAGTATGTTGTTTATAGATAAGCATAATAGATCAATGCCTTGATTACAGATATGCCACAAGCTTGGAATCAAAGGTTTCATTCATTCCGATTTGAAAATGATAAAAAGTCAATAGTAGGCACGGTAGTTGAATATCCAATCTGAACATACTTTTCAAATGATGTTGCTGATTTGAATGCAATCGGATGATAAATCAAAGTACATGGTTTAAAACATTAAGTAATTATTTTCTATTCTAATTTTATAGAATAGGGTGATTTCCACAAATCATCATATTGAATTTGTTTTCTTTCCTTTTGATATACAAAGTCTCTTAGTTTATCATGCCTAAGCAATAAATATACACAAAATTTTGCTTTTAACAAGTAATTATTGCAGCTTCCATTCAACGTTGGAGAGGTCAAGAGATCGAAGCCCTGCAAAGGGCAGGCGGCAAAAATAACACTGCAACACTCAGGTAAGCTCGTTCAGATTGGCTCAAGGGTTTGGTAAAGGCTTAAACTGATTAACTTGCTAGCTTTTCCAGGATCCTCTCTAGGTCTGCCTAAATGGGACCTTTCGAACGGAGTATGGACATTCAAGAAAGCATAAAGGGCAGAAAATGTATTTTTTTTAAAAGATTACAACAGACAACCAAAATCCGAAATACATGAGCTAAACCAGAAATAAAGGAATACAAATATTTTGCTAACTAAATAGAAGAGACTGTACCATATGAAGAGCAACAAACTATTTCCTTCTTTCGCTTTCAAGAGAACTATGCGAGTAGTAAGCAATTTCTTTTTTTGCAAATATTATCTTTAACAAGCTGTTGTTATTTTTATTCTTACAGTGACAAGCCTATTTGTAGAAAGTAGGAGGCGGTGGAAAACCGCCAACACTTACGATGCATTAATGGCGTCAAAATATCCCAATCACGAACTTGTAGAAGGTGGGTGTGAAAATGGGCAGTAAGGAAAAATCTATCTCATTTATGAGGCTTGAAATATCCTAGACAGTACGCAAAGGTGGTAGGCAATCTAGAAAAAATCTATCCTACATAGCAAGGTGTGCTGCAGAAGATTTGATAGGTCTCTAGAAACATTCTAGCAAGTGCGATTGCTAGTTATTTCCCATATTAACTACGCAAGGTGACAAAAGCACATTAAATGCATTGTTTTTGACCAGAGGATGATCTATGACAGAAACACATTAAATGCATTGTTTTTGACCAGAGGATGATCTATGGTGCAGTTCATTCCAATCGTTGGCCGGCTGTTGTGGACAGAGCTCAACCATGGATTGCAAATTCTAGGTTGGTCTCTCTCACATTGGATACGCCTTCGGCATAAAACATGTAATTTTTTACCTTAGGATATTATTTTATTCCAAAAATACAGTATATATTTCTGTCCCAAATCCTTTGTACCTCCACCAAAAAATTAAGTGTTAGTTATAACTCTTCTGAATTGTTTGACTATGTTTTTTAACTTGCTCACACTTCCCCATTATAGCATATTACAAGCAAGACAAACAAATCCTGATATTGCTATCAGGATTCACCCATATAATTTTACGAGTCAAACTCATTGATCGATGTTTCATCAATAGAACCCATCTCTCATGATAGAGAATGGTCCACTTATCACAATTTGACTATGTGCCAAAAATACCTCCTACTTACGAAGACAAATGAATCTTTTAACTTGAAAAACTATTTTAACTAAAAATTAACTCCCGCTAGGTATAGTTGGAAGGGACAAATGAAATCCAATACAATTCGTTCCATTATGTGTTTGCATTAATGTGTGTGGGGTATGAGATATTTAATTTGTTCGTCTGGTGAGCTGGACTACTTAATATCTTACGTGTTGGACACGGCGGAAATAAATGCCCCATCATTGTAAAGAAATGGACCCCAAGATTTTTGGTAGATACTTCCTAACCCAGTAAAAGGGGTCCACATATTTCGAGACTTCTTTAGGGGATGGCGTTTGTTTTTAATGTGGAATGGGCACATGAATAGATATTTGTAATGAGTATTTTTTACGCCGAAGGCGTATATCCAATCTGAAGAAGAGCAAGCTAAGATTGGCTATCAACGATTCATATTGCCCTGGAGACGATTAAAATGATTTCCTCCGTTCGATGCTTTTACTGCTTTATCTTGCAGAAACAATTGTATTAGACACGGTTTTATGGAAGCTTTGGAGCTGCAAAACTAGCAGTCAGACCTGTCGCTTCCTGCTGGCGCTTGATTTTTTGTGTACACTGATTGACCAAAGCCCGAGTGATTTTCAGATCAACGGTGCAGACATTGGGAGACTAGATGCACGACATGAAAACCATCTGCACCATTCGATTTTTGTTGTTTCTGTCACTTTCTCATTTACTTTGCACAGCACCGTCGAGGGAGAGAGAGGTAATGATTGCAGGATATGTACAAAATGGATTTGTTGAAAAGGCTTTAGAAAGTTTCAAGCAAATGCAATTGGCAGGTGTACACCCAAATTCCACAACCTTCGATTGTATCCTCCCTGCTTGTGCCAAAATGGGAGTTTTGGAACAGGGTATGGACAGTCATCAAAGCTTCATGGAAGGATTATTTTTTTTCAAATATTATAGTTGGAAATGCTCTGGTAGACATGTATGCAAAATGTGGAAGCATAGAAAAGGCACGTAAACTGTTTGACATAGTGCCTCAAAGAGAGGTTTCTGAAGTGGAATTTCTGAGCAAAATCTATCCATCAACGGTCAGGAGTTTCGGATGAGGCATGGACGACCATTGAATGGATCCTGCTCGTTTATTTCATTATCGGCAGATCCTCGCCCAACGCCATTGAAAACGTCAACATCAGGAAACACCACCCAACATCAACGTCTGTTTCGTGACAAGGCTTCAGAGATGGCGTGTTTGTGCAGTCCTACCTGCATTTTGGAGATGGCGTTTGCAGAGGATGTGACGTTTATAAGAGCACATAGAAATTACAGCTGGCTACGTCTCTGGTAGGGAGGGTTTGGAAGGATCGTAGAAATTACCGGAAGAAGTCAATTACACATATTCTGTTTGAAGAAGAGAACAATTTGGGTGATCTGTCTGAAGAAGAGAAGATAATAGGGTTTGCAGATTTTTTCTGGTCAAGATACACAGCAGAAGATCCAAGATGCATAAAGAAAAAGAAACATAGGTTTTTGCATTTTCTGAGGTTCAGGTTTCTTCGCTGACTATCTGTGGGTCCCATAGACTGCTTGACCTGATTAAAAACATTCATTTCATTTCATTGATGTGAACATCAGAGCACATCAGAGCAACGATTGTATCGTATTGTCTGCTCTATATTACTTTTAAGAGGTTGCTGTTTATTGGGCAGTGCAATTTCAGTACCTCCAGCAATTAGATTTTTATCATTTTTCTGGCTTAACTCCTTTTGAAACCAAGTAAATCATAGCATTGTTGTATATAATGAGCCTCAGGCTTCTATCCAATCTGTAATACTAATTCCCGATATTTCTCTACAATATCGCTGTTAGCTTGCTACCCTCATTCATCTCTCAATAAGAATTCTTAGGACAGTCATTCAAAGAACTACTTATGGCTCCCCATGCTTTTATAATCCCATAACCAGTTTAGGGACACATAAATCTCCTGATAAGGCTCTCGGAGAAACTTGCTTCTCAAGGCATTATTATAACCTTCGTCAATACAGACTTCAATCACTCCAGAATGATGAAAGCACGCAACTCTTGCCATGGAAGTTTACAAGACCCATGTTTTAACATTCGTTTTGTTCAAGCTTCAGATGGCTTGTCACTTGATTTCAAGCGAACAGGCAAGTCAGTGGAAGCCTTCAATGCGTTCATGACCACCATGAGAGCTTCTGCAGAAGATCTTCTTGACAAACTCTTAACACAGAGCTTTGAACCTTCGGTTTCCTGTGTTATTGGCAGCTCATTTCTTCCATGGAATTTTGAGGTTGCTAAGAAATTTGAGCTTCCATTTGTAGCCTTTTGGTCACAGGCAGTGAGCGTCCATGTCAATCTATAGACATTTGTCAATGATTATCATATAATAATCATTAATTGTTGATTGACCTAGGGTTTTATCTTCAAAGAATGAGATGTCTTGCATGGTCCATAAGAGATAAGCTCTATTGGTCAGATTAAGGGTGCATGAAGATCTTTTGTAATTATTTTTGAAGCTAACAAATATAGGGATATTTTTCCTTGTGTCAATTGAAGTTATTAAGGATATAATATTTTTGTTTTCTTCTAGTAGGGGACATGTAGCAGGGTAAGATTGATGGTGGTGGATGGGAATCTTATATTATTTGTAGCATTCATTTGATTTTTTCTAGTGTCATAAGTATGTCCTACTATTTGATAATCATTATGGAGAGGAAGGGGCTCCTTGAATGAAAATTAGAGTGATATTTTGAGGAGCCCCTAAGATAGTAAAGTGGGTTATAGGACTAACAACATTGGAATTATTATGGGTGTATATACTATTATTGGATGTGAGTGTAGGAAGTGAATTTAGCATGTTGTAGTTTGTTCCATTAGGTAATTATTAAATTTATTTGAAAACACATAATTTGAGGACATGCATATCATGTTCTTGAAATGTTAACACCTACAAAAAAGAACTACTAAAGGCCATAACTAATGGGTGAAACTAAGTGTAATCTAGGTCATATGTGTAAAACCAAATAATATTAAAATAATTGAATCTAAACTATTCTACACTAGTAAGAATGGTTAAAATGGTAACATAGCATTCATAGCATTCTTTTAATCTAATAGAAAATTCACACTATCATGAACATTCATTCATAGAAATGTTTCACTTTGGAGCATTAAAATGAACTAATATTTGCTTCAAAATGTTTCAAACTAAGAAAATGAGTGAATACCTTTTTCACTCTTCCAAATCGGTAGTTAATGGATCCTTCCTAATTTAGAGATTCTATTTCAGTCGTGTTTGGATCCCTATAAGTGGATGCATAGTTTAACAATTCTCCATTGGGACCTTTGTTGCACAAGCAACATCAAATGGCCTCTTGTACTACACAAATGCATGCAAAAAACAGATCAACATTTTATTGATTGGCCCTAAATTTCTTTTGTTTTCCAGAATTTCTGAAGTATAATATATATAATATAATATAGATATATTAAATAATATGTAAATAATAATTTGTAATTTACAATAATACAATAGAGTGAAAATACACATACTTGCATGTTAAAGCTAGCAATGACATGGAAGACAAAAATGTGATTAAAAGAAAGCACTCTTCCATTCAATAATGTGTAGATTCATGAACATTAGCAATTTCTAATCAATGTAAATCATGCAAATCATGGAAGATAGAATTAATCATGATAGTTGGATTTTATTCAACAATTGAATAGACATGTCCATGCTACCACATTCCACCATCCCTACATTAGATGCCCTATATACATATATAATTATTGTTCATTAGAAAAATAGAATTATGTTTAGGCCCTCAAATTGAATTCCTCACTAAAATATAAATATCATAAATAATATATTAATATTTCATATATTAATATTTCATATATTAATTTATATTACTTTATTTATATATTGTATACTATAATATATCAATATAGTACATAATATATGAGTCAAGAATTGGCTTAAAAGGTGGACAACAAAGATTTCGTTCAGTGGAAATGGATGTGCTTTGGAAGACCCAATAAAACTGTGCTTTCAATGGGGAAAAAATTAGAATCAACATCTCAAATTGAACAAAAAGGAAGATTCAATGATGTTGATAAAGAAGCGGATAGTGTTCTTGATCCAATTCCTAAATAACACAATGTTTGAAAGTTGAGTTCTAGACATTCAAGGAAACATACCACCATATGATCTTCGAGATGCTTAGCAATTGGTCTTTTTTACTTTAAATGTGAAGCTATTAGGTGGACTTGGGAATTGTGAAGTTCAAAATGGATGATCAAAATGCACAAATAATGTATAAAAAAAAACAAAAAACAAACAAAGAAAACAAAACAAATCCAAAATTTTAACTAATTGACCTTACATGCTTCTTGAAATTGACAGTTTCCTTGAAGTTGTTGAAGATGTTCTTGTTGCACCAAGTTATCTTGTAGTCAGTTGGTACATGTTTGAATTTAATTATTATTTGATATCATTTTTTGGGAATGAAGTGTGTGTTTAGCATGAGGCAATTTATGTGACATGTCTTTCATGAATAGTGGTTCACAAGAACCTATCTTTCATTAGCTTGTAGTCCCCTTGACACTATTTGCGGCAAGTGATGGTCATTTATTGGTAATCATCTTGCAGGATTTATTGATGTTGTCATTTTGAAGACTAGAAAAATAGCAAATGAATAACATAAAATTTAATTATGCTCTTTCATAAATAATATGAAAGCATGAGTATGTACATAATAGAAATAAAGATGCACCTAGATTCCTCAAAATTTAGAATGGGTTGACAGTAAATGGCAGATCTAATTGTTTTCTATGAGCCTATCAATCTATGTAATTGCTTGATTGATCATAAAAATCAAAATGGCTTAATATTTCCTTGTTAATCTTAATGTACTTTTTCTTTTGAATTTCTTATTGCAATATAGCTAATCAAGTGTGGGAGAGATATGTTGTCTCTCCCAGGGTACATCCCTTTGTTCCATGTATGCTTTGTTCTTTTATCATGTAAAAAGTTGTTTGCTTTAGCAGTTTCTTCTATTATAGCAACCTTTATTATTTTTCTTTATCTAAATTGTCAACTTTCAAAATTTACTAGTGTCAATATTGAAATCCTTCATATTGCATATGTTTTTCATTTCCTTCAACTTCCATTTTTTCTTGGTGTTCCCTTCTAATTCTTTATCATGTGCCTCTTCTTTGTCCTTAATGGTGCAGTGAAGATATTCAAAGTCTTCAAAAGCAATCATCATCCTACTTTCCTCTACTAACTAAGAACTCAATTTTTTATTTCCCTTAATTTGAATTATGTCTAGGTTACATTTATGCTCTTTAATTTTATTTTTCAATTTTCACCAAGTTCTATTCCAATTTGTTCTTGTGTTTCTCTAGTTTTCTAGACAAGGTGATTTGGGGGTGTGGGGAAGTGGTCTCATATTAACTATTGAAGGGTGATATTTGTATATTCATAATACTTTTTATTTGGTTGTCTTTCAAGATAATGGTTTACCACATTTATCTATTGAAATCTAATTTCACACAAACCATTATCTTGATAAACATAGCCAAATAGAAAATAGTATGAATACATATTTGATATCTACTTTGATTTTATCATTTCAATGTTTCAAAAACTTCACGTTTCATGTCTAGTGTGATTAAACACACTTATATTTATCTGATTGACTATTGTGTACTTGTATATCTAAAGGCATTCAATTTCATATTATCATCTTTGAATACAAAGAAAATATTGAGCACATTGAGAAGGCGCATATGTTGGGAACTTCTTGTACCTAAAATGAATCTAGACCCTTAAAACCATTCTTAAAGTCTCATTACCTTGAAAACATAACATGAACTTGTTGGTAATGGAGCCTAATTATCTTAGAGGTTTTATTTCACTCATGTTTGAATCCTTGTAAATGAATGCATGGTTGATTTAAAGCTACCACTAATTCATTAAGACCATTTTTTCATAAACTAAATTGTTTGCTAAATGACCTACCAATTCACCTCATGTACTACACAAATGTATGCAAAAAAGAAAAAACCCAAAATTTTACCTAATTGACCTTCCACACCTCTTCGGTGTACCCATTGCACACCAAGGTGCAATTGCTAGTTTAATTAATTTGAAAATTATAAAAAAGTATGTGGGTATTCTTTGCATTGATAGAAGTTATTTTACAAGTGTATAATGTTAGGGTGGGGTAATTGTTGATTGAATTGTCTAGTATTTGAGGTTCATATTGTGTGGAGACAACCTTCCTCCTTTCAAAGGAACACATAAACTCTTTTGATACACTCTTTTGCATATAAGTATATAGTTAGTAGTAGAAGCTTAGGAAGAATAGACTTATCAAATATCGTATTTGTGAGAATGTAGCAAATGAGAGACCTCAAAAATCAACATTTCTAATATGATCAAGAAACTTTTAGATTTGACTATGTGAGTTTTTTTCTCTCTCAACATTTTGGATCAAACATCATGAACCATCATTAGGAGAGCAAGACAATTCTCTTCTCTCGTCTTGCTCTCTTGATGATGGATCATGAAGTTTGATTTGAAACATTGAGAGAGAAAAAAATCACACAGTCAAATCTAGAATTTTCTCACTTTAACATTATGGACTATGGAAATCATGTCTACAATTTTTAATATGAATTAATTTTATTTCAATTATTAGATCTTGATATTTATAAATTGTCAAAGTCCACATCATTTTGATAGGTATTCAGTGGCAACTACTATGACTAATTAGAGCATTGGACACAAAGTTATATTATAACCATCTTGGATCTAATATAATTGTTTGAGTTCAATTGGCTCTAATACAATGGTCCCTAATAGTCAAAATGAGTATAGGTATGTGGGAACCCTTTAGAGTCAACAATATGCTATCTTATTTGTAATTCAAAGTGTAAACAATAGAAATTTTCCTAAGGCCCATGACTCCTAATTTCTTCATCATTTTCCACCTTGTCATTCTTGATAATTAAATAATAATTATTTAATTATTTTCTAGAGTCATAAGTCTTTTATTAATTAAATAATAAAATTATTTAATTAATTCATTTCTATCTTTATTCCTCCATGATTAATTAAATAAATTTTATTTATTTAATTATGTCACCGAGTAAGTCCCTTTCTTTCTAAAATTAAATAAATTCTTATTTATTTAATTTTTATCCACTTTCCACTATAATTAAATAATTATTTTAATTATTTAATTATTCATTAGCCTCTTCTCTCATAAATTAAATAAATTTTATTTATTTAATTTGGTTCACCCTCTTGAATTTTGAATTAAATCATTATTTAATTCAAAAGGTCCTCTTTGTCACATTCCTCTATAATTAAATAATATTAAATTAATTATTTAATTATTCATTGGCCACCTAAAATTAAATAATTTTTATGATTTAATTTCTCCTGTCACCTCTTTGTTCGTGCCAATCTTATCTTCTACATCAAGTCTTTATCTATAAATGTCTCAATTAACCTCCACTCTTGATTAAATTATTTATAAATTTTTAATCTTGACCGTCAATTCTTATGATTTAGCCCTAACCCTATTCCATACCTCATCTTTCACTCTTGGCCATTGATTATTTCCATTCAATCTTAGCCCTTCATTCAAAATTGGATTTCCTATAAAAGACCTTGTCATTGTCATTTCTATGATCTGGAGTTTACATGAGCTTAGGTGATCTTATGCTATCTTGCTATCAACATCAAGTCAAGTGCATCCATAGTCATTTAGAGTTTTCAATATTTTGCTTTGTCATTGTCATAGGACATTATTGCATACTCAAAAATATGGGGGAAATTATTATATTCAAGCAAAATGGAGAAGTGCAATGAAGGTGAATCAATAATGGCATGAAGATTTGGTAATATTGTTCCATGTTTTATGACTTTATGCTTATTTGTGTGCTTCATTTTTTATTGGGGTTTGATTTGTATGTTTTATTGCCTAACCTTTGATATTTTAGCCTTGATTACATTGGTGAACCTGACGTGAAAGGACAAAATTGCATAGATCGTATGAAAATATCCATTTTGCATGTTACAAGTACAGATCACCATAATCGCAAAGGACAAAACTCGACGGAATGACGAAACTAAATTACATAACTATTTTACATAGGGCATATTTAGATTTTCCTTTTAATTTTTGGGTTTGTTGCTAGATCTAGGTCATTTAGCTTCTCATTTCATCAGGTTAACCCTAGTTGCATATCATAGGCATCACTAGATTATCTAGTTTTGGGTGGGTTTTTCTATTTTTTTATAGGTTCAAGTTATCGCACTGCAACTAACTATGGATCACCACAATCATCATCTTGGTTTGCCACATCTGATGTCGACATGAGCCACAACTATTTTTGTGAGCCGTAGTCGACATCCCGAAAGTCGCAGTCATAGTTCTTGAGACGCAATCGCTTCTGTCTGTAAGCCACATTCATAGTTTCCATGACACAATTTCCTATTTCTTTATAATTTTAATTTTCAATCAAAATTTTTAGTTTAGGTCATTCATAGTTCATACCATAGGGATTTTCTGTTACTACTGGTTGATTTCTAGTGTGTCTAGCATAGGTGGAAAGGAGATATTTCACTTGACATTTTCTATTAAACCATCTTGTCTTATTTTCATTCACTCATTGGATTAAAATTAACCTTGCATTCACACATCATTGGGATTAAAATTACCTTAATTTTTATTTCACTAATTGGTTTAAAAAGAACTTACATCTCACTCATTGGTCTAAAATTAACCTTTGCATCAAGTGTCTTTTCACATATTGCTTTGAAGGTTAAAAAGAACAAGTGTTTTCATTGTGCTTAAAGGTGTGTATGCGCTTCTCTCACACCATTTGGTTATTTTGAGAATCAAAAACATCTTTTGGAATTTTGTATAATCACCCACACATTTGGATTTTGGGATTAAAATGAACACTATGTGAGTGTGAGACAATGTTGTGTATGCTCTCTCCTTGCACTTCGTGCAATATTGGATGATCAAAAACATCATCCTTATCTTGATTTTGTTACCTTTAGAGGGGCTTGCCTCAAAAGAGGGAACAACTCCAACCGCTTTTTTGCTTGTGCTGGTATATAAAAGGATGAGACTAAATCATCAAGTCCTCACAGTGTTCTTTTCCCTTGTCGTACAATGTCACTCAAAATGGGGTACCTACCATAAAATGTATAAGAGCCCCTAGTAGAGTGATTAAAGCCTTAAGTGGCTTGTTGGACACTTGTGGGGAGTTGTGTCCCTGAGTATTCACTAAGAACCTTTGTTATAGTGGCCAAAATCCCTTTCACTTGCTAGCGCAGGAATGGTCATTTTGAAGCTGCCCCACATCTTCACTAAGCATGTGTGGAGGAAAAAATTCCTCTTTAGGGAATTAAGACTTGGTGAGCTCGAGAAGTGAGTGTCGTGGAAGGGAGCCAGTGCCACCAAGTCTCTAGCTATCTGCCTTGTTTAAGTGGTTGGAGAAATCTGAGTGGGGATCTAGCAGGTGGTATCTCTTGAGAAGCCATAGGTTGTGAAGTGTGTTTGCAAGTGTCTTTTACACATTTAAACATCTTACACATTTAGACCAAACAAAATACAAGTATTTTTAAACTATTTTTTGTGTTTTCCAGAATTGAACATCACAAAATCACTTTAAAACTTGGTCAAAATATGGTCAAAACTAAGCAACATACACAAAAAATTACAATTGACTGTCCTGAACCGCAATCACCATTTTAGAAGATCGAAATTGACTATGCTAAACCACATGTAAGACTTCAAATGACAACTATTTTCTAGCAAAAATCTTGAGGAAAATTGAGACAAAGCCATTTTCTGGCTAGTCTTGAGCATAATCTAAGTCTTTGACCACAGACTTGCAACATTGCCATTCACTTTTTTTCAACCATCGATTCACCATAGCATATCTTGCATCCACCATAGGCAAAGCATTAAGGAATTTTCTAGTTTGCATATACCTTGTTGTGAACCTTAGTTTTGGACTCAGACTTGAGACTAGTCCATAGTGACCAAATCAAATTTGTCTTGACTTCAACCCACTCACCATTTTATCCTTTTTGTCATCTAGGTTGGCCCTCAACTCACAAGGCTATTTTGAGACCACCTTTGTCAAACCTTGTCATTTAGTCATCATCATTACTGAAGTCTTGATAAACTAGATTTGTAATCTTGGCTACCTTAGTTATTCAAACAACCTTGCTTTGGTTTTCCCATAAGGTGTTTAGTAGTCATACTTTTGGTCATTCCCTTGGTTCATATTACCATCCTTCCACACATGCATTCTAGATTTTGGTTTCACACTTAAGCATCATCCTTAGATAGTTATATCCCAAAAATCCAAAAAAATAGACACCTTGCATAGACATTGCCATAGACTGGACATCATTGTGATATTATCCTTCATCTTGCATAACCTTGGGCACCCCTTTGCGTAATCATCTTAGGCATCCCAACTCATCATCCTCACATTTACTTTCCATCTTGCAAGTCTTACATGGTTGAAACTAGGTTGCAAAGGAAAAGAAAATACATGACTTTCCCACAAGACAATGAGTTTGTCAACCCATTTGCAAATTCCTCACAAGGGGCACCTAGACCATACAAGTCCTTATTGGAGACATTTGTCACTAGAGACAAAAATGGAAACATTGTTGTAGAAGAACTAGAGGTTGCTGCCCAAGATCCTGAATTTTTCTCTTTTGTGGATGAGTTTTTGGCACATGAACCTGAACGCTATCTAGCTAAACTATTATCAGAAGGTGCCACATTACCCCTAGTTTTGATGTCAATACATTACGAGAATCATCCACAACCATCAACCAAACTCAAGGAAACAACACAACTGTCTCTAGTGGCTCTGTTCTGCAAGTTAATTCATCTATGCCATTAGGAGGAACAAGAAAGGATGCAACAAAAATTCACACCTCCTTATTCGGTACACATGGCAATACACAAGGCATGACACAAGGAATGACCTTTAACATGACACAACCCATGAAATTTACCATAGGAGCATCATCCTCAAGTCCATTTGACATCAACAAGAAGTCTAAAGTTACCATCAACACAACAAATGCCATACCAAACATAGGGGCTTCTCAACACACTATCACGTCACAATCAAAACATATTCGTCAAGGACATATCCAAGGCTCCATTGTGCAAAACACACAAATTGGAAATCAAGGAATTTTTCCCCACTATGGCAACCAAAATCCACAAGGTCAAAATTTTACAAGCTTATGGCATTTACCATCCAAATCACTTCATAGCACTCATATCCTGACACCAAACCAAAAAATACCAAATCAAAATCCAACATGCACATACATATCCCAAACACAAAACAAAAACCCATCACCAACACATATGCCTAATCAAAACTCATCCCGCAACATTGGACTCCAAAACACCAACATGATCTTGCAAAATATACAAGACCGCTCATTAACTCAAGTGGATATATTACAAAATCAAATGCTTGCCTTGCAAGAACAAATGGAAAGAATGCAAATGTCCAACAAAAATACCTACTCTACACAAGACTTATGTCCTTTTCCTTTTAACAAGAATCTATACAGGCTACCCTTCACGCATGGATATGTCATACCAAACTTACCTAAGTACAAAGGGAAGAGCAATCCACTTGAACACATAAGAGAATTTTCCACAACATGTACAAACATTACATACGATCCTACATACCTAATGAGACTTTTCCCAATAAGTCTTACAGATATAGCACTTGAGTGGTTCTCACGATTAATGATTGGTATAAAAACATTGGGAGAACTAGCAAACAAGTTTGTGGAACATTTCACATTTAACATTGACAACGAAATTACCATTGCCACTTTATGCCACAACAAACAAGAAGAGGGTGAAAATTTTGTAACCTTTTTCCAAAGATGGAAAGGTCTGGCTAGTCAATTTCCCATTGAGATACCTGAGAAACAAATGGTTGTCATGTTCATTGAAAACTTAAAATCAAAATTGAAACATGATTTGCGGGTGTAGTGTTGCACTTTGCTAATTTAGTGGAAAAAAGGCATCATCCTTGAAAAGGCTTTAATTGAAAAAGGAGAAATCAAGGTGCCCAACAAAAATGCCAACACTCAAAACACTTCAAATGATAAGAAAAAATATTGGGCCTGAAACAAGAACATGACTAATGATGGATTTGTTGATGCTAAGTGGTGTAGGAGCACCTAAGGAACAACAGGCAGTTTCACTAGGCAATTAGAAAATCTAGAATGAAGTTTTTTTTTGCTATCATGAGGGTTATGTTGACCATTGAGTTGAGAAGATAGCTTAGGGATGTGTTTTATCTCTAGGGTAGAAGTTGTGAAAGGATGGAAGAGTTTAGAAACTCATCTTAGTTTTCTAAAAATTGGTAAAAGTTGAAAAACACAGTGCATTTTACAACTATTGCCATTATGTAACTAATATGTCCGACCAAGGGAGCATAAATTATTGAGGAACCATATTTAAAGTGTGCCTCAACTTGAGAGCAGGGTTGGAATTATTGGTATTGTGGAAACATTTTGTGAATTGAAAAGAAAAATAGTGTTTTGTGGGTTATTTCTGATTTTTGCTTCATAATAGAGCTTTAATGGATTGAAGTTGTTACTAAATTTTGTGGAGGATGTAGTTTATTGTTTTTTCAAGCTTAGAGTGCCATCTTTTAGTCTTTTTGTTTCGCTTACAATCATTGTTTGTAAATAGTTCATTTTAACCCTGTTGCTGGTTTGAACCAGACAGTTTGTAAAGAATGGAGTGGTAGACCACTTTCCCACCATACAAATTGTACGGCCCTTTGGGAATAGTTATTAGACTCCATGTGTGTACATATGGTAGGTTTTAGGGTTGGTGTGAGCACAGGAGCTGTCAACAAGGTCTTACCCTAGGCGAGTCGGGAAGAGTTCGGCTAGGGAAGACAAGGAGTGCAAAGCACTTAACTTGCAGGGGTGATTGATTCTTGCTGTATTTCCTTTTTGAGAAGGAAGGGGAAGGTCTTACCAAGGTCTGGTAAGTAGGAGGAGGTTCCACTAACTCATTGGGTGGGTGAAAGGCTTGACAGATTGAAGGCAACCAGAAAATGGCTTAAAAATCCTAGTTTATGCCCATTTTCAAGTTGTGGCTTTGTATGGTTGATAAAGGCCCAAGACCTCAAAAATGTTTGAGAGGTGTGCATTTGAACCAAGGAACTCAAAGAAAGAATGAGGTGTTCTTGGGAAAGGTTTGAGCAAAGACCAGTTTTCTCGAATATGGAGGCCTAATTGGGCCTCTTGGGCTAGTAGCCTTTTTAACCCTAGATGAGGGTTTGGTGAAAGCGATGAAAAGGTGGAGTGTGGTGAACCTTCAAGAACCCTAAGAGGATGGTTTGAAACTATTGAAGGCATCTCTACACCCCTACAAGGTCTAATTAAGAGTTGAGGTATTGTTAGTCTTTAGGGCAGATTAAAGGCTAAGGAAGAGTTAGGGCTTTGGCACCAAGTTTGACTTGGTTGGTTGAATAGTGTTGATAGTGGGGTTGTCCAGGAGAACCAGGGGTACCTAAACATGAGAAGGGGGCCTATAGGTTAAGGTGGTGGAGCAAAACACCTTGAAAGTCTTCTAACAAGACATAGGGCATGAAACTGTGAAAGTTTCACCCAACCTCCCTATCAGATTGGTATCAGAGCAAGTAAAAGATTTGGGATAGAATAATATATGTCAGATGTTGAGTCTAGTGATTCTACGATCATGGTGACAAATGCAGAATTGGCCAAGATGGTCGAAGGACAGGAGGAAGACAATAGGCTATTGAGGGAAAGAATAGACCAACTTGAGCAAGCATTGAATGATGCACAATTTGAAGGAAGGATACCAAAGAAGGAAGAGGTTGCAGAGGAAGACAAGACCCTTGAACCTGACCCTATTTTGAAAGAAGAGCCTTTCTTGAAAGCATTGAAGGCTTTGAGTGGAAAAGAACTTGAAGGCATTCCACTGTTTAGTGGAAAAATGGAAGCTGATCTAGTCATGGATTGGATAGAGGGAATGGAAAACCATTTTGAATGTGATGGGGTCACTGAAGCACAGAAGGTAAAGGTGGCCAAATCAAGATTGAGAGGTTTTTCCTTGACATGGTGGAAGTTCATTTAGACAGAGAGGGAAAAGGAAGGAAAGAAGCCTATTTCAACTTGGAAAGGTATGGTTGCAAAAGTGAGAGAAGCATACATGCTAGATGATTATGAAATTCAGTTACACAAGAAAAGACAGAGCTTGAGACAAAGAGACCAAGATGTGAACTCTTATATTGAGGAGTTTCAAAAACTTTGCATGAGGTCTAATGTTACAAAGGATGAAAGTCTTAAGGTGGCTAGGTACCTTAACGACTTGAAGTGGAACATTCAAGAGGAGATGACTCTTCTAAGTCCCAAGACAGTACACCAATGTTACCAATTGGCTATAAAGATTGAGGAGAGAAGCAAGAGGAAACAAGATCAAGCTTCTAAGAGTAGAGGCAAAGGCAGAGATCCAAGAGGACATAGAGGTGGATATCAAGGTAGAGGGACTGGATAAAGAAATCAGGGAGAGTCAAAACTTATTGAACATGAAGGTGAAACAACTTCTAGAGGAGGATATAACAGAGGTAGAGGACCTCAAGGAGGTTCAAATAGAGGGAGAGGAGCAGGCAAAAGTAATTCATACTTTGCCACTATGAAATGTTATAACTATGGTCAAGTAGGTCATCCTGCTTATAGGTGCCCGGAGAAAGCATCCTCATCAAATACTGAGAAGAGAGTGGCATATGCACAAGAGGACACCATGAGTGTCAAATCACCAGAGGTTAGTCACATTGAATCAGAAGTGGGGGAGAATCTAATGTTTAGTAGTGTTTTGATCAGACAACCGGTCAAGGAAGAGCCAAAACAGAGAAGAGCCTTATTTAGAGTGAGATGCAAAATACTTGGGAAAGTATGCAAGGTTATTGTGGATTCAGGTTCAACTAATAACATCATCTCTGAGGAGGTAGTAAGGAAGTTGAAATTAGAGAAGATACCCCATACTAATCCCTACAAGGTGACATGGTTGTACAAAGGACAGAGTGTTCTTGTCAATGAGTAGACAATGGTGGAGTTCTCCATTAGAGGGTACAAAGACAAGTTGATTTGTGATGTGTTACCCATGGATGCATGCCATCTTCTATTGGGCAGACCATGTCAGTATGACAGAGGTGTCATCTATGATGGAAAGGAAAATACTATCTCATTCAAGAAGGATGGAAAAACATTCAAGTTGCAGTCATTGTCAGATGAAGAAGAAGGACAGTCAAAGACCCCTAGTGTCTTATTAAGCAGTGGCAAAGAGTTCATTAACAACCTACATCAAGGAGGTGAAGGATATGTGGTCATGGTGCAACCCAAGGGAGAGGAAAAGACTGAGAAAACAGTCATACCCGAAGCAGTCCAGAAGTTGCTTGAGAAGTATAAAGACATAGTGAGTGATGGAACACCAACAACCTTACCTCCACAAAGAGCCATTAGTCATCAGATTGGCTTCATACCAGGGGATTCATTGCCAAACAAAGCAGCTTACAAGCTTACACCAGATCAGAACCTAGAGGTAGCTAGACAAGTGCAGGAGTTATTGGATCAAGGATTGATTAGGAAGAGTATCAACCCGTGTGCAGTACCAGTGGTCTTAGCAACCAAGAAAGGAGGCAAGTGGAGATTATGCACTGATTCTAGGGCAATAAATAGAATCACAATCAGGTATAGGTTCCATATTCCTAGAATTGAGGACTTGATGGATTGTCTTGGAGGAGCTCAGTACTTCACTAAGTTGGATCTCAAGAGTGGATACCATCAGATCAGAATCAAGGATGGAGATGAGTGGAAGACAGCCTTTAAAACAAATGATGGGTTGTATGAGTGGAGAGTTATGCCATTTGGCCTCTCTAATGCCCCTAGCAAATTCATGAGGCTCATGAATGAAGTGCTCAAAGACTTTATAGGGATATTTGTGGTAGTATACCTTGATGATATACTCATTTTTAGTAAGACAACAGAAGAACACCTAAAACATGTGGAGTTGGTTCTTAGAAGATTGCAAGAAGAGAAGTTAGCCATCAACCTAGAGAAATGTGAGTTCTTCAAACAAGAGCTTGTGTATTTGGGGTTTGTAGTATCCAAAGGATCATTGAAGATGGATCTAAGCAAGGTGGAAGCTATTCTAAACTGGCCTACACCAACCACAAGGACAGAGGTAAGGAGTTTTCATGGATTGGCTCAATTTTATAGAAAATTCATAAGGAACTTTAGTGGCATATGTGCACTAGTCCTAGATACAATCAAAGGAGGCTTAAAAACTAAGTTTAAGTGGAATCAAGAAGTTGAGAAAGGTTTTGAGAAACTGAAACAAGAAGTGGCAACTCAACCTATACTTTTTTTACCTAGTTTTGACAAGTTGTTTACTATGGAATGTGATGCTAGTGGAGTTGCAGTAGGAGGAGTTCTAAGCGAAGAAGGCAGGCCTATAGCATTCTTTAGTGAAAAGATCAATGAAGCTAAGACAAAGTACTCTACCTATGACCTAGAACTATATGCTTTAGTTCAGTCACTTATGAAGTGGAGGCATTACCTACTGCCCAAAGAGTTTGTAGTCTTTACTAACAATTAGGCACTTAGCTATATCAACACTCAAGAGAAGTTGAGTAATAGGCATTTGAAATGGATGGAATACATCCAAGATTTTACCTTCACCATCAAGCACAAGAAGGGACAGTTGAACAAGGTGGCGGATGCACTAAGCAGGAGATTGCTGATAGTGCAAGAGATATAGATCAAGAGCATTGGAATAGAGAGTTTCAAGGATCTCTATGGTGAAGATGAAGACTTGTCAGAGGCCTACAAGGTATGTTCTGACTTTGAGAATCATTTTCACAGTCAATACTCGGAGTATACATTGCAAAGTGGATTGTTATTCAAGGGAAATCAGTTGTGTGTGCCAAAAGGTTCTATGAGAGAGAATATTATCCAAGAAAAGCACAATGGTAGTCTTAGTGGTCATTTTGGTATCAACAAGACAATGGAACTAGTGCAAAGGTTCTATTATATGCCCAAGTTGCCAAGGGATGTCAGAAGGTATGTGGAGCAGTGTGCAGTGTGTATGAAAGCCAAAGGGGGAGCTAGTAATGCAGGTTTGTATCAACCTCTACCCATTCCCAATAGACCATGGGAGTGTGTTAGCATGGACTTTGTGGTAGGACTTCCCAAGACTAAGACAAGGTTTGATAGTGTCTATGTAGTGGTAGATAGATTCAGCAAGATGAGTCACTTTATCCCTTGCAAGACCACCCATGATGCTAGCTACATTGCTCATCTTTTCTTCAAGGAAATTGTAAGGATCCATGGATTTCCTTTAAGCATTGTATCAGACAGGGATGTGAAGTTTATGAGTCATTTTTGGAAGACTCTATGGAGCAGACTAGGTACCAACTTGTCTTTTGGATCAACTTACCATCCTCACACCGATGGGAAAACAGAGGTGGTTAATAGGGTGTTAGGTAACCTTCTAAGATTCCTAACCAAAGAGTATGGACAGACATGGGACTTAGTTATATCACAGGCTGAGTATGCATACAATGACAGTGTGAACAGGACTACAGGGAAGAGCCCTTTTGAAATAGTGTATGGGATGCACCCAAGAGGTGTGTGTGAGCTTAGAGACCTAGGAGCTATGGAGCATAGGAGTGGACATGTAGAGGACTTCACTCAGACCATGAAAGAGATTCAGGAGCAGGTAAAGAAGATAGTCACCGAGGCTACACAAAAGTTGAAGGATAAGGTAGATTTGTCAAGAAACGATTTGCAATTTGCAGTAGGAGACTATGTCATGGTTCACCTCAAAAAATCCAGGTTGCAGAAGGGTACATCAACCAAATTTCAGATGAAAAGAGTGGGACCATGCAAGGTATTAGCCAAATATGGAAAGAATGCCTACAAGGTGGAACTACTTGCGGATTTAGGCATCTCTCCAGTGTTCAATGTAGCTGATCTGATCAGATATAAGGGAACAGTCATTGACAGGGATCAGCACAGCAGGGAAATATTCAAGGATGTAAGAAACATAGCCTTGCCTACCCAAGACAAGCTTCAGGCAGAAAGGATCTTGGAGTCAAGGGTGAATAAATCTACAAGGCATAAGGTGTACATGGAGCACCTCATCAAGTGGAAGGGCAAGCCAGAGTCTGAAGCTACATGGGTGGATGAAGATCAGTTTAAGGAGTAGGTCATTGATGTGACACTGCTCTCTCCTCACATTCCTTAGTGTTTGTGCAGAGAGGGGGAGAATGGTGTAGGAGCACCTAAGGAACAACATGCAGTTTCACTAGGCAATTAGAAAATCTAGAATGAATTTTTTTTTTACTATCATGAGGGTCATGTTGACCATTGAGTTGAGGAGATAGCTTAGGGATGTGTTTTATCTCTGGGATAGAAGTTGTGAAAGGATGGAAGAGTTTAGAAACTCATCTTACTTAGTTTTCTAAAAATTGGCAAAAGTTGAAAAACATAGTGCATTTTACAACTCTTGCCATTATGTAACTAATATATCCAACCAAGGGAGCATAACTAATTGAGGAACCATATTTAAGGTGTGCCTCGACCTGAGAGCAGGGTTGGAAGTATTGGTATTGTGGAAACATTTTGTGAATTGAAAAGAAAAACAATGTTTTGTGGGTTATTTCTGATGTTTGCTTCATAATAGAGCTTTAATGGATTGAAGTTGTTACTGTGTTTTGTGGAGGATGTAGTTTATTTTTTTTTCAAGCTTAGAGTGCCATCTTTTAGTCTTTTTTTTTTGCTTACAATCATTGTTTGTAAATAGTTCATTTTAACCCTGTTGCTGGTCTGAACTAGACAGTTTGTAAAGAATGGAGTGGTAGACCACTTTCCCACCGTACAAATTGTACAGACCTTTGGGAATAGTGACTAGACTCCATGTGTGTACATATGGTAGGTTTTAGGGTTGGTTTGAGCACAGGAGCTATCAACAAGGTCTTGCCCTAGGTGAGCCAGGAAGAGTCCGACTAGGGAAGACAAGGAGTGAAAAGCACTTAACTTGCAGGGGTGATTGATTCTTGCCGTATTTCCTTTTTGAGAAGGAAGCGGAAGGTCTTACCAAGGTCTGGTAAGTAGGAGGAGGTTCCACTAACTCATTGGGTGGGTGAAAGGATTGAAAAATTGAAGGCAACCAAAAAATGGCTTAAAAACCCTAGTTTATGCCCATTTTCAAGTTGTGGCTTTGTACGGTTGATAAAGGCCCAAGACCTCAAAAATCTTTGAGAGGTGTGCATTTGAACCAAGGAGCTCAAAGAAAGAATGAGGTGTTCTTGGGAAAGGTTTGAGAAAAGACCAGTTTTCTTGGAGATGGAGGCCTAATTGGGGCTCTTGGGCTAGTAGCCTTTTTAACCCTAGATGAGGGTTTGGTGAAAGCGATGAAAAGGTGGAGTATGGTGAACCTTCAAGAACCCTAGGAGGATGGTTTGAAACTATTGAAGGCATCTCTACACCCCTACAAGGTCTAATTGAGAGTTGAGGTATTGTTAGTCTTTAGTGCAGATTAAAGGCTAAGGAAGAGTTAGGGCTTTGGCACCAAGTTTGACTTGGTTGGTTGAATAGTGTTGATAGTGGGGTTGGCCAGGAGAACCAGGGGTACCTAAAAATGAGAAGGGGACATATAGGTTAAGGTGGTGGAGAAAAACAACTTGAAAGTCTTCTAACAAGACATAGGGCATGAAACTGTGAAAGTTTCACCCAACCTCCCTATCACTAAGACTATTCATACAGGTCCTATTATTACACTGCTAGGTCCTAGCACATCAAACAATACACCAAGAATAATTGATCAAATTGCCAACGCTATCCAAAACACCCAACAACAAAGGACCCAAAGGAAGTTCTTGAACTGTCAATATAATCCTCTAGGGGAGCCCATTGAATTGATCTTTAAACAATTGTTATAGCATAACACCATAAAACTTCTAGAACCAAAACAATATGACCCTAGGCAGTTTAAACCTTCTTGGTGGGATGATAATGCCTTTTGTGAGTACCATCGAACTAAAGAATGTATAGCCTATCACAATGCCAACAATTGAAAAATATCATACAAGACCTTGTGGAAAATGGCACCATTGAACTTAACAAAAAACAACAACAATCTTCAAACAACAGCCAATTTTTTTCACTGATCCTTTACATGATCATGGAAAAGGAAAGGCTTCTAGTTCGGGCAATAAGACCAATAACAATTCAGCCAATTACACTAATGCCAAATATGAATATAACCATAGCACTATCATAAATCACATTTGAGCTACCGATGAACATGTCAACACCATTAGCATTAAGAAACCTCCTGAATGTTCGATCAACACTCGTTGAACTAAGGTAACCATTCAAGGACCTCCGTCACAATAGAAACAAAAACCCTCAAAGGCCCAATACAATTCGCTCGACCAATTAGGGCAGACTCCTACACAAATTTCTATCTTAGAATTGGTGCGTATATCACCTGATCACTGAGCCATCCTTGAAAGAGATTTGTAGAGCACAACCATCCCCACTGACCTTGACATCAATCATATCTAGGAGATTGTGGGATACTTGACCAATTCCCATCATGCCACCTTTTTTTATTAAGACTATTCAACCAAAAAGACAAACCATAATGACCCTTTACACCTTGAAGTCCTTGTCCATAAAACCATTTAGTTAGACAAGTCTTGGTAGACGGTGGAGCAGGGTTGAACATTTACACCTTAAAATTGGTTAAGATGTTGGGATTCTTAGAAGCACGTGCAGATACCACTAAGAGCATTGCCATCAAGGCATAAGTCAATGAAGAATGATCATCTAAAGGAGTCATAACAAGTTATCAATTAGAGTTGGTCCCGCAGTCATGGAAACCACCTTCCAAGTCTTGGATCTTGACCTTCCATACAACCTTCTCCTCAACTGACCATGGATTTATGCCATGAAGGTTGTCCCATCCACATATCATCAATGCCTTAAATTCCCATATAACGGTACTAAAATCATAATAGCTGGCAATCATGATCCATTCCAATATTGCACCAACTTATGTGGAGTGCCCCAACAACAAGTGCCTGTCAACCAAGAGTCTTCATCGTCCACCTCATATCACTACACTGACCCTTCTACTCTATCAAAAGCATCCACCTTTGAATCTCCACCTCCTGATCCTAAGATTGAGGTCCAAGACAAAGACCGTGGAGAATATCATATGAAGACGTCATACTGTATCAGTAAGCTCAATACCCCTAAGTCATATGGAAAACCAGCAATAGATAAAAGACAATCCAAGGTCACCATTCACTTGCCTGCCTCAACCACTTTCACAAAATGGGAGGAATTACGTAAAGAAGCAATCAATGAAGAGGATGTGACCTAGCTTTATAAAGAAGAAGGAAATGAAGAAGCTCTTCCACCTGCTCAAATACCAACATAACAATATAGAATTTAGGATTAAAATAATTCATGAAAAAGGCTATGATGGACATAGCGGAATTGGATTAAAAAAAATGGAATTACTAAACCTTTATCCATATCCAAACAAAGAAAAGGCCTAGGGCTTGGGTTCAAACCAATTAAGATTGGTGCTTCTTGTATCACAACACCTTTACAAGAGGAAGTAACTACTTCTAAGGTTATTGAGACATTTTCCTTACCTGACACCTCCCAACCACTTGACATGCTTGACAACGACTACATATAGATTGATTCCAATGAATATGAATGGGACTCCCTTACATCTAGTGAGTATAACATAGCCGAAATGCTTGTTGAGCTTGACCTATCTGATACCATGCTTCATGGCCCTGATGAAACCTATGTCTTTACCTTTTCCACCTTAAAAATTGACATTTATGATGATGGCATCCCATTAGTTTATCCCAACTCATCGATTGGGATAAACGAGAACCACCCATCTTGGATACATTTGAAAATGACAAAGCAATTTATGAATTTATGGGACTACGTGAAGGAATCCCTAGTGGTGACCATAAGGCTAGATTTACCATTGAATTAGATCATACGACATACTTTGGGGAGTCTGTCTACCCCTCTAGTTGCAAAAGTAAAAAGAATAAAGAAAAAAATGAAAAAAGTAAAAAAGATGAGTCTCTAGGTGAAAACCAAAAGGTGCCTTTAGACCAAGAAAACATGAAAATAAAGGACGTATCTGAGGGAAAAAACCTCTCTGAGGCACCCAAGGATGGAGGGTTGGATGTTCTCCCCATTACCCAAGAGAAGACACCGATGTTAATTAGAAAATCCATGGAAATTAACATCGACACAAAGGATAATCCCAGAATAATACACTTTGCTGCATCATTGACAAAATCAAAATTGCTAGGATTTTGAGATTTCTTTGAAGAAAGATAGATCAAATTTTCCTGGTCATACGTCAACATGCCTAGATTGGATCCTGACTTGATAGTACATCATTTACCTTTGCATCTAGATGCTAAACTAGTCAAGCAAAAACTTTGAAAAGTGCATCCAAAAATTGCTTTATTGGTCAAAGTTGAATTGAAAAAAATACTAGACGTTGGCTTCATCAGAACAATTGATTATGTAGAATGGCTTTCCAACTTCATGCTAGTTATAGAACCAATAGGGGCATCCACATTTGTACACTTTCAAAATTTAAACAAGGCATGTCCTAAGGATGACTTTCCTTTACCAAACATTGACATAATCGTGGACTTGACGTCTGTATACAAGATGTTGTCTCTTATGGATGGCTTCTCGGGATATAATCAAATTAGAATTGCACCTGAAGATCAACATAAGACAAATTTCACTTGTCCATGGGGTACTTATTGCTGGAATGCCATACCTTTTGGACTTAAGAATGCAGGAGCAACATACCAACAAGCCATGACCATAATTTTTCATGACATGATGCACACTCTAATGGAAGATTATGTAGATGATCTGTTAGCCAAATCAATAACCCAAGGTGACCACTTGAGGGTTTTAGACAATATTTGCAAGGTGTTGGAAGAATACAAAGTCAAATTGAACCCTAAAAAGTGTGTCTTTGGAGTCACATTAGGAAAACTTTTGGGTTATATAGTTTCCAGGTGAGGCATTGAAGTAGATCCAACAAAAGTCAAAGCAATAATGGACATGCCTCCACTAGCCAACATAAGTCAACTAAAAAAACTCCAAGGCCGACTCCAATCAATCAGACAGTTCATAGCACAATTGGCTGAAAAGATTCATCCTTTCCAACACTTACTTAGAAAGGGGGTATTGTTTATATGGACAAAAAGTGTCAAGAATCTTTTCAACAAATTAAGGATTATCTACTGACACCACCAATATTAATGTCACCCATTGATGGGAGACCTCTCATCCTATACCTTTCAGCCACAACATCCACATTGGGGGCATTACTTGCACAAAATGATGACGAAGGTCATGAACAAGCCATATACTACATTTGTTGCACCTTGGTAGGGTATGAATTAAATTACAGTCCAATAGAATGTGCTTGTCTTGTGGTAGTCTTTGCTACCCAATGACTAAGGCACTATATGTTGAATCATCAAACAAAGTTGATCACAAAAATAGATCCCTTGAAGTGCCTCCTCAGTAAAGCAACATTGACATGACAGTTGGCTAAGTGCTCGTCTTGATACTTAGTGAATATGATATCTAGTATGTCGAAAGAAAGGCCATAAAAGGACAAATTATTGTCGATCAACTTGCAGACACACCAACTAAGGTAGATCATCCACTAGTTTTGGATTTTCTAGAT